>CABFPE010000458.1:457395-496768 GCA_900660155.1 Hofstenia miamia
TATATATATATATATATATATATATATATATTATGTGCACATTAATGTAAACAAGTATAACAATTTTAAAACCTTTGAAGAATGCATTCATAAGTTTCTAAAATATTGACTTCCAAAGTTTGTAAAAATCACATTACATCGCTTGCTTTAGATAAAAGTTTTGTCATTGCATAGAATTAATCATATTAGAGGCTGAAAGCGTAAATACTCGAATATTTTGCAATGTTGACAATTCTTTATGGTATTAACCGTTTAAACATTTCAATACGATAAGTCGAAAAACTTTCAACGTACAAATATTTCAAAGAATTGCGTTGAGATAATTTAGTTCGCAGGCATCAATCTTCATTGAGTTCATAGAAAAAATTAACAATTTAAATACTTAGTATGTACAAAAAGACTTAGGAATTTACCAATGTTGTGTATTACATTATTTTAAACAAGAAAAAGCGTATTATTTTTCTGTAATGTGATCTTCAACACACTTTATCACATCTTTGCAAGAGTCATACAAACGTCTTAGTTTCATTGCAAATCGATCATCTTAGCAACGGTCTTTGTTTTATTGATGCAAATGGCGAGGAAATAAACTGTCCAAAGTTTTCATACCCCAAGACATTCAGGCAAAATGTTATACATTCTTACTATACATAATCCGGTTTTCAGCAAGCCCATGATCAACTCTTTCACAAATCAACGTTTAATTTTGAGTTTGCGTTAAGGGCCAACAAGGTTGCACACTATCCGAGATGCATGTATTCATGCTACATTCAATCGATTTGCACCATAAACACAAACACACTGGTGATTTTGAAAGGAAGTTATCCAATGATGTCTTCTTCAAATTTTGAATAACAGAATTAGGCCGTTGTCTGCGTAAGAATTCAATATAAATATATGTTCTATATTGCTCAGTATTCAGTTCCATTTTCAAACGCTGCACAAAGAAAAATGATTGTAATAAAGCTATAAGTATGTCTATCTAACAATACCACGTTTTCGTTTATTGGCTATGAGAATATTTAAATTCGAATGGCTTAAATAGTCACACCATTTAATATTTTACATTTCAAATACATGATGAACTAATTCCTAAGACTTTTTCAACATACAAAGTATATGTAACTTGCATTTAGCGTTACGTTATTTGCATTTTACATATAAGTGAACATTGCCATATTTCGGATTTTGCTGAATATATTAAAATAATTTTACTCAAATGAATTGGTCTTCAGAAGATTTATTTGGTCACAATTATTGAAGCTGTTCGGGTATATATTAATTATAACGTTAAATGACATTAAATATACATTGAATATATTTATATACTTGGCGTCCATCATACGCTCCTATTAGACCTGTGTTGAGCTGTGAGACTTTCTTAACTTTGAGCTAGACCATCATTTTCCAATTGACATCAATAATCAGTACTTGACATGATTTTCAACAATTAAACATCCTGAATTTTATCTGCTTAAGCTGAGTGTATGCATAAGCCTACAATCGTCACCTCAATTCTTTATTAGGTTCCTATGATGAAATGATTATAATAAACATCCAAAATGTTTAAAATTGTAATTTCTTTTTTTCAAAAAAAAAACTTTAAATTCTCAAAACGAAGGTTTAATAATGATATTTAAAAGTCTGAAATTACCTCATGTTTTGATGATTGTTTCCTCTTTCACTTACATTCTAAACAGTGCCAGAGGGAGGCCTGATATTGTCAATAGCGTGTTAGCTGTTACTATCAACGTTCATGATTACCTGAACCTTAATTTTGGCGATAATTTCTATTTATTTCAATAAATCGGGATTTTTATCAAACAATAGCTAATATTTTAAGTACTTCTGGCAAAGAAATTCCAACACAAAAACTCACAATTACATTCATCAATAATTTTATAGTTCATTGGCTCATAATTTGTAAATACTTCAATAGGCTTTTAAGGAATTGCTTGGAAATTTTAACAAAGCAATATTGTGATGTCGAATAGACACAAGGCAGCTAAGGGTTAATATTTGTAAAGCTTTATGATATGTTGCTTTTATGTTAAAATTTAGCCTATCTTAAAATGAAATGTATGAAGAAAAATGATAAGTTATCTAAATAATTATTATTCATATGCCGAACTTAGCTTTTGAGCAACACATCTGCCATGAAATAATTAATTGATAATGCTATTAATTTGCATATTTTATCATTTTTAAGGTGTTGGCTATTCCGCTTGTCTGATATCATTTTTCGTCGGGTGCTATTATCCTGTCATCATATCTTGGGGTCTCTACTATTTTGTGGCATCATTTTGGTCACCTGTAAGTGATTATTGGTGTTTTGAAATTTTCAAGTATTTGAATCAATAATTACTTACACTTAGCTATATTTTCTCACTGAAGTTAATATATATATATATAATTTAGCTTACTAGTACTGAATCAACTAAAAAATTCAAAATATAAGTAAAATTTACAATTTTACTTATCATTTATTTTAAAGACGCTTGGCTAATTTTATGCACTACAGTGGCTTATTTCAATCTCACAAATTTATGTATTTGAAAAACACAACACAATCTAAGTGTCTATGGTTTTATTTCAAGGTAGAAAAAACAGTTATTGCGCCAAAACGTGACTACAAACAAAATAGGGAACTTTTGAATGAACGCCAATGAACTATAAAGGATAGAATAATCCACTGTTAAATACCATGACTTCGTATCGACATTAGATTTTCTCTAATCATGTATTCTTCTTCAGTTTTAGAGTGACTAATGAAATAGAAGGCACGGCTTTACCTCTTGCTCTATAGTTTGGTTGGCAAAACTCAAGCTGTTTACAATTTAATTTGATTCGAAAAAGAATCTATTTGATGACAAGATGAAACATGAATTCTGTATTTAATCGAAAGCGCCGAAAACCTCAAAACTTTCATCTTCAAAAAGAGCCGAATTTTCAGATTTAAAAAGGGTTGAAAATCTCACTTTCTAAAAGCGTGTCCATGTTTGAGTAGCATTTCAATTACATCAGTACTTTCTGATCCATGAATATTCACCTATTTTTGTCAAATATTCGCTTTACAGTTATCACTTTCAGAATCATACAAGAAAGTATGAGGAACAAATTTTTGTTTGAGGTACCAAAAATGGGTCTTGATGGAATCAAATGCTGCTGTTGCTGTTAAGGAATAAATTGAACGATAAGCAGCAATGACTTGTCAGAAAAATAAAATTAAGAAGTGCAATAGAGTGTCATTACTTGTTATCTACCAAAAACTTCATAATCATTTAAACAAGCACTTCTAATTTTTCAAATTGTCTAGGACTAAGCTTTTAAAGGCACTTTTTCAAATGATTTGAAAAGTTGCAATAGTTTGGAATTCCAGCAAGCTTTTAAAGCTATTAAAATTCTACTGCTGTGTTCTCATGAAAACTATTTTAAAATAATTAACCATCAGTAATCAATTGAGCAACTGATCGGCGAGCTTCTTTATAAAGAACAACTATTTTAGTTCGTTTGCTGTTCAGATTCAATTTCACTTTAGATGCGTAAATTTTAATATTTTCAAATGCAATTACTTTATTTCTCAATTCCAATTGTGAGTTAAAAACACTTCCCCTACATGGTGTCTGTTGGATATCCAAAGCAGCTCTCTTCCTTTAATGCACATCCCAGTACTTGATGTTGTTTTGTCAAATACAATTACCCTACCGATAATTTTACAAAGCCAATCTTCCAAAGGATTTTACTGAAATTTTGCAAACTTGGATGCGAACATCATCGCTTTATTGTCCAAAGAAAGAAAGCCAAAGAAATCAATACTGTTAGCCTCAGAAACAAGTAGTGGTAGCCCTTTTATCGGTTTAGTTTTTTTCAAAACTGCATTAATTTGTTATCTCAAGCAAATCAAATATTGAAGAATAAGGTTCCTATTTAAATTTAATTTTGTCACAAGGTACTTGACAACTTCAGGTCTTGTAGGCTTATTGTGAGAGATATTTTACTGTCTCATACCATTTCGTGGCAATTTATGCAAATCCAATCTTATCCNCTACATGGTGTCTGTTGGATATCCAAAGCAGCTCTCTTCCTTTAATGCACATCCCAGTACTTGATGTTGTTTTGTCAAATACAATTACCCTACCGATAATTTTACAAAGCCAATCTTCCAAAGGATTTTACTGAAATTTTGCAAACTTGGATGCGAACATCATCGCTTTATTGTCCAAAGAAAGAAAGCCAAAGAAATCAATACTGTTAGCCTCAGAAACAAGTAGTGGTAGCCCTTTTATCGGTTTAGTTTTTTTCAAAACTGCATTAATTTGTTATCTCAAGCAAATCAAATATTGAAGAATAAGGTTCCTATTTAAATTTAATTTTGTCACAAGGTACTTGACAACTTCAGGTCTTGTAGGCTTATTGTGAGAGATATTTTACTGTCTCATACCATTTCGTGGCAATTTATGCAAATCCAATCTTATCCCATGCCATGGGATTCTTACTAAATTTCAATATACAGTTCAAATAAAATTACTAAATTTGTGAAAGCTTAGACTTAATCCCTAATAAATAGGACTACGTGTAAAAAGAGATTAAATTTATTGACATTTATTATAGCTACTGCAAATTTCAGCCTAAATTTACTTTGCAATGTCAAATAGATAAACGGAATCACTCAGCACCCTTTGTTCGATATACTAACAATTTTATCGACAATTTTGATACAAAATTAAGTCACTAGATTTTTCCTAGTCTGCACTCATATTCCAAATGTTCAATTCAAATGGTACAAACCAAACTGTTCGATTTTTGGCCTTAAATTTGAAATTTGGGTTCTCGACGAGTAATAACAAAAGCATGTTTGAAGCCTGGCCAAAAGAAAATTATTATTTTTTTCACTACAAGTGTATTGACAAGCACAAGTGGCATAAGCGGCGCAAAAATGATAATCTAGGCTTAAAAGCACCGCTTTATTAACAATGAGAACGCTTGAGAAAGCAATGGAGTAAATACCAAATTTATTAAGAAAAATGCGTTTAAATGTTACAAATTTTACAATGCTAACTCAATAATCAATTTGTGAGTTGCATATTTCCAGTTTTAGGAAATTTGTTATTTCAATCACAATATAATCCAGTATTTTAAAATTTAATCGAGTTTAGTACATTGCAGTTAAGATTGATTAATCTCTGCATGGGGTAGATCCTGCATTTTTTCAATGAAGACGTTGATAATCAATTAATTAGGGTATTTAATTCATTAGATACACTAAATAATTATAGCTTTTTTGCGGTTCTCATGATTTTTCAACGCTTCTTCTATATTAAATCAATATCGCAGATACTGAAAATGTGAATTATGCTATTGTCTGAAAAATGCTATGAATGATCCTTCAACAAGCATAACTGGAAAACACTGTTTTTCCTAATAAGGCAACTTACTATGCGACCTTGGATTCTACTTCAAAATATTTCTACACGTATGTTTTAATTTATTCTAATAAACCTAATACTAAATTGATACAACACGTATTGGCTGAGTTATTAAAAATTATATTTTCAAACTTACAGTATTTGAAATTTATCAGCAAAATAATATGATAGACCACCTTTAAATCTGTCTTAACATCTTTCTTCATGCATTTCTTAATTTCCAAACTAATAAGCATAAAACCAAATTAATACGAAAAATTGGCAGAGTTCCTAAGGATTGAAGTCTCAAAATAGCAATAATTGAAATCATTCATCAATATTTTGAAGGTCACCATAAAGTCTTTTCTGACAAGCATGTAGTCTAAGGAGAAAAAATATTTTGGACCAGTTGCTATTTTCACAATATTAACATCTTCAGTGACTAGGTACTAAGTTGAAAAGATTATGAATTGCGTCTTTCTTTAATGTATTTTTAATTCTTTACTATTTACTCTTTGAAACACATTACTCAAAGAATATTAATGGGATATTCAATGTGCTCGTTGAAAGGACACATACCACTAGAGAAATTTCAATAAAATTGTAAAATGCCTAAAATGTGTTTACCATGGAATTTTTCTGAATGATTTGAATTTTATTTGTTTTGCACACTATGTATTAAATTAATTCAAATTGTTTCAAATTTTCTATTATTGATATTTTCCAATGTTGACTATGCTAGAATATTTTATATTACTTTGTGTTGGGAGAATAGAGTTTTCAAACCTAAAATATATTTCGAAATCCATTATATCAGAATTTTTTGTGTGCCTGGAAAGTGTATAGCTTAGTGCACATAGTCATCATACGAGTACAAAAATGCATAAAAATGAAAAATAAACAAAATTCTAAACTTTCAAAATACTATATTTTTATAAATTTCTCATTTGTGGTAAACAACATAGGTTGAACGAAATTACTTTATAGATATTTGTTGTTTACTTGTTAAATATGCATGATGATGCAATTAGATGCTTTTTACACTGAACTTGACAGCTTGCGAACATCTCAATACAAGAACTTGTGCTGTTGACACTTCATTACAGAAGCATGCAAACCACCAAAATGCATGGTTAATTGGATGAAATTTTTTATGTTTTTAATAGCATGGATAAAGTTAATGATATTTTAATATTAAATATAAATTATTACATTTCGCTAAACACTTGCAAACTTTATTCATCTTTGAGTGTGATTTACAAAATAGTAATTACAATGTGAAACTATGAACAACTACACGTTGACTATGAATCTTAAGGTAAACTTCATTCTTTAGAAACTATAATACAAATCATGAGACCTTTTGAATTAAATGCATAGCTTACGTAAATAATTTAAATACATATATCTTTATATATTCACGGTTACCATTCTTAAGTGAGAAATTAGTGAAAACGATATTTTTGGTTTACTAAGTTTACAGTAAGGTGTAGAAGCTAAATTACATGGATTGATTAAATTTTAAAAAACATACCCGGTAGTACAAATTAACAGTGCTATTAATGTAAACATAATAAGTTATACAATTTTTAGCTTCCATGGAAAAACTGCGATCATTCATGGAATACAAACAGTTGCACAAGTGACTACATTCATGCAATCAACCAATCAAATCAAGCCTCTACTCCAGCAGCTGAATTTTTTAAGTAAGATATATACACTATTTTATTCAAAATTTAAATTATTATTGCAAATAATTATAACAAGCAATAAGGATCTTACATAGTGTGATTTATCCCAGTTCGGTGCTCACCACTCAAACAATTAGAAGGTATTTCACTCTTTTGAGAATGTGATTGGAGGAATTCAATTTATTGCAAAATTATCTTGTTACATTTTACGATATAATTGATAAAGCAACAAAAGTTGCCTTGATTGTGCGAGGTCAAAGAAATTCTCAACAAATACTGTTTTTCAATTAGAAGTTCTAAGAATATATTTCCATGAGAGTAATTTGAAAAATTCTGACTCTATTTTGTCTTCAATGGCGCAGTGGGTTTTTGTTCCAAAAATTAGGTGAAATTGGTTATCTTAAATTATACAATTAAAATCTTAAAACCTGAATTTCCTTAATTGTGAATATACGAGTTAAGGACAAAAGTAAGGACATTGAAAAAATGAGTAACATAACACACATATTTATTTTAAACTTATCACAAAGATTATAAATATTTTTAAGTCGGAAGCTGCTTGGAATTCATGAGAGTTCAGGAATCGACGATCCTTCTGGATTTAAGTGGGATTGTTTGGCTTGTACAACTGCAATCTTCGTTTTTCTGTATTTGGCAGTAATGAAGGGTGTGAAAATGTCTGGAAAGGTAGAACTATTAAATTATTTATAATTAGCCAGTATATTCCTATACCAAATAGTATATCCCAACACAATAGGAGAGATGAATGAACATTATTGAAGCATATGGTACACTAATTATGTACATAGTATAATATTAACATCGCCAAAAAATAAAAGCAGGAATCTGTAAACATGTTGCCTCTAAACTTAGGCCTTTATTAAAATACCACTTGTCCAGATTGTTTCACTATTGTTACTCGTAGCCTTCATCAAAATCAAATTTTTCAATGCTGAATGAATAACATTCAAATTGTTTGTGACTGAAATTTGTGATTTATTGCGTCCTACAAATGTATCAACCGTGCGGCAATCTACCTTAAGCATTTATTTAAGCACCATGTTTTAACCGTCTTCATATACTTTGTAGACTTAGAGACAATATTTCCAGGATTGTACTCGAGGGGGTGCTCAGGGGGATGAATCTAGATTGTTAATTTTATATATAAATTGTTATATATATGTATATATATATTATATTTTTAAATAAATATATATATACATATATATATATACTATATATATATATATATATATAATACTTATTTTATAGGTCGTTTGGGTAACTGCTTCTGTACCATACATTATTCTTTTCATACTTTTGATTAGAGGAATAATGCTACCTGGGTCCCTAGATGGAATCAAATATTATCTTAGTCCGAATTTAGAGAAATTATTTCATCCACAGGTAGCAGCGTAGTTGTTGAAAACATTCGGATTTTTCTGTTAATAGGTATGGATTGATGCATGCGTACAGATATTTTTCTCACTCGGTGCTGGATTTGGTGTACTGATAGCATTCTCTAGTTACAATCAATTTCATAACAACTGCTACACGTAAATGTTTTGCCATGTTTTAGTCAGATATCCTATATTGGAAGAATGAATTTCTAAAACATATTGGTTTTTATCTACAATTGTATATTAGATTCGCAGTCTTAGCATTATAATATATGCATCACTAAACTCATTGATTTGATGTGTAGATTATGGAGATAACCTATTAGAAAAATATATATTTTCTAAAATTTTATTTGTTAAAGCATAGCAATTCTAAAAATTTAACGCAATTCTCATTGTTTTAATAATTTAAAATTTGCCCCAATTCACCCTTGTAAATCTTTTAGTAATACCAAAAAATGATTGAATTCTATATATTAGTGCTACAACTTTTCCAAATTATTCTTTTAAAAGAACTTATTGCCTTATTTTTGTATTTTTTTTCAGGCATATTTACAGATCGTGATTGCAATAGCTCTTTAAAAATCATATTTATGATAAAATGTAATGCCAGTGAAACTGGAGTAGCATGGCTCAATAAAAAAGTGACCACATAATAAACATAATTTTGATAATATTTGAAATATAATTGTCTCAGCTTGTAATCTCGTGACAAATGTATTTGACAAGTTTGCGATGCAAAACGTGACACGCAGATAAACGTCTTAAAAATGAATCCATTAAACGGACTCTAACTTCTTGAGTTATTTTATGTTGCGATGCAAAGATGTAAGTCTCTAATTCTTTCAAATTTGTGAGATTTTTTCTCGACAAAATCCTTCAGAATCTGCGCCACATGTTCTGTATGGATACTAGATCTGGCGAATTCGGTGGCCATTGCATAACTTGAATATTAGGATTAATAAACACTTTTTTTTGTCGATTTTGAGGTATGAAGGGTTGCTCTATCTTGTTCTAAGGTTTATTAATCGGGATAAAAGGAAGTTACGTATGGTGCAAATTCCTCTAGTATTTGGCAATATTTTAAACTATTAATTTTACCAGTGCCATCTAGTGTGAAAACTAACGACAGTCAAATTTTGAAAGGTGGCCACTATTTTTTACTTGAGCTATATTTCTGTTATTATTCACAGTAATTAGTATCATCATAAACTAAATTAATTTTTGTAAAAACAATTTTTTGATAGCCATTTTCAATTTTTAATAATTGTTGGTTGTGTATTTAGAGATGCTTTGTACACATCAGTCGCTAATTGTTTAACAAGTTTCTTCTCCGGATTCGTTATTTTCACTGTGTTAGGCTATATGGCGGAAAAGCAAGGTGTTGCAATTGAGCATGTTGCAACCGAAGGCAAGTAATTGTATTAAATTTGATAAAAAATGTATAATGCATTTCTATATTTTAAAATATATTCTTTATATAAATATTTTAATGCAAAATACAAGCAGAAGAAGATAGTAATGTAACATCTAATTTAGTAGAACAAAACAATATTCATTTTCTTATAAAGTTACGTATAGATTTTAAGTTTTTCAATGTATTATTTTAAAATTTTGAAATGTAATGGGATCAGTTCAAATTCTGTTAGTCAATATTTCTAAAATATTATGAAAAAAATTTCCTTTAAAAGTTAATTTCATATACATATGTAAATTTGATCAAGAAATAATGGTGTTAACATGAATTATAATTGTTACATTCTGTTGAACTATATTCTGCATTAAATGATTTTGTTAATTTAGGTCCTGGCCTTGTGTTTGTTGTTTATCCAGAAGCCATTAGTACTTTCCCTTGGCCAAATGCATGGTCAATAATATTTTTCATCATGTTACTTATGCTTGGACTGGATAGTGCAGTAAGTTTTTCTTAGAAAATTTAGAAAGCTTTTGGCTTTGCAACAGCATAAAGCGTCTACAAACTTTATCTCAGCTCTAAATTACTTTGAGCTATATTCCATTTGAAATATACATTTTGTGTTGTGGTTTTGTTTTGAAATTATTATTTACCTGAGTTAAAATTACTACATCAACCTTTGAATATTTAGGGTTGGGGCTAGTGTTGACCATAATCTTAATTCCATTTAGCAGAAACTAAAACATATATATTTAACCAATTTTTTACTAAATTATGTTCAATAACAATACTCTAAGGCAAAAATTGTACTTTATAATGCCAAAATCTTCGACAGATCTGTTAAACAGATTACAAATATGATCATCACAGGCAGTGATTCGACCCATTTCTATAGCTATTTGAAAATAACGTCTCATTTGCTAAGTTGCAAACTGTTGATGCACTTCCCAACAAAATGGTCAAATTCAAATGTTAAATTTATTTGTTTATTGGTCAGTTTATCAATCAATGAAAGGATAAGGCATAATCTGTTACTTCTTATCTACCTTATTCAATTAAAGTGTTATGTTGTAATAGTTGTCTTACACTGTTGCAATTGTCAAAAGCAACTTTGCTTATTTGATAAAATCTTCAATTAGTTTACAATGCAAATAACTTAATCAGTTATTTTTCAGATTGCTTGCCATGCATGTTCAGTGTTTAAATTGAATATCAATACTTTATTTATTCAAATTGATCTTGAAATCGGTAGAAAGAATTAATCAATTTTCAATTGCTTTGAATTTCTAGCAAGATCTACAAATTTTGAAATAAATTCCCTAGTTTTTTTCAAACACAAATAGTGTGCCCAAACTGCATCCATAGATATATCTATGAAACAAGTGCCACTGTGAAAAAAATTTATATAAAAACTTCAAGTTTTAATCCTGAATAAAAATATCTACAAAACGTTTTGTAAAACGTTACAAGTTGCCATACCCCTTGTAAATTTCGGTCTACATTCTAGGGATTTTGTGGAATTTGGGAATAAATTTGATATTTTTTCTCTCAAGGCAGACGATCTTGAAATGTAGATCACATTTGTACATGTGCAGACAAAATTCGAAGACTGAGTATTGGAAAAAAACAAATTTGTACTCTAAGGGCTTGTTTATAACAATCTATTTATCTCAATTTAAACGAGAATCGTTTGTCAAATAAAGTGTGGCGTTTTGTGACACTGAATTTTTAAAATTTGACAGAATGCTACTTAATGAGCAAACACAACTGTGCAAAAATCTGTATATTTCATCCAATTGAAAAGGGCGCGGTGGCAGAGCTGCTCAAAAATTAATAATGGAAAAAATTCATTGCTTTTAACGGATTTTACATTTTCAAAATGGCAATTAATTATTTTTTTGGATCACCATTAATGGTCATTATTGCAATTGTATCATAACTTTGTTAAATTGACTTTCCTTGAACCATCAATTTGAATCATTCATTCATTCCATCTTTGAGTGCTTCCTTTTTATCCCAAACAAATCTAGTTATTGGTCAGGTTATCTACACACAGGCTATTTTTAGGATATATGCTCATTGACCAATAACAACCAGTGAATTAATGTCAATTATATTACTGTGCTTAGTTGTAACAATTTTCAATTTGATGGCTTGACAGGCAATTGCACCTTGAAGCCATTGATGCTCACTGTTTGATAGCGTTTTTTACATTGTTAAATTATGCAAGCCTAAAAGGCATACTAGGTCAATTTAATTACAGACTTCACAAGTATTTAAAGAATTTGTTATAAAAACCGATGAAATTGATAAGTTTTTGCATTATCATATGCACTTTTAAAATGGCAATTAATTATTCATTAAGATCCATAATTTATTTTTTATTTTCGCCATTTCCATTAATAGATTTTTAAGAAATTTTTTTTCCATTAAACTAAAATTTATTTTTGAGTAAATCTTTAAACAATTGTAACAAATTAATTGCACTTAATTGCTATATATTTACATATTATGTGATATGAAGTTTGTAGGTTCTCGATTTTAGAAATGCAATTTAGGAACATAAAAAGGTTTTAAAAAATGTTCTATACAAATTGAAATTACATTTACATTTTAGAAAACCTCTTACAACTTTTCTCAGGTAAAGGGAAATTACAACTCTTGGCAAAACTGGTCTCTAATTATACAAAGACATAGCCAGTAACTTGCATATAACTTCTATTTGATTTTTCAAGAACTTGTGTTCACAAAAAAATGAAATTGATACCAAAATATTTAATGCATTGAAAATACTTTTTTTTAATCTGTATTAAAAAATGAAGAAATTTAAATTTAACTGCATTTATTTTAGTCCATTTATTTTAAGTGTAAAAATGTTTATTATATAGTCAAACTAAGAAATTATCCTAACATATAATTTTAAAAAATCTCTAACAAAATGCATTTTTTATGAAGGCATTGGGACCTTCAAAATCAATTATTTCATGAATGTGCTAAACGTGTCCTTCCTTCCAATAATTGGGTTAACTCAAATATACAATTAATATTTTATTTTAAGAATTTTTTTAGATGGGTGGACTAGAAGCAGTCATTACGGGGATAACTGATGTTTTTCCTAAACAACTAAAACAACATCGAGAGGCAGTTTCTTTTGTAGTCATTGCTATCTCTTTCTTCTTTGCTCTCTCGACAGCTACAAAAGTAAGAAATCAATTTCTTAAAATCTTACTAACGATTCAAAAGCAAATTTATCACTACTTTCCAAAAGATTTTTTAAATTAGAAGGCTGTCACAAATTTTTACTTAAATATGTCCCTACTTTTCAAACAGAAATTTGAAAGGCAGCCCAATATTATAAACTAAGTAATTGATGATGTTTTAAATAATTCATGAATTTATGTTTTTGAAATATTTATGATTTTTGTAATTACGGATCATGTTATAGTGATTCCAATAGTTTACATAAAACTTCATGTAAAGTTCAGACATTAGGATAATTAATTGTGTGATTTTGTATGATGCCAAATAGAACATGGATACATTGATCTAAGTTAGATTTGACAAAAAAGTTTTAATTCTTTAACCAAATTAGTTAAGTTTATTCATAAAATTCAATTGAAGTCGATGATCACATTTAAAATAATCGATTTACTAGTGAGAATATTATTCCAGGGTAATGGTGCCTGAAAAGACTAGTGGATCGTACCTTAAAGTTTTTAATAATCTTCAATTTTTTCTTCAATGATGTAGCTTAGAGTTGAATGTATGGTAATTTTCAACATTTTTTTGAATTAGTAGGTTTACTTCTTCAATGGATTTCGACGGGTGTAGGAGACACTTTGAACCAACGACTTTAATGAATTTATGAGAATACATATTTTTAGAAAATATTCAGAAACTTGATCGAAAATTGGTCGAAGAGGTGGAACTTTTCTCTTTTTTTAACTTTTGCAAGACCGTACAATCTTCATGGTTGACTAAAAACACTTCTGATATTATCATGGATTTCTTTTGGAACATCACCTTTGTTTTTCGTTTTTAGTATCTTTTCGTTGAATTTATTTTCAACGTGTATAAATTAATTTAATTTAAGACGTCATTCTGGAATGATTTCTTTAAATTTGCCCTTATCTTCCAGAATTTCATTCATTTTTGATAGGAACATTCTCCCAATCAAACTTACACATGTATAAATTTGAATTTTTTGATAATTTATTGAGGCTGTTTGTTTATTAAAGACTTAATTTTGCTTTAAGTAGTGTTTCAATGTGCTGATGATATAATTGCTAAAGTCATTAATATAATTATTCTTACTTGATTTCTAGTGAAATATTACATGTTGAACAGATTCTTTAGAATCTATATGAACTTTAAATTGATTAAATTTAGTTGGCCAACTCATTCTTAAACTATAAGATAAAGATTCTTGTTTCTCATAAATTAATTAAAAAATTTGTTTCAAAGTGTCTCACATATCCGTCGAAATCTATTGAAAAAGTCAACACACAAGATGCAGAAACTTATTGGAAATTTCCATACATCAACACAAATTTAAATCATCGATGAATAAATTGAAGATGATTAATAATATTCCATACTCAACTCATTTTAGGATCAAGTTAACTCGATACAAATAATTGTATTATCATGCCTAAATTATGGCTCAATTCTGATTGAATTTTCCCCTACATAATTGACAAGCTAGAAGCCTTTCAACATATATGTTTTAAGTGGATACTACCAGGACTTGATTATAAATCACAATTGATAGGCCTAAAAATGCTTCCGATACCATTCTATTTTCAGTTACTTGATTTACTCTATTTTAATAAGCTATTGAATGACCAATATGATTTGGAACTATCAAAAATAATATCTGAATATCTACCAACAAATTACCATCTTTGTTCTTCAAATCTTACAATCTTCAAATCAATTGATATAAGAAAAGAATCAACCAGATCTTTTTATTTAAATGGAATTGCAATTCTTGCTAATTATATACATCAAAATACGTCCATCAAATTATAAGGATCATTGAAACAAGTAAAAAGATCACTAAAAGATTCCTACCAACAAAAGTTTTTAAATAACTGTTAAAAACAACTGTAAGAGATATGCAATATGTCTTTTTTCATTACATTATTAATGTAAATTTAGTATATTTACTACTGTTTAGTGTCTATATATGGATAATACACTTTTATTATTATTATTAAATTAATTCACAACATATAAAAAAGCTCCAAATATATATTACCTAATATCTTGGTAATTAATACTCTGATTTTCAACATTCTTTCATAGTTTTGTTGTTTGTAGTTTGTGCTAGAAAAAGAATTTTAAAAATCGATCAATATTGAATGTATCAGTGAAAAAAATTCCTCCCTACTTGGAATAAACCCGTCTATGAATTGACTTACGCCGGCTATCAATGGATATTTGCTACTGAGTGAATATAATTGCTCTAGTTCCAATACGGCAATCCAAATCATTCTGAAAATATAATGAAATCCAATAGCTATTTTTAGATTTTTTTATAAAAGTTCCATCCACTACTTTTTGAGAAATCACACAAACAGACCCGAAAACAATACCTCCTAGGTGGAGGTAATATAATATATACTTGGTCATACTGTATATGCAAGATATTTTTATCCTACAAAGTTCATTAGTTTCTCAGAACCAGGTGCCTAATCGGTCCATAGTCATTCAAGGCTAAAAAAATTCGTTGAAACGTGTCCACTGATATATATTTTGTAAGATAATGATGTATATGTATTATTTAGTTTTCATCAGTGTTTCTCTACATTTTACCAAATGAAGCTTTAAGTTGTTAGAATTTAGCAATAAATGTTTAAAATATAAGGCCATGCTCTGCTGGAATCAGCTGCATCCAAGCGATAGTGACGCAATAATAAAATTTAATTGGAACCTAATTGGAGAAAACAATTTGATGATCATTTTTGCTAGGGTCGTTTTATAAAGTGTTTTATTTTGAAAACATGAATGACATTTCTTAAAATGACTTAGCAAATAATAACAAATTAATTGTTCGTGATTGCATAATTGTTTGTGTTTTTCAAAGTTTGAGTGTCCAAAATGTATAAAAAGGTAAAATAATACACATAAAACTAAGTTGTTTGGGTTCTCGTTACGGAAATTATAATTACTGATATAAAATATTTGCTAGAAAATAGTTTTATGCACCCGAATAACATTAGTCCAAATATCCTAAAATGAGAACTGAATTTCAATTCAAGGTTTGGAATTTCAAATTCGTAGTACTCTAATTTGAAAATTTTTGTTAGACTCATATGTTTCATCAGTGGGTGAGGTAGTCTACTATATATTGATCAGATCATTTGAAAAGAATGGTCTTTAATTTAAATGCTTTTTACAATGGTATTTAAGAAAAAATGACAAAACACGGTATTTAGATACAATTGAATGCAGTGAGAATCAGGGCAAAATTTTTAGTTATAAATCTGATTACCTAGCTGCATAACATATGATCTCGCCATAAGTAGTCGGCTTCAAGAACCTGTCTACCTTTCAAGATCTATTCATTGTTTTGCATTCTATGTAAATGTTAAAATGATTATAAACATTATGCCTTATTTGCACAAATAATATATCGATTTTATTCATTACAAAACGTAGTTTTGAGATTCAATTCAATATAATATATAAATTTATGAAATTATGTAACTTATAGATTTCCTAGGGCGGAGGATATATTGTCACACTTCTCGATAATTTTACGGCTGGTACATCAATATTGGTAACCGTGCTTTTTGAAGCCATTGCTGTATTTTGGATTTATGGTAATTTCTTTTTTTATTTACTATTTTTATAATTTCTGGATAAACTATTTAACAAAATAGAACATTGTTAAATTTATGCAGGAATTTTTGTTAGTAGTTAGCGTTTTCAGTGTATTTTAATGACTAGTAAATTAACCGATGTGAAATTGGACCAGTCGGACCTCCTCTAACGTCAAATTCTGGCAAATTCTGGTAGCAAGGTACATTAAGAGGACTTAAAAACGTAAGGTCAAATGAATGCAAACATTTAGGATTACAAAAACTGTGAAGATTCAGGCACAACAAAATCAAATATTAATCCGTTAATGTGGACCGCGCCGAGGAAACTGTGCTTGTGCTGCGAACAACGGCTCATTTATTCATTACGGCACAGCGAGCTCGAATCACTAACCGCTTTCATTGTGGTATTTTAATCTACGTTTGATACAAATTTAATATTTTCGTTGTAACTTTCTTTGAAATTTTGGTAAAATATTTACTGCGTTTGCTGTTCTTAATTGTGCACACCACAGTCGATGAAAAATAGAAAATTTAATGAAAAATGTCTTTTTTTAAATTTACCAAAAAATTGCTCAGAAATTTAATAGTTTTTCAATAAAACTATGAAAACATATTACTAAATTTTTAATAGTAAATCGATATCAAACTTTCAACTTTACAAGTTTATTCTCATATATACAAATATTTGTTCAAAGGAAATGTTTTGAACAATACATTTGTCCGTTGTGGGAAATCAGTACATTTTCTATTTTTTGTTGAATAACATTAATGACACAAAAGCCATTGGAAGGAATGTAGGAAATCTGCGAAAAGTTTTCTTTAATATTTAACACATACAGAATAATTAACTTTTAATATTTAATTAATTACAAAATAACATAGTTTTGCTAATTAATAGTACTTAATATCTAAAATCTAGCTTAGCAAACAATCGTGAATGTATTATTCTTGCAACATATTGTTTCATAACATAGCATTATGAACCAAGTACTAAAAAACTACGATATTGACTCTGAATAAAAGTACATCTTGATTTGTATCTTTTCAGTACCAATATATATATATTTTTAGCAATTTCCAGTTTAACTAGAAAAATAGTAGTTTGATAAGAACATAATTTTTTACCAGTTTTCTTTGATAAATTTTAAAAATAACATTTGATGTCTTAAAATTGAACTTTTATTTCTATGTTATTAGTTTTCTCTAAACGAAATTATATTTATTTTAATCATACTTGACAATCAACAAGTTGTAATTAAATAATTAACAAAAAGTTTTTCAATAAATCTACAATTTTGAATGAAATGAAGAGTGAGGAAAATTGCAAATTTTAACACTCTCTACAATTGATAGATTTAAAAAGGATAAGTGATATCAATATATCCACATAATATGAATGCGTATATGTAATAGCAATAGTGAAACGTATAAAATTGTTGTATATGTTGTAAAACAACACCAAATTTTCTTCATAGATTTAAAAAATTAATGCAGTAGGAGTTTATTATATAAGTAAGAATTGTAAGAAACGAATGAAGACGTAGACAATCTGCCGACTAAAGTAAATAAGAAAATTTCTCAACAATAAAATACTTAGAGCACATACTTCAGATTTGACCCTATTTTTAAGTATATTCTCACAGCTAACTTCTGTTTACACTGAAGATACAAATAAAAGCATCTTCACTTCTAGCAAAGCAACCTTTGTCTACCAAGCAATGAAAACTTCTCCAACGAAGCAAACTATGTTCTTTTCGATAAACAGACTAGTAAAAATTGTCCCCGAGAATACCTCCGGGATTGTCTTCCAGTTTTACTATTGTTCTTTTTCTTAATTTACTTTTTTCTCCAATTCTCTTATGATGTAAACTAAAATATGTCAATGTTGCGCCATGTGCAATATTATTTTATTTCCTCCAAAATACACGAATTATTTTACGAGTAATCATTCTTAATAAAAATAATATTTAGCTTTTGTAATCATTAACTAAGCACGCCATACAAGCCAATTTTAAGGAAACTTTGCCAACACGATTCAATCTCTTACTCTAATTCATTTGGGTTTTATGAAAACTTAATCATGGACATTATGTAGCTCATCTATCAAAACATGCAGAGTTGCATGTGGACTTTGTCTACCAAGTGAGCTAAAGCAATTGAAGGATTTTTTGGCTGTGTCTGGACGCCGTTTGTTTTAACTTTATTTATATTAGGGCTACCAATTGCTTCAATTCAATCTAATCATTCAGCATTTATTGAATCCTAAATTGCTTATGCTTTAAAAGAAGTCGGCGCCATAAATCTGAAATTATTTTAACATTGTTTTTTGAATATCATTTTAAAGCAAATTCCAGAAATGCGCTTAGTAATGTACAAACAAAATAATGATGAAATACAATTTTTTTACAGTAGGCATTAGGGTTGCTAAGAATTCTAAGTACCTTCACTGTGGCATGATCTAATATTTTCAGTACACAAATCACATTTATTTTAATAAGAAACCAAATTCGGCGCTATAGTATATAGGTCTACAAAAATATTTGAGTCTACTAGCTTAGTTTATGTGGATACATTTTTTGATGTTCTGAAATAATAAATTCCGGTTTAGAATATGCCTCTGAATGTTTAGGTGTAAATCAGTTTTCACAAGATATTAATCAAATGATGTACTTCACACCAGGAATCATTCTTCGCATTGTATGGAAGTTCTTGGCCCCATTATTGTTAACAGTATGTATTGATTTATTAGTATAAAAATTTTATTGCAAAAAATTTAGCATAATTCTCATTTAATACATTCTACTCAAAACAAGTTCTAAATAATTGGATATTCGCAAAATTCAGAAACAAATTCAAAATTGCTCAAATTTCTTTATAATGTTTAGTATTATAAGTGTACCTATGAAATTAGCGTTTTTCAATTTCATTTGTTATGCTTTCATCCACTAGAGATTATTAAATCAAGCTCAAATAGTATGAAGGATGATATTAAATGTGATGTTGGATGAAAATAAAATAAGTAAAGATATCAAGAAAGAGAATGTGTGGGATTTTTGGAATAAATTATGTAATTGGAAACAGTATATTTTAATATTTAGACAGTTGTAGCAGTAAGCTTCTTTGCCTACGAACCCCTCACTTATGAAGGCTATGTTTATCCTTTTTGGGCTCAGGCATTAGGCTGGATCATTACGTTCACGTCAATGGGTTGCATACCAGTAATGATGATTGTTACTGTGCTACAAGCCCCAGGAAACGACTTAGGAACGGTAATATTGAAATATTATGAGCATTGAATATATAAAATTATACTTCTCGATAATTTTTATATCAAGATATAATAGCAGCAAATTAATCCCTCCATCCTTGGAACACCCCAAATACAATACCAAAAACGTTAAATTTAATCAATTTTAAACAAATATCTATAATGGAACATATACATATATATATATATATATATATATTGCAACAAGTAGAAATCAATAGTTACTAACAATATTTCGTATAGCCTCCTTTTGCTTTATACAGATCGAAATATAGTCGGATACTTTCTACCAGTGTTGAACAGCAAGCCTGTAAATCAACTCGCCCATGTATCCAATATTTTACCGATTTGTTCTGCCATATCGCGTAATAATTTACTGTGCCCACTTTCCTTCTACTCCCTCCATACATTTTCGATGGGATTCATTTTGAGGCTTTATGTTACCCATATCAAAATGTCGTCCCCCTAACCCTCCATGGCTACGGGCCTGATCTTGGTATACATGAGCATTCAATCATGCGGAACGTTATATTTATAGCAACCTATGTCTCAAAATAACTGCCATTATCCTTCTGATTTTTGCAATATAATCTCGAGAAGCATAGCATTTAGAAGATGTAAAAATATTTGAAAAATGGTTCTTAGGAAAAGTTTTTAGGGATTTTAATTCACGTAAAAACGAGGCATATTGAATTTTGACCCGCTGACCTGTCATTCATCAAATTTTGGGACACTTTTTCACATATTCAGGTAAAGTAGGAAAAGTTAGTATGTGTGGTACAATTATTTCGCTTGAATTTCACAACTCTAAAACTATTTACAGTTGTTACTGATGTTTTGCTACAAATCACTAAGTTAGTCATTAAGCACGATTAAAATATACTGGAATCATAAATTTATTGAAAAATATAAGCCGAAAATGTTCCAAAATGATTATAAAAGGTAGAAGAAATTTCAAAAATTTAGCAAAGACAACAAAAATTGTGATTTTTTAGAACCTTTTAAAATAATTTAGGAGTTGTGAAATTCACTTATTCTCTTTTATGTTTTGTATATGTATAAATAAAATAAAGTATAAATGCAAACTCTATTGCCCTCCACAAAATGATTCTGTCCCTTGAAAAACGACAACAGGGGCAACTACACTCCCTGACCTAAAATAATATCAATTCCTTAAAAAATAATTTGTGCACAGGCTGAGATTTAAGTCATATTACATTTCAAAGAATTATAGCATCTTAAAATTTTCAATAATTTTGACCACAGAATAGAAATATCTTAGAGAAACATTAATATTATATAGTAATTAATACAGATTCGGTTTAGAAACTAGCTTATTCAATAACCCCTGTGAGTGAACATCATCAAGTTGCCAAAGGAGAAATAAAGCGATTTAAAGTAAGTTATGTTCATTTAACATGCATACTAATTTTTTTTGTTTTAGTTATCTCATTGGCTGTCAATATAGAAGTGTTCTAGTTAAAATATTAGACTTTAAATTATTTAAGAAATTGATTTTTATATATTATTATGGAATACAAATTTTGTTTTGTGAAATTAGTTTGGTTAAACTCAGTGTTTGATATCCATATACATATGAATAATTATATATATATATATATATATATATATATATATATATATATAGTTGTAATAAATGATATCGATTATGACGTAAAATGACTCAGAGATATTACCAGTTTTACTAATTCTACCAATAATTCAATGTACATTAAATAGATTAATTTTTGAAAAATAATGTATTTCCTGAATGTATAAAATTGTGACCTACTGACTTTATTCTTTAAATAAGGATAAATTTATAAACTTAAAGCAATGCAAGTGAGTCTATATTTGTATCCAAATTACCAAAATAAGTTATGAAAATATAAAACACGTTTACTAAACAATTTTAGAATTTCTTAAGTTCTACTGTTCTTAGCCTTATCAGACGAAACCGGCTCTAAAGGATCATAAAATTCCCATATCCTAACATCGCCATCTTCACTGCAGCTTGTTAATCGCTGATCGGAAATCTATATACATTACGTTACACTGTTTTCTTTGATTACAACATTTTTTACCTGTATGTCCCTTATTGAACCTTTATGTCCATGCAGAATGCGCAAGCACGTCATTGTGTTAAGATCCCACTCTCGTATTGTTGTGTCACTAAAAATGTTTCATGTTTACTATTCTCAAGAAAACGACGTATCAAGAATGAATTGCACTTACATATTCGCTAGGAGATAACTAGGAAAACACAAATTTTCATATAAAAAACTCTCAACATAATATCAGCAGTCATTCAAACTCCATAAACTTTGCATTCATATTAGGATACAGCTTAACGTGATTATATTTTATAATAGACAATTTCTATTGCACATTTTGTTGGAAAACTTATTGGTATTTTCTTGTTCTGATCTTATGAGTTTCTACCGGATTTCTTCGATTGTAGTTTTCTGTAAAACCTTTCATCGCACTAGGTTGCCTTATCTTTTTTAACAAGTATTTTCATGCATAATGAAAATATACTATACTACGCTTAATCTTTTTCTTTTAATGCTTCCACCTTAATAAGTTCTCTGTACTTCTAATAGAATTTAGCAATCCTTAATATGCCCTGATATTTTCGGAGAATATTGATATCCTCATCTTACAAATGCTGATAAGTGACTTTTTAATTAAAATAGTTGTAGAGAACTCTATATTTTACTTAGATTTTGCCGAAGAAAAATTGAATATTTTATTCAAGCATTTTGGTGAAAAATACAGAATACCTTGATCCTGTGTAAAATTTTTTCCGATGAAAGGACACTGTGTTTACTGCCTCTGAATGTGCTTGAATAGCAGCTTGGCATTGAGGAAGCCGCTTATCCCAAAAGCACACCACTCCATCCATAGAACCTGTGATGACAAGACAACCTGACACCTAAATAAAATATTCCCAAATATTTCAATATATTGCAATTCAAATTGATTATATTACATTTCTAAGATATAAATTCGGTGATTTTCGAAAACTTTAATAGATTTTTGTGAATAAAAATATACGCGCGTGATAAATTTGTTATATGTAAATTATTCAGAAAGCTGGTAGGTTTGGGCTTAGTGCCTTACTTAATTTTTGGAATACTTTATATATATATATATAAAATTATTATTAGATAAAATATTATCTTAGTAGTGGACATTTAAATGCAGAAATCTACCAAAATCTTCAGGAAAATCAAAAAAGTAATATTAATATCATACAAAGAAAAGAAGATCATATTACTTTTTAAATAAGCCAGTTTATGACATCAGACAAACTTATTTGGTTTAGCTAATGCATGCATGTGAAATTTTTTCAACATTTTGTGCAGTGGATTTGTAAAGTTATATTTGCCACAATGTTGTATACTAACGATGGCCGATAAGTTTTGAAGTTCATCACTAAGTGGTCAGGGACTAATTTTTAACATATATATATATATATATATATATATATATATCATTTCAAATTAATAATAATTCGAAATACAAATGATATGTTAAGTAAAAAACTACGATTACATATTGATGAGTCTAAATAATTGTAGGGAAAATCTGTCATAGAATATGTCTCTCATATAATTTATAATATAGTTAGAAAAATTCGTTTTCCTTGTGTAACGATTTCTTAAAGCAAGGAGCTCCATGTGAATAAATAAGGTTTTTATTATTGGGTGTACTGTATTAATATCGGAAGTTTCAGCTGCTTCATATTTTTACTAAATTTTACACTGAAAAACACTTTGCTAAAGTCCTTTTTAAAATGAAGCACGTTTTAAATGCAATTTGAGTGTGCAGTGTATACAAGAGATTTAAGCCTTATTAATTGATAATATACATTGGTGACATATTTTTTCTCAAAAAAATCTTTAATAAATTCAACTCTGGTAACTAGAATTACAAAAAAATCTAAATATCATTCAAAGATGTGCATTAAAATACAACATTTGTAAACAACAATTGAATTTATTTATGTTTCTTTTATTTCATCGTACTCTGATTTTATCTTTGTAGCCTCCTTCCAAAACCTTAGCATTAAAAAAAACGAAACCCCCGCTAAGGAACAGGCACCACCAGTTAACTGAATTGTGAAAGCAAAACATTTGAGATGAGAGGTACTCTCATCACATTTTTGCATATCTACACATAGATCTATTATCCAACCCATCACTAGTGGAGTTATTGCATTCCCAAACACCTCTGTAGTGATAAGTTGGATAACTACACCTGCCGGGGATAAATGAAGGGGCAATATGGTGAGAGTGTTGTTTATTGAGACGATATAGCAGAACAGAATAAATAGTGCATTAAAGATGAATAAGAAGAAGCAAATCATCAAGTATTTCTTAGATGATTGTATTACACCTACGATTAGTCCGGAAATAATGAAGCTTAAAATTGCAACTGTAATTTGAGGCGTGTCAGACCAAATCTTGGTTAATCTTCGAATGATTTCTGATAGAACAAATAAACCTATGCTGCCAGAAAATAGTGAAATAATACCAATGAAGACATTTGAAGGAATACTAAAAAGTGTGTTTCCAAAAACTTTATCACGAAGTTTGAAATAGGTCATTATCCAGATGGAAGTTCCACCAATCACTATATTTATCATAATTGAAGCCAATAAATTTGATAAGTAACACCTGTTCTTAATGACGTGTACCCAGTTCTCACGAAACGAGCTTTGCCGAGGCATTTCAAGATTACTTTTAAAAAAAAACTTCAAAATCAGCAAGAATACTGTTGCGAAAAATGCAAAAAATGTGAATATATTGTTAATGAACTTCATTTCAATGAAGGTTTGTTCTGGAAACAGTGCCGGTAACAGAATGCCACAGCTCGCTCCAGTTACTGAGCCAATAAAAAATATTGAAATTGCAGCTAAGCGGAATTGATCTTCAACCTCTTGTTTAATAATAATTGGAGAGAGTAAGAGTACAGAAGCATGGCAAATACCATAAAGAGACATGATGACCACGTATGCCAAAAATTGCGACTTCGGTAGAATCGACGAAATTGTATTTATCGCAATGAATAACACCATGACAGCAATTAGCAACATATTGGGCTTCATTCGTGCCATCATTAAAAAAATACTAAAGGAAATCGAAACCGCATACATTCCAAAGAATACCGAACCCATTTCAACGTGAGATATCTGGAAGTACTCTTCTAAGTGGGAAGCCTGAGAAGCTATCAGCATCCGATGTCCAGTAATAACAAAATTGGAAAATGTAAGAGTAAACAGTAAATAAAATGTTTTCATAATAGTTGCAACATTGGAAATGACTCTTATTTAACACTTGAGTGACCATAACATATGGTATTCAAAAGTTTTATACAGTATGATAATCACGTAATTAAATATCACTGAATGCAATATGTTACTCAGCTATTTATTTAAAGATTCCTATTATGGAAAACTTTGACGGAATTAAGAAAATGAATAAAAACTATAAAATTTAATAATTAAATCATGTCCGTTCATTCTAATTTATTTAAAAATTTTTTTAAGAAACGATTTCTCAAATTTATAAAAGTCTATACTCAGCATTTAGTATATAATTTTGTGCTTTTCATATATATTTGCAACGCATTTCTAATACTTCGTAGTAAAAATTTCGGGATCTAACCATTATTTACCAATCCAGTAAAATTAATCCGATGCAAAATAAAAACTAAAGAAATCATAATAATTTAACAAATTTTAGGTTTAAATGTTGAGAACTAGTTTTCAAATGTACCAACAACATTTTTATATTAGAAATATTATCAGTTATCGTTATCATTCTACAAGATGGAAATTCAGAGGAACTTTCTAACTTTCATGGCCTTGTCCACAATAAATCCAGGCGAACAAATCAGCAAAACGCTGTGCTAGGCTACTAGACAATTATAATTTCTCTTTAAATCTTCCAGGTGAATCACTTTTTTCCGAAGGTCAGTCAGAAAGTTGCTACAGATCCCAGGTAATCTCCCAAGAAAGCAGTTATATGCAATATTATTATCGATGTTACAGACAATTTGCTAAGACTGCGCACACATCTACGAGCAGATCCCAAGTGCAAATAAATGAATTTTTCGGGAACATCTCCCCGGTGTGCGGGCTCGGCCCATGTGCCATGCTTGGGTGTTTTAATAAATTTTTACTATAGAGCATATTTCAAAAAAGCATTAAAAATAATTCCAATTTTAAACATCACAGTAATTTCATATTAATTATAGAGTGAACCTCAATGTTGTTTATTTAGATATTGTTTTTAGAATTGGGAATTTATCAGTGTTGTCAACGGGAGAACTGAGGCCCATACGTTCTCATGCCAACTCAAAACAAGCACAAAAATAACATTTTTAGTATTACACACATCCATTTCAATTAATTCATTAGGTTATTTTTGTTTCCTTTTGCTCTATAGGCCATTGGTAATTTAAATGTTTTTAGCAATAATATATGCTGAAGCAAAAAAAGTCATTACTCCCATGAAAATTATTTATAAACTGCATCAAAAGTCATGCTTCTCACTTTATTATTCTCAAGTTCACTTTATTCAGAAAGAATCACATATAATTTTAAAGCTCAAATACCCGCAAAAATCATGGGTACTTGGGAAGCAATATGAATGTCTCACTGCATATTTGAAATTTTAATTTTTTTAATACATTATTGAAAAATGATATATGCAATATGCTGTTAAATTTGTTAAAAATTATATATAAAAAATACTATACCTTGATGCATAAAATTGAGGCTTTATGGCCAATAAATTCTCTAATTATATTACCATCTGTGTCTGATAGCTTCATTGTTCTAAATTGTTGCATGAATAATGTTTGACCGAATAAAATTCATTGCACTATATCAATAGCTATGTTAACCGCCTGACGTCCATTGTAAAGGACAAATCGTTTCTTCACATGTACAAAGAATTTTCTCAAAATCTATTAGCAAATTTGCAAATCGATAGGCATTGACATGTCTATTTGAGAAACTCTCCTTCAGATTAAGCATAGCATTAAAAGTTTTTGAGCCATAAGCGGTTAATTTATTTTTATAGTATCATGAAAATTTTTTAAAAATCTATAGAAATTAAGAGAATACAAATGAAAACAAATATTGATTTTTATATACTATGAATTCTAAGGCGATGCTGGAGTACATAATATGGTTTTAAATGTGAAAGAATGAAATGAATTTGTTATGTAAATGTTTATGAAGATTTTGTAGAATCTTCGAGAATTGCTAAGGAACATACTCCATGTAGAAAATCACTGCCATTGTTTCCAAGCTTATCTTTAAATGAATTTTTCATTATCTTTGATCCTGACAATATCATAGATTTATATATTGATTGCTATTAATTTGGCTCATGCTGCTCTGTTTTCAATTCAATTGTAGCATTTTTTCTCTACCTTCAGGTCTGAAATTGCCGAGAGAGATTCGGGGAACGTGGAGTTCTGCATAAATATACACTCGCACAGAATTTTACTGGGACTGGGGCCACAAATGAAAAAAACAGATTTCAAAATATTATAAAATCTGTCAAAATTTTGGTAAAATATTTCTATAATTTTTAAAATTCTGTACAAATTAGACTAAGGTACTTGGAACTCAGTAAGGTTTTTTAATATTTTAATAATAATGATATTAATCTAATGGCATTCACAAGTAAAAAATTCATGCATTTCGAATTTAAAATATTTAGATATATATTTTGAACAGGGTTGTAATCCTAAATAATTAAAAAGGGAGGCTCTAAATTTGATCAATGTATTTTCATATTACATTTTGACTAACTTTACATTCTCAACAAAGACAACCAAAACTCCAAACCGTAATCTAACCTTAACAACGGAACGGGTCCCCAATCGAAATTAGCAAAATAGGCTGAGCCTCCCCCTCAAGTATAGCTCTTAGTAAAAAAGTATACTTAATGCCTAAAGCTACGAAATATTTACCTAATTTACATTATTTAAAATCAAATTGTCAAATTTTCAAATTCTGAATATAAGCATTATGATACTCTTCATTGCATAAACTTAATGAAATACCTGTCAGTTGATGTGGTGAAGATGCTAGTGCCATCAAAAATCATTTTCGTTATTTCCTTCTGGTGTAGATTAAATGTTTTAAGCAATTTGTGTGTTACTAAGCTCCATAGTCGTACCGTTTTATCGTGACTTGCAGATATACTAAATAAAGAAAATATACCTCTGCCTTTATCGGAAATAGAAAATTTGAAAAATAGGCTGATAATGAGTTTAATCAAAAGTCGGAAAAATAATTCTCTATGACGATGTAAACATTTACAGCAAATTGTTGACAAATACATAGAATAGATTAGTATATGTCAGAGTTGGAAGAGGTGATTCAATTTGCATCGACAATTTTAGTGAACTACTGGGATCATGGGATAATTAAAAACATGTGTATGTTATTCGCTTATATTTTATAGATGCTGCGTAAAACATACATAAGTAAACATCACTAATACTTCGAACTCCATCTCTAGACCGAACTACTGCAATAAATTAGAAGCAGCAGCAAGTTTTCATTTTTTATTCGAGACCTTCAAAATTACGTTTAAGACTAGAATCGGAGAAATCAGTTCTTTGGAGAATTTTCTTAATAGTATTAACCATGGCTGTCTTGTCCTTCTTGTTTTAAAGCTTGCTAGGCTCTTTTGATAGCCTATTCAAGGCTTAGATGCAAAAAAGTTTCAAATTAATTTAAGTCTGATAGCTACACTTTATTCGCAGTGCTTCGATAATTTTCAATTTAAACTTTTGTGGCAATTACATAGGCCTACTCGAGTAAATTATACCCAAACAGATCCGACCTTATCGGGTGCGGAAAAAAATTGTATCCGAATCGACACATCCTATATATTTCGTGTACGGCGTGTGTATGAATGCCAATCTCTTTTGCAAATGCAATAATGATGGTGATATATTTGTTTGTGTATCATGTGCATGTAAAATGCATTGGAAAGAAAATGCACAGGTTTCTCAAGAGAAGCATTGGATCAATTAATTAATTGTTGTAATCGCTGTGTGATAGCTGACCGGAAGGAAGAAAGCTTGATAGAATTAGCGAAATATTCACAAAGAGGTAATCATATGGAAATAGCGGAAGCTGGAATACAAAAATTGTGAAAAAAAATTCCGAATATGTTAAAGCAAATAGAATTAAACTAAAAGAGACAATTTATATACATATCAGATAAATTTTTTTATCATTCCAAGACATAGGTAATTAATTTTGAATACGGATCCAAAATAAAAAATATGCAAGAAATTGTTGTTTAATCATATCGATATTTCTGATTTGTCGGTAACTGATAGTTTCAGAATAGGGAAGTACAGGCAAGGCAGAACCCGTGACATTATTGTTCAGTTTAATCTGTTTGGGACAAGAGAAAGTTACTTGCAAATGCGTAAGCAGCTTGAAACCTATAAGATTGAGACATTTTTCAGATATGCTTTAAGCTTCAGAGATCGTCAAACAAAAAATTACTGTTGAAAATGTGATTTGATTTAATTGAAAATGCAACCCATAAAAAATTAATCAAAATCATGAATTTGAATCTCTTCGTTGGGAGTCGAGATTCAGATATCACTAGGTACAAATGCATTAATACTAAAAAAATTTTTTTGGACATTTTAAGGTATGTGATAAACTAGTGCTTTATCTGGAAAATATAAAATCGATGCTTACATTGAAATTTCCGATCGTGAGGTATGTAAAAACAATAACAAATGAGTTGATGTTTACATTTATGCAAAGAAGTAGAATTTTTGTGTCTATTGTTGAAAAATCAATAGATATAGAAATATTATGGACCAAAGTTGAACATGATTGGATTTCAAAAGCAGTATTCGCGTTGCAGTCTACTGTCCACCTAATCCAAGATGACATTATATCTCCGATTTTGCTTCTATATTGATTTCTAAAGTCACAATTTATTCAGCCCACCCGGATGCTAAGATATTAATTGGCGGTTATTTCAATTGGATAGATCTTAGTGACATATTTGACCAATTAAATATGGATAATATGGTGAATTTCTCAAGAAGAAAAAGTAAGACATTGGACAATTTGCTCCTAAGTTGCAGAAATACGTTTACTTTTTGTTCTCATTTCACATTGAGTCTTAAATCGGATCATGATAAGGGCATTTTGCTAAATATAAAAATATATTTATAAGACAATATAGATTCAAGCGGCAAGAACTCTTTTTTTAGTGGTTAGTAAATTTCGATGTTATTGATGTCATCGCACCATGATCCGAATGAAGCTTCTTTAATATTTTCTTGATTATGAGATGTTTTCATCAAAGAATCCTTATTGGATGACACCGCAGATTAGGATGCTACTAACCTGGCCTTCAACGCTAATATCTGTTAATATTCGCATGGACAAGTTCATTGGAGAGTCAATGAACTTGAACAGTTTACCCGGAAATCTTTCGCAGAATTAATTTTGAGCCAGAGTAGATGTCTGTTCTAATAACAAAGTAGGAAACTTTATAGACAAATCCAATGCTGTTGGTAATATTGAAAACGCTAATCAGTATTTTGCCAGCCTTACAACGGACATCATATATACAGAACCCCACTGGAGATTTTGAATAGTCCGAACTCATCCTACACTGCATCAAGTGGCAAAGGTATTTTTAAAACTGCCCTTTAATTGATAATTTACACAGACATGACAGAAAAGAATAGACACCTATAGAAATTGTTTGTTTTGATAAACATACATTTTATTGAACAAAACCAAAAATTAATGAACACAAATTTAATAACTAGTATTTGATTGGCATTTCCTTTGCTGTTGTTAATGCTAGGACTCTTTTAGGCATCGTATTTACCAGTTGCCGAATATCATCTTGAGGAATTTCTTGTCATATTTGATGCAATAAAGCTAAAAGTTCAGGCTTAGTAGATGGCTTTATTTTCTTTTCGCATAGGCTCCGATCTAATATGCCCCATAGGTTTTCAATTAGGCTCCTATCAGGAGACTGACTTGGCCATGGAAGTTTCTTGATCCCATTTTCGCTCAACCAATTTTGTGTTGCCCCAGCAGCTTGACAAGGAGCTACTTCTTACATAAATAACGACTCAAATTTGTTCATTTTACCACTTGAAAATTTTGGCGGGAGCCCTTCTTATAATATTGAAACATATTTCGCAGAGTTGATGTTTTCTTCGCACTACATCAGGTCTGAACAGCCCTCACTCCAAATTGCACCCCATACCATAACCGAAAAACCCCCAAGCTTCACCGTTGGCTGCAGTCTTTTTAAGTCAAACTCTTGCTGAGGCAACCTCCAGACCCACACCCTTCTACTGTCGGGAAATAATGCAAATCGTGACTAATCAGAGAAAATGATATTGGCCCAAAAGGTCAATGGTCTCTCTATCACTGTCTGGTCTATCAGCAACTNTTCTGTTCTAAGTAACATGCCAGCCTACTTGAAATCACTGAAGTTAGCAATTTCCATGTTGTTGGAAGACATGTTATTGGCCTGAAGTTGCTTGCTTCACTACCTTTCTTTGGGTCCTTCTGTATCAGAAATGTCCTTCCCACTACCATCCATTCTGGACACCCACTCACCACGCACTCCTCCAATGCTTCTGCTAGTCTCTCATGAACACTTGTGAACTTCTTCAGCCAATACCCATGTACCTCATCTCTGCCTGGCGCCTTCCAATTCTTCATCATCTTTAGAGCCTCCTTCAGCTTTGCAGTTGTGATTACTTCTTCTTCTTGTCTGAACTCTTTCTGCATCTGCTCACTCTCTATCTCTGGTCCCTCACTTCCCCATATATTCTCCCAGAACCTTACTGCATCCTCACCTGCTCTAGCTGTAGCCTTTTCTCCTGCATCTAGTTCTTTGTAGAATCGTCCTTCTTGGGCCTCAAACTTCATGTTGTCTCTTGCTTGCTTTGCTCTTGGCCTATATTTTCTTAGTTTCTCAGCTTCTGCAACTAATCTCTGCTTTAGCTCTTCTCTTGCAGTTTCTATTGTCTTCCCTTTACTTACCCTGCACCTGTCCTGCACTGCCTTACTTGTCCTGATCTTCCCTATTTGCCGCCTAATCTTTGCCACTTTATTCTCAATTCTTCTTTCCCATGCTGGCTTTCTGTCTCTCTTATCTTCTTGTTGCATTTTCTTCTTCATGTCCATGCCTATATTCTGCAGCACTTCCCATGCGCTTGGTTTCACTTTCATTGAAGGTAGGGTCGGGGTAGGGCTCGTTCCCGGGTCCTCGTGGTCCCAGTCTAGCCTTTTATGCCTTGGCCACTAGGGCCCATTATTATTATTATTATTATTATTATTATTATTATTATTATTATTATTATATATCTTACATATTAATTTGTAGTTAATTATTTGTTTATGTTTTATTTTTTTGTCATGTGTTAGTTTGTAGATTTTTATATACATATATTGCGCAATATATTTGCTCTGACTCTTATTATTACTATTAATAACAAACAATCTATCCTACGCTAATCTAAGATTTTAGGTTTCAATATTAGTTCTTGATTAATGAATCCTTAAATATCTTTAAGGAAACCATCACGGACAGTAAAAATATTTAATTTAGGTTAAGGGTATTAAGACATTTACAAGTTATTCCCTAAATTTCATGAAACCGAATTTCAAAATGCAGTATTCTGCTCAAATGGACTACACCGACCTCATTAAGAACAAGAACTAATTGTGTTGCTAATAAACTTAAAAATATTAATAATGCAGGTATTTTGACGAGCATAACAAACGTCTCCTACTCCAAAAATATCGTTGACATAACCAATTGATTTTTTCTAGATTTGATGTGGATATATTTTTAGATTTTCAGTAGTACTTACAGCAATTTCCTATGCAATTGTACAGATGAGATTAATCCCGTATGACCACGAAAACATGCAAGGTTTTCAAAATTGGTTGCATCCCATAACAGTATGACTGTATCCCAAGAACCTGTAGCAATGTATAGAGAATTGCAATCAATGGCGCTCACGCTACCCTAAATGGAGAAATATTTAAAATATGCCTCCTATTTTTTTCAAGACTAAGTTGGATTATAATGGAAGCCCAATTTCATCACAATAATAGGGTGCAGCGAAGAATTGATATTCAGGATATTTTATACAGTAATTATTATTAAATATTGCCAAATACGGTTAGAGATTATATACATATATATATATATATATGTATATATATACATTTAATACATTTAAACTCTTACTAAATGTCCATTAAGCTTATGCATACATGTGCCATCTGTTGCATCCCATATTCTAAGTGTTTTATCAAGACTCCCACTCAAAATTTTCCGTCTATCCATTTTTAAAGAAAATACGGAATCTGTATGGCCTTGTAAACGATGTATTGCAGAAATACCCATAATACGACATTCATATGAATGACTGAGGAACTTGTATTTACGATTTGGCTGTTTCCAAGAAGTTCTATACAAAGATTGGTTTTTTCTCTAAACAAAGCAATTATAAATGAAGAAGTTTATTGTATAATACTACTGAATTGTTAAATTGCCATCTTCCATTGAGGAGTATTAGTAGTAGTCATTATGAAATTTTAATAGCATTGACAATGAAATAAAAGAATTACAGCATTATTAACTTATAATAAACTATCCCTGGACAATATATCGAATGAAAAAACACTACTTACAAGTAAATCTGCATTTTGCACAAGAGGTGGTCTAATGTCTAATCCAACATACTTAAATTCTGGTAATTTTTGATTGCGGAACTTTCCCAAGATATAAGTTTTAAGTTTTGTTTGATTTGCTTCAAACATAGACTCTTCCTTCTCAGAGAGATACATTTCTGGGTTAGACTAAATAATCATAATATTTAATATATCATTTAAGACCAGAATCACTATGTACCGTACTGAAATTGAAACGTCGGAAGTAAACATTTTTGTAATATGCTACTAATATAATTTAGTGTTCTGCGGCATGGCCGCGGTCCCGACTTAGACGTTAGCTGGGCGTACCCGCGGCCAACAGCCAGCTACGAACAAAGAGCCACTGCTAACTGCCAGCTGCGGCCAAAGGTTTTAATTCATGGTCAAAATACCGGCTAAAATTCATACATGAATTGCCATTGGTTACATATTGTTTCAGTTTTCAAGTCTAATAATAAAAGAAATGATATTGTGTATGTGTGTACATGACTATTACAAATATATTTTAGTTTATATGTATGCTTAAGAAGTACACAGAATTCATTGAGAATACAAGGACGTAATGATGAATTGTATAATATTTATATATCAGGACTCAAAACTAGTGAGTGTACGAACATTTGAAGTCATCAATGGTATAAAAAGTAATCATTTTATAAAGATACAACAACATGTCATTGGAATGTTTATAGTGTTTCAGAAATCTGTTTATAAACTGACGCGTATCATCACTTCTTTTCTTTCAGTTATTTGCCACGCGTTTCAATATTCACTTATTATTTTTGAACTTTACAATTTTTCAATGAATTTTTCAATGTAAATGTTCAAACTGTGGATATATGTTTTAATTGTTGTATTGAAAAAAATTACAGTATTGCATTTAGTAGTAGTAAAAAACTCCGACTATAGTAAAAAAATTACGGCTAACGGCTACGGCTAAAGCCTTATGGCCAACGGCCAAGAAAATTGCCTTGGGCGCGGAACACTAATATAATTTAGAACAAAAAATGGGGAAACTCGTTGTGTAGAGGCACATGTCCTGTAATTGTGTCACTAAAGAAGTAATTCATTTCCGCCCTCAGACTTCTTTTGAAAGAATCAATTTGACTAAGGATTGATGATAGTTTTTTGAACAATTTCGGTGGATTTCTTCTCTCTTAATTTTAAAATTTGGGCTGGGCAGAATTTTTTCTTGCGCCAGATGCGTGAGAAATTTAAACTATGGTTCAATGAAACAGCAGATTTCTTAAAAAAAATCAAATACTCGCCATACCTAATATTAAGATAATAATGGGGTTCTTAGTTCACAAGGGGGTAAAAACTGCAATTCGATTTTTTTGATGTGATGCTTATGGATAGTAGATATGCTAATTCGTTTAAAAACTATAAGCGTTTAATATCCATTCCAGATTTTAGGAAATTCTTCGGTTAATTTAAGTCAAATCAACTATCAAAATACATAGAAAGTATATCCATAGTTAAATGACGTAGATCATTGTTAGTGAATTAAAATCAAACAATTTTTCAACCAATATATTGATTTCATTCTAGATAATTAGCAAATGATAAAATTAAATTTGTAGCTGACTTCTCTTTATATATAAAAATATTGTAGGAAATCTGACGGAGCACTGAATAAATTTAAAGACTATTTGTGAGATCATGCACTTGAAAATCATTCTAATTATTCGAATATAGTAAATGAAAATATACAAGTTTATTCAAACCTTATTCTGCATGCCAGAAACTACACACTATTTAAAAAATAATACAGAAATTTAATGATAATTTTCAAGATTATACATTTTAACATGACATTGATTATTTCGGTATACAGAATCAGATTTGGACATTACCGCCATCATAATCGTAAACCAAGCCAAAAAATACGAATTGAAACATTATTACAATTTATTTAATAAAATATCATTACAATTTATAAGTTCAATTTACGAAGCAGGATTTGAATTGATTTATCAACTTAGAAATATAAACTCACCTCGAGCATTGATTCGCTGTCATCTGTAATAATGTCTTCATCAACTTGATGAACTGAGAGTTTCGCTGATTCAACTTTTTTAATCCAGTCCGCAACATTCTTAGTCATGTCTATGTCTTCAGACTCTTCGTCATCCTCACTAAAGAGATAAAAATAATTCTTCTTTATGCATTTTTATAAAAAATATAGCACCTTAGATACGGTATTTCTTAATTTCAATTTCATTTATAACAATTTAATAAAGAAAATTTCATGTTTAAGCGATGATGGTTTGGTGCCTTAAAAAGATCATATTACCAACAATATTCAAATACAAATTTGTAGCAACTTAATTGGAATTTTTTATTGTCGAATGTATCCATTCACATTGGTTTCTGGTAAAGCTGCTATGATTGCAATCGGTAGCAATTTCAAAATTTTTAAGAATCGCTTTATAGTAAATAGGAATAATTCCTGTAATATTGTAAAAAATATAATTTTATTGATAAAAATAATTTCTAAATAAAAATTAGCAACTGAAGGAAGTCAATCAGGAGGATTTCATAATGTTCTGAATATTAAGAGATTTTCAATATTACTGTTTATGTAGCAACTAATAAGTAACCATGATTTTGATGATTGCAAATGCTTTCTGTAAGAATTAATGATGCAGCATAAATTTATAGTTGCAATATAATGAATCTCCCACAAGGTGGTTCCTATGCTGATAAACAAATATAATCACATTAAAGTCTGATTTTATCTATTGCAATGACTGCAATGGGTTTTCAAATTTTCCAATATCATTAAATTTTTATTCTTGGATGAAAGTTTCAAAATTTGATTTCCTTTTTTAAATGAGAATGGCAATTAACTGGCAAATTCAGATCCTATTTGAACTATAATATATATTCAATTACCTTTCATTTTTTGTTAGGTACTCTTTTTCGAAACTTAAGATTGTGCTTGCTAAAAATTTCCCATTAGTACTGGAGCTGCATTCCGAATCGTGGGTTGATGTGTGACTGCTTTCAGACGAAATGTTGTTGAGGGCCTCATAGAAAATTAGTTCTTCATTATCAGCTGAAACCGTTGCTGGAGTTGACGTATCTCGATTCATTTTGATTTGCCATCTGCTTTTTTCATTTACTAAAAGTTTGATTTTGTTTGACGAAAAATATTATAAGCATGGTATAGTTTTTATCACAGTGTACATATTTGCTTAGAAATTTTTCTATATTTCGCTCCATAAATCTGCCACCTGGGTATGTCTAATCCTAAAATATTGCTACAAAGATAAATGCTAGTAAATAATAATCATACTTTTATTATTTTTCTCGTTATAACAGTTTATTTATACAAAATCATTATGTTCATTGCTATAAGCCAGAATTTGAATTATGCCGATTTTTAGGCCAAAACCTGGCCAAGCCTATTTCAAAATGCCAGTTATTCTGCTCAAGCCCGGTCTGGCCCAACTTATTTTTTTACGCTACTGATTGTCTCTTGTGTCTCAGAGACACTACACAATGGATTTGAAAGGATAATTTGCAAAATTTATTAATTGATATGTACATATTCACTTTAGTCCTTCAACAACGCTAATTCAATTGTGTAGAATTTCAAATTGCATTTTTAGCCTTAAGTCAATACAAGTGTCATATATTTCACGTTCCATAAGCCTTCTTAACGCCACCACCAACACATACTAACAGGAGTTAACTTTGTATGCAATCGCCCTTTTTATCATTTAGAGAACAAATCAAGTCTTATATATTTATTTACTAAAATTATCTGCCAACTTACATGAATTTACATAGCACAAATTGAAAGAGTTTTTGGAAACGTGCTTTGCGATTAGAAGTCATAATAAAGACGTTAAAAGTATTGCATCAGACAACAATGCAGGGCTGATTAACTTAATCTTAAACTGCCTTGCATCCACACCAACTAGCAACAGTCAAGCAACAAAAAACTTGATGTGTGTAAAGATATTCCAAACCCAATGAGGCGTGTATTGCGCATGGTCAGTGATCGAGGGAACAAAACCTTTGCAACGGCGACTACTCGCAGCGGCAAGCTTAATTAAATTCATCATTAACATATATTCGAGACAATTCTTAAAACCCAAAGAACATAAAAATATGTGTATAACAACAAGATAGATGTGTTAATTAATACATGATGGCTATAATTGTACGTGATAAAGTTTATTGAGTAAAAGTAGAAAAAAAATATTTACAGGAAATGAAACTGTAAAGATCTTCAATGTTCGATTCAATTGTGGAAGGTGCTTCATATTCGGCTTCAATCTCTTCTAAGAAGCGCTGGTAATGTTTCTTTTGACTATATATGTAGTCACGATGTAGCATGTCAATTCCGTATTTTGATAAGGCAGGCACTTTTGCGTTATCTAAATAAAATATTTTCCTGAAATTTATATATAAATTATAACATTACATACCTTTTGACAGAAACTTCTCACTCAATGGTGAATCAACTCGCTCAGTTTCCTCTTTTGAATAATCTTTTAGATCGATTAAAGCCTTGGCTATGTCAAACCATGCCTTTTTCCAATCAATATTTACATCCTCATCAGAAATCATAGTTTGAACGAATTCAGCAAGAGAATGAGTGCCAGAATCAAAACCTAATCAGTATTTAGTATCATATCACTGCAGGAACTTTGATTACCGATCTCATTACACTTTCTCTTCCACAGAATGTCTTGATCAGTGATGTGCTTCCATCTTTTGCAAACCTAAATTCCGTCTCAAATAGTGAAATAGCAATTTACAAAAACTTTAAAGTAAATTTTACAATGTTTCTAGTGTGCATTTTAAAAAAATAAAATAATTGTGTTGACAAGGAAATGCTAACATGATTATGGCTCCATCTCTGAGTATGCATTTATTTAAAAAATTGCTTTGTTATATTTTGTTTAATTTCTCAAAAATAGGCAAAAAAGTAAATGAAAAACACAATTGAATATAAAATGAATTGATGTAAATAAATGACTGCTCAGAAAATCATTGCAATTTCTCATATAAAAAATTAAAACGGCTAAAAATTATTAAGAAAGAAAATGGCTTCATAATGGTTTATGTATGAAAATACTTACTTTTGAAGCTGATAGAATATCATCTGGAGGTAAAAAGCCAAATATATAAATAAGTACTCTGTCCGATAAAGAATTGACATCAAATTTTTCCTGGAGTCTAAATGAATTGAAGAAATTGATCAAAAATAAAAAAAGATTGCTAGTTATTCTGCCATTTATCTTTGAATTAATAAGTTGCGGTACTCCAATACAAATTTTAGCTCCATTACTCGTTTTTGACATTGTTCTAGTATAATGAAAATTATTTCATAAGTGGGAATTGAAGAATTGTAAATCAAGTTTTTGAAATAATTAGAACATTTCTAACATGTGTTATATAGATTAAGACACAATTTATGCTATTGTAGATTTGATACTGTCTGATAATTGTTGGCTATAGATTGAAACGCATTTACTTCATTTGTAAGAAATGATAATATTCGCTGAATAAGTATATATATATATATATATATATATATGTATACAGTATATATATATATATTTATATATATATATATATAT
>CABFPE010000458.1:526799-543075 GCA_900660155.1 Hofstenia miamia
CTACTGACATTATACGAATTGAGCTTGAGCACTAAGTCGATTTGTGTTCATAGTTTATTTCACTCATTAGGGCACACATAACAAACATAGTTTTCATGAGACTGAGCTGAGTTGGAATCACAATGGATCAAATCTGTAACTACGAAATGGATGGAGTTGTTGGCAGTTCTGGCGAACCTGTTATGATCTCAGTGACTTGGCGTCGGGCAAGTGCGCCCAGAGATTTCAGTACTCTTCAATCGATGAAGTATCTAAACAATACTACTTACTAATTGTTATTGGAGCATCTGCTAGTGCAGTGTGGAATATACAATTAAAGGGGGTTGCACGCCCTTTTCAACGAGCAAGACTTCAATAAAATTAAAACAACACTTTTTCAAAAATTTCGATTCGATATTACAGCTATGGCCTCATGTTGTACACCATTTTGTAGCGTTTTAAAAAAAATTAGGAACCCTATATAAACTTTGACAACTTTTCCTTATTTCCCTTCTCATGAAAAGCGTTTAGAGTTTCCTTTAATTTCTTCACTGTTAAGTCAATGACCTGTCTACATGTAAAGCGATTTTAATGATTGGGTAGTATAACTTCTGAAGGCTACTAAAAAGTCAGTTTTGACGCTATGACAATGGAAATTATACCATTCTCTAGATAATCAATAGCTCCATGTGAAAAAAATTTATTAATTTTCATTTGAGCAATACATTTCTTGTAAATTGCGAACATTTAAGCAATCGTTTTTTATTTGCAGATGATGTCATTAGATATAACATTTGGGGGCAACCTCCATAAACCAATTTTTATTAGTTTTAGACCATTTGTCAGATTTTGATTTCGAAAAAAAATTTTTCACTTCACCCTAATGTAGTATAACAAGTACGTGCACTACTTGCAGTGGAGTAAACATAGGAAGTGTAAGTGTGCTAGGCCCAAGTTCAGCTAAATTACATAAAGTTGGCTTTGATGACTCTTATTTGGATCATTGTACACTTGATCTCAATAGTGAACAGTTTACCTGCTTGAGAGTTTCTTTGATTTCACCAAGAGCAAGTGTGTCAGTAATGAATTCCTTGTTCAAGTCAGCTGCAAATTTTAAATGATTCCCCATAGAAACTTGGGGTTCGTAGGTTGGGCTAAAACTCATTTCATAGGTGTTTGCTTTCATTAGAATTGCGCTTGGTGTTGTTCTATAAGCATTAAAATGTTTTGGAATTGTGTGAATCTTGACACTGTTTGACACAGGATATTTTTGTCAGTTGAACTGCCATCAGGGTTGATTCATCTTCTCCTTAATAAAATTTTGCTAGAAAGTATATTTCTATGAAACTTTCTAGGTTACTAATTCAATCCTTCCCTACAACTTGAGGCCATTAGGTGATTGATGACCATCAATTTCAATTCGTAATTTTTTATGGTTTAGATTGTTTCAATTGGCTAAGTATTATGAAACTTTCAGTAAAACTAAATTTTGAAATTGAATTCCTCGGTGTAATTTAATGCTGACTATCTTGCTCATGTTGAGTATTGGTGCATAAAAAAGTGTGGATTTTTAGAATTTTCTAGGCAGGGAATTCTAAATAGAAATGCACTTTAATAGATTTCAATCACATGTTTCACTACCTTTATAAAATTATTTGTCTATAAAATTTATGTTTTAAGTGAGAGCACCTAGATAGATGGGAGAAGGAGGGTGGCACGTGCCGGCATCTCCTCCCCTCTAGCTATGCCACTGATGTTAATTATTTTTTAACATGTAATCTTTTTAGTCAAAACAACTCCCTACACTGAAAAGATTTTTTGTCTTTACAGAACTGAAATTTTTTAGAATTCATTTAAATTAACAAAATGGTTGTAATTTATTTATATCCTTATATTCTTGGGCAAAGGGGATTTTTCTGTCCTCCAGAATCTACGCTAATACTTAATTGTGGGGTATTTCTATGCCAGTACATAACTTCTGCATCAACGATAGTTTGAGTAATTAGAAAAGATGCTGATCACTTTCTGTATTTATAAAACAACAAGATGTTTTCAACAAAACTTCTAGCAGCATTGGCTATTTGCAGCTCCAGAATAGCTTATGAAGAAAATTTATCATTTTATTAAGAATGCAAAGAAAAAAATTTTTTTGATAACCTTGTTAGGGCAATCTATATGCAATGATAAAAAATGATAAAAAAAGTGTAAGTAGATAATTGATGAACAGTAAAATTACATGTTTTCGAAAATGTAAGCATTGCGCTTAACTAAATAATGCCATTTTACTCACGATTTAGATTTACTACTTGAAAATTTAGCAATTTAAATTTAGGGTTTATTTAATGGTAATTTATGAAATGAACTTAGTGAAGAAAATATGAATTAAATGCAAATTAAGTCAATAAGCCAGAAATTGATTTTATTTAAAAATAAAATTGTGAGATTTGTATATAAATTTTGTGGAATAAAATTTACAAATAAAGCTATAGATGCTTTTATCTCCTAAAAATACGATCACAAATTCGACTATTTTTGTATTTCCGCACCAGAATGAATGCAATGCATCCAGAAATCACCCAACTAAATGCAAACCAAGCCGAATTTTTTGAAAGCATTTTGATTGTGTCTAAAATGTATCCAAATATAAATAAGTAATTAAATATATATATAGTAATATATATATATATATATATATATNAAATGATCAATATTGAAAGTGTGATAATAATAATCATAATAATTGCGTATATATATATATATATATAATCAAATGCCATTGTTGCCATGATAAGCATTCTGAGATCATTGAAAGACTTTGACTTCCAATATAATATCAATGATTAAAATTCCTATTACTTACATTTAGTTGTATTTTCATAGACAGAGCAAATTAATCAAACAATAACGAAATTCATCATGGATGGAATTTTTCGACAATTTATGCTAAAATTTAAGCAAAACTTAAATTATTAATTTTCGATGGCTTATATTTTAAGGGAATCTATTGATCAATTTAACTTAGATTTGGAGGCGATGATTTTATGCAGAAGCAGTCTGCAAAATTCTTGTTAAATGCGCACTAATAAATTATGGTACTTAACTGTACATTATTTCTAAATACTAATAAAGGACTAACTGTAGTAATTAAAGAAAAATAATATTATGTATCTACATTGGAATTTCTTATATTAAAAGTAAGAGTAACCCCTTTGCAACACATGTGGGATTTCTAGATACATATATGTTTAAATATATCGTCACGCGGCTCTAGGCTGAAATAATAATATATGAACTGCGGTCTATACATTTTAGCTAATCTTGCAAAACAGTAATATAAAAATAATTTCCACGTATATTGAGATTGTATTATGAGATTGTTTTGCCGTTTGTATTCAACAAACCACTCCAGGTTCTTAATTTTATAGTGATTTTGTTGATTTCCATGCAATTTCTATTACGCCATAGTTCTGTTCATGATTTTGGTAACATGCTAATCATTTGCTTAAACGTTGTATGCCGAAAGCATGCCAAGCAAACCAAATGTGGGTTGCAGGGGACTAGGTGAAATTTTGGAAAAACTGCATGTGGTACATTTCGGGCTGGACCAACTTTGAGGAAATTACGTGGTCCACTTCCACACTTGGCAATGCTTAATGACTTTTTACCAAGCATTTGTACAGATTGTTGTTTAGATAAAATGCATAGCATAGCAAAATCTGAAATGCACCGAACAAATCTTGGACGAAAATCTGCAATGTTGGAATATCAATAATCTTTTTAGTTGTAAACGTCAATATTTTTTTTGTCTTACTTTTAGAGTTATTGATTACAATAATAGCAGAACTTGATATCTTCTTTCTATCTCCAACTGCTAGATTTACAGCTCTTTTCCTACGGTCGCCACAATCTAAAAATACATGTAATTAAATGTGCTTAAGGAGCATAATGCAAGTACTAAGCAAAAACAATACACCTAAGAGAAAAAATTATAGGCCATAAATACAGTTAATGTTCTTTACTCTAACGAAAACACTAAAAATATCAAAAAATATTTCTCAGTTCCTATATAATGTTTTAAAATGAATTTTCACAGAAGCTTAAGCTAACCTGGATTACACATTGATGATGAATTTGTTGCATTGCAAATAATTACTTCACAAATAAGGAACATTATAGAAGTCGGCGAACTTGTGAAACTAAATGATTTGAAGCACATTGCATCTGTATACGCATTTTTGAAATCAGTCATTCTTTTCCACGATTCGTCAACTGGACATCTAAAGATTTATTAGAATAAGTGATACCATAATTGTTGTACCCTTTTTCTTCCAATTGGTAGTAGCCCTCGCCGTCATTGGCACTGTTTATTTGAACTTTACAGTCGTCAGCAAGAATTACTGCATCTGAAGGCAAATCATCAACTGTAATTTTGCTACAGATGTGATTATTAACTGTTACAACAGGGGAGCCACTAAAATATTTTTAATGAAAATAGTTTACATGTGCAGTCATTATCGTAAAACAGCAGGTAGAATAATTTTGAATTAGTTTTTTTACAGGAATTAGTTTAATATTTCAGCTAAACGCAAAAGCAGCTTGTTTAGAATTGATTTGAACAGTTATTGTGTTTTACCTATAATCCAAAAAGTTAAAATTAATCTACAACGCGAAGACCTACTTTAAAGCTATATTCAAAACATTGTAAATAATCATGGTCTATAAATGTTTGTTATTAGGAATAAAAATAGTTAGGCAAGCAAAATATATCAATTGATCACCATGCTAGGTTATTGTTCCATTGTGTGCATTAATTACGACAAACCGTGACTTGCATGTAATAAATGGAATAATGAAATAATCTAAGCCTCAGAGAACCGAATGTTCTATTTATCATTCTTAGTTTGAGGGAATAATGCCTTGTAACAGTGCATACTGTATGCATATTGTACAAGCATGTGTATTCAGTCCTTAAATGCTTTATTATTTTTTATCCGCTTATACAAATTAAAATATCTATAGCCATTCTACAAAATTTTTTGATATTTTTGATAAAAATGAAAAGGACGCGGAACGACGATATATTTATATATATTTATACAACAAAAACAAATTATTTTAGGAGTTTGGGAGAGATGAAAGTCAAATTACATTAGCTTAATTGGGAGAATTCACATACTTCTATATCAGGACAAGTGTTTCTGAAAAATTGAATGTACCGTCCTCTTGACGTAATGGATTTGGATCCTGTTTGTTCATTGATTACCAGAGCCAATATCAGTTTAACATTATTTATGTATACATATATTTAACATATATTTATATATATTGATATATATATGTATATTTATATATTTATATATATATATATATATACTGAGCTTAACAAGTCTGTCAATATTGCTACCCCAACGAGGAACTTTCTAATATTAGAAACTTTTGGAAAACTGATGTTTCTAAAGGATATACTTATGAAAACTAAAGTTAAAATATTTGCTAGGCATTGACTTTGGAAATATGAGAAAAGTGTACGTCTATCTGTGAAGAATGCAACGCAACACCAGGGAATGACAATATACAGGAAACAGAAAAGTCTTTTCCAGCTTATGTTTAAGAGTTATCAAGCACTGTTTCAAGGAATGATGTGTCGATGTTGAGAAGTGTCACTTTTCTCGATTTCCTTCCAAAGATCATTCACTTACAATGTGATGCATTAGTAGTAATGCGAAGCAATTGAAAGAAATCAAAATGATCATTAAACATAAAATCAGTTTATTTTTAAACCGGTTAGTGAGAAAAGAGGATATTCGAGTTTAACTATATGTAATAATCACCTACTCTCTTTCCTTAAAAAATTGATGTGATCCCTAAATATATTTTACGAAAATACTATGATGCAATTCTTTCAAAGCAGCTTTATTAAGATTCGAAGATCTGTTGTCGAAATAGCATTGAGTTAATAAAACGGTTTGACTATATACTTGAAAATTCACTGATCCAGTCTCCCCGGAAGGATTAACTGGAAATTATTTGTTATGATCCGGGTCAGAGAAATGAGTTAATACAAACTTTAGCATTAAAATTTTTCTCCAAAACCTGATTGTACGATTAGCATCGTTGAATACTAAGAAACGAAATACTTCAAATTATCTTAGTGGATAGTGTTTATTTAATTTTTCCTTAACTTTACTTCAAAAAGGCATAGTTCATTTTGTTTCGACAAAGCACATTAAATTCATATTACATAATGTTAAACTCATATTTTGAAAAGATACGCATGCGTTCTGTTAATGTGGAAATTTCTCAAACGAACAACATTTTATTCTTCTTCAGATATTTAGAAATTACGAACAGAATTCAATAAGTTCTCTACCTGAATGGAACATCAAATTGGTCATCCTTATAGAGAGTCATCCTCATTTCATATCTCGAATATCCAGCTTGCACAGCTGATTCCTCCCCTTTGGTTTTAAACGAACTCTTGAAAATTTCATCTGCGTTGAAAATGCATTTAAAAGTTATACTGAAGCGGTCATCTCGTGTTATTGCCAATTGATTTGGTTTCTGAATGACATTAGTGCTGGAATTTTTATAAACATTTTGAGTATAGGTGATGCGCTGTTTATCTAAAAAATATAGTATAAACTGAAGAGTTCAATTTAAATTTTGTGAGCATATATTGTTTGGAGGTAAAATTGAAAACAAAAAACTAGTAGAAAAATAGAACCATCTGTATGTGTTTTGACGTCTTGAGTCATTTTGCAGGTGCGGAGAGTAAGATTCGAATGCATACTATAGTAAGATGAGGATATATCGTTTGGATTCTCATGAAATTCCAATATGCAATCATTGTTTACAATCCCTTGATATAACTCTGGTCTATCTAAAAAGTATTTGGAAGCACATTGAAAATTGTATTAATTGGAATTAATAACTAAATAATGTTTATCGATTAATCGAATCACTATTTTAGAAAATTAGTTCGTTAGATCATATAAAGAAGAGGAATTCATTAAGTTTCTTCAAAAATTCTTTGATTTTGCAATGGAGTTAATTCCAGTCGTAAAAACCCTTTTTAGGTCATCATTGCATTTATTCACATTTTCAAAATCAAAAGCTATGTTGCCTTCATTATATATATATATATATATATTCAATTTTATTAACATTCTAGAAATCTATAAACACAGGTTTGCCTGTAAAATTTCTGTTTAGTCCAAGTATGTCTAAGAGTCGCACATTTATCAGGTTTTTAGACTAACATATCCTGTTAATGATTGAATCTCTTAAAATAGTAATTCATAAAGATAAGCATGCATGAGATGATTAAGTCTAACAAATCCATTTTGTTCTTTTATATTTGGGTGGATAAATTTGCTTAAAAGAACCAGGTGCTGATCACCAGGCAATGTGAAGTGTAAATGCTAAACCTATATAATGAAAATGATCCTGTTTTCGACTCGACTGAGTCTCAATAATTTAACAAAACGAGACAGACCTATTTTATCTGCCTAATTTAAGTTTAGTTAGGGTCGTATATTTATGTATTCACAAAAAATTTATTATTGACACTACCATCCTTTAAAGAAAAATAACTTGGATTTTATATATATATATATATATAAATATTGCAGCCAACAATGGAAATTTATTAAGAGAAAAACAATGTGAAGAACTTTACGCCTAATTTCTGTTTATGAATTTTGTTTGTTTAATATACTTTTGATAGAAACATCACAAACATTCGATTTAGGAAACCGAGATAAATATAAATCAAACAAAAATAGATTTATTCCACACCAAACCTTGGCATTATCCATTATCTAACTTGTTTATTTTAAAGGCAACTTATAAAAAGGTTGAGAAGTTCAACAAGAGTTTTTTTATTTTTAAACTACTTCTAATTTTCATACATATTTGTATCAGTTAATATACGTAATTGAACGTGCCTTCAATTGATCATTATCAACACGTAGTTAACCAAGAAGTTAATTTCTGTTTTAGAGAATTAAAAGTGTGACTTCAAGAGCAATTGTTTGAGATCATAACGAACATAAAAATTGCCTTTATAAATACAGCGAAGGGAAGAGAGTACGATTTTTCTAAAGCAGTGATCTTCCAATTTTCAAACAATTTTGAATTTTTCCAGATTCGGGACATTACCAATGTACTTATGATTCTTCTTAATCTCAACGCACTTCACATAAGTTTTTTGGTCGATTTAAACTCTTATCTTTCACAAAACGAAATCACAAACAGTTCAATTAATTGAAAAATAATAATTACACATTTAGTAAAAGGTGTCTTGCAGTTAATCATATTATTAGCTTGACTAAAATTTTTTGTATAAATAACTAGATGGAGGGATATTTCACGAAATGTTGTACTTTGAGCGTTTAATTCTCCTCTAAATAACGCTATTTTAAAGTATCATTTTAGTACCACATCCCTTACTTTGATATTTATAGTTAGATAAAACTACTATTCCATAAATAATAGATTTGAGCTTAGACGTTTTATATTGTGACACTATATATTATAATTATTAATATTAGTATTACTTTGAAAAATGTTGAAATTCTCAAATGTTGTATCAATAGGGTGAATTTTTAATGCTAATTAGTAAATATTTTACCATAGGTGGAAAAAATGGGTTGAAGTGCTGTTATGTAGTGATTGGATTGATCATTAACATTCTCAACTGCTTTTGAGTTTAAGGAAAATATATAGTAACCATCCTTTTCGAAGAATTCAGTAAGCATTGAACAGTTGCCATCCTCTTTTATACATCTTTCATTTTCATTCTCAATTATGCTGAGTCTATAAAATATAATAGAATAACTGAGATTCAAATTTCTTAAAACTAATGTTAATATAGAGATACTAAGGTCACATTCTTAATCGACTATAATCCTCGTTTAAGTGAGTGACCAATGTATCACTTTATTAAGAGAAATTCCCCCCTTGATTGTTGAGGTATATGTCCGAGGCAGTTTTAAATCCTGAATATTTTCTACTTCACCTTTTTTTATTTAATATTCGCTGAATAAACCGTGCTTGTAAACTATTAGATTCAAGGAATGCTTACGCCATGAGTTTTCCATCTCCTGAATACTGAAATGATATTTTTGAAATCGGATTGGAAATTTTAAGCATTTGAACGCCAACTTCATGACAAGTAAGCAATGGATAGCCTAAATAAATTACACCAGTAATATTTTTGATTTTATAGATTTTTAGTTTTATAAATGTAAAATGTAACAGTTTTTTGAATTTCAATGCAAATTTTAAAAAAATAAGCTGAACATACGTTTATTATCAGAATTTTTTATTTTTTGTTCCGAACCTCCGTAAGTATGTTTCCGGCGAGAAAAATCAATTTGAATGAGTCTACATTTAATATGAAAAACAACATTTTCAATAAATCTGAGACAGGGGGATTAGCTTTAAATATTCAAGATTTTCAAAGCAGGGCCGGATTATGGATTATGCACGAGGTTTATTAGGTCCGAGTGAATAACCGGTGGTTGGCTGAGCAGAAATACCAATGTAAATAATAATATGACTTCCACTTAGTAAAGGAAAATCCTATTTGTATACACTGTTTAGCCAAGAAACTTATCTTGTAAATGGGGTTGAAAATTTAATTTGTTGAAACATCATTATTTCATTATTTAATTGCTGTCTTACAATAATTTTACAATAATATCATGTGTAATTATTAGTACATTAATGGAAAATTTTAGAACATTGCGTTATTATCTTAGAACGCACACGTTTACAGCAATTAATGACTTGCAAAGACTTTAAAGATACGTTTTAATGCAAAATATATTTTTAAGGCTACTAACGTACAAAATTTGTCAGATTCTTCATAAGCAGACCCTCGAAACTGAATCAGATATGCGCAACAATATATCTACTGATAGCATGCTCCAGCCCTCTGGGTCTGAATGTGAAATTCCAAAGAAACCCATCGATATTTGAAGACACTGAGGGAAGGACAACAAAACACCAAATTTCTTTTGAAAGTAAAATTGTCATAAATTTAAACATACATATATATATATATATATATATATATATATATATATATATATATATATATATATATATATAAAAAGCCGATACATAAATCTCATTAAATTTTCCGTATTATATCAAATAGTGAAAAAAAAATTTCAACAGTGTAGGATGTATTCCAACAGCACAGGTTTGCTGCTTTTCTACATTTTCAAATTTCTTAGCAATATAGCTATGAAATCTGAGTTTTTGGATAATGACTCAGTTTATACCATCACACCTAAATACAAAAATGTCTGTATTGATACTGTGAAAAATGATCAAGTACATAAGGAAAAAAACTTTTTGAGTCTTGAGAGAAGTTCAGTTTTGCTTTTAGAGGAGAGGACGAAATAATGAGATTCTGATCAAATATTAAATTTTTGGTAACAATTTAAATTTTGGTGAGAATGGTTCAGTTATTTATTGTCACGTCATGGGGATAAACGTCATGGAAATATTATTTGGCGGCGAAAAAATATTGCGTGCCTTTCCCCACCCGACCCGTTGTGAAGTACATCATCTAAACACCCAAAGAAAATGGTTGAATATGTCATAAATTGGTTAAATTAATTTTTTGGAACTGAAAATATACGAATTTTTAATTGTCTGATTCTTTACCAAAGTTTCAAAAATATACATACTGTTAACTTCCAAGCATTTAATGTGATTATTGGAAATATTGTATGTGATATTTGTAATGAGGCTATTGACCACTACCATGTGATTTTCAGTTAGAAAGTAGTCGAAATTTGTGAGTACATTTGCAAGGTTTGAATTTACATCTCCGGTAGTACTTTCAGGGCTAAAGGATCCTTCATTTATTGTTCTTTCTAAACATATACTTGCATGTATCTAACCATATTCTTGTATAAGTCCTATAATTCTTGGTCAAATAAGTGAAAATAATTGGTAGTTCTAATTGGATTTAATCTAAGATTGGACATTTTCTTCAACATTTGCTTATATTAATAGAATGTCACACTCACCTTTAGAGGCTGCTAATATATTTATCTTTGCAGACATCAAATCATTATCTCCAGAACAAGTGACTTCTACACAATTTCCTAAATTTCCTTTCATTAATATATTATAAAAAACTTCCATTCCAAATTCATATAGTGAATTTTGACCACGGATATGGTTAATTTTAGTTTGAAAACTGCTAATTTAACAAATTGTATGTTAAGGGCTGGTTTTCATTAAATGCATTTACATTAATCAATACTTTTATGGCATTAATTTGTTAAAATCAGCTTAGAGGGTGTTTCATAAATATAAAAATCTTAGAATTCTAGCCTCTATGTGTATATTTATGAAATCTTTGAATATATTTATAAAATCATATTGTTTATATTGATGAAATGATCCTTTATATTTATCAAATACCCTATAATTACCAATTAGCAAATTTTTAATATTTGATTGTCAATGTGCCATTCCTGATTCTGAATGCAATCGATAAAATCTAGAGCAGGCCGCCATCCGGCTGAACCGCCGCCACCGGAAAATTTAGACGGCTGAGCCGACTGATGCCTAAAACTAAATCAAGATAAACGAAATGTGTCAACCTCCAATAAAATCCCAAAATTGAATACACATTGAGGAAGAATCTATTAGGGATGTTAATTATTAGAGGCAATAACTTATTCTTTAAGCCAGGAGTGGACAAAAGTTTTTGATAGTGTTTTTGGAACGCTGGCGGGCATCATTTATAAAAATAATTTGAAAATATTATTAAAAGCACAACTCATTCAAAGCAATTAGAAGTTGGGATTAAAAACAAGTTCTCGGCGGGCCGCATGAAAGCCTATTTTAGACCGCAAGCTGCCCACAGGCTGCAACTTGCCCACATGCTTTAAACAAAACATGAACTTTGTAAAAAAACAATTGTGTTGTTTAATGAAGTTAAAATTTGGTCCTTAACTATATTATTCTTGAATCATAATCAATAATCTGACCTTAAATTTCCCATTTGCGTTTTACCATGTTTTTGAAGAAATTAGAATGATAACGATTTAAATGTTCTCAAACAAATGTAGAATAATAGTCATAGCAATAAATACATGTACACCGATTATTGACGTGAAATTATTGGATTTTTAGAATTTGGTTCTCGCGTTTCATTCGAATATCTATAAAGAATCTATATATCAAATGAAGCATTTAGGAAATTACATAGAAAAATGCAATTTCAGAAAATGAAGAACATAGAGTAAGGAACAGCTTACTATATTGTCAATAAAATTGAAGTTTACAAAAAGTTGTTAAATTTATTTGGATGATTTCTATATGCTTTCTATATAGATGTATTTTCTCTAATATTTGCATTTTGATATTTATTGTTATTTAGTGCCCAATTGACAAACCTATATAATAAATTGAGAGCATATTTATATAGAATTTATATAGAGAAAATAAAATTTTTTCTATCATCTAAAATTTTGAAAAATATATTTTTTTTCAAATTTACGGTATTCACATATGGATGCAACAATTAGCACTGCATGCATATAGACTACTACTGACTATGAAATTTTGAATAAAACGAATTTATGAATGAATAGCGATACAAAATGTTTAAAATATAAGAACTTATTTAACATATAATTGCATTTATATTAATATATGTCAATATATTCTCTATTATCATAAATTTCTATTTCCTAGTTCAGATTACAGACCAGTTGTAGCATTGAACTCAAAAGCATCTGTTGCAATCGCACCAGTTTTGGCTACCAGTTTAAGGTCATACGTTGTATCAATTTTCAGTCCAACAAGATTACAAGAATAGTAGAACTTCTCCATATAATGCTTCACAGCCTTTATGCAGGTGCCTAGAATTGACAAAAAATTACAAAGAAAGTTCATATTATATCAAAGGTGCCGATTATATTTCAAATTATAGCAATAATGGATTTATGAAATGTATTATCATTAATTCATGTATTTATATATATATTTTAAAAAATGTATAAGCAAAGAACACTTTGATAAGATATAACAACATTCAAGAGAGTTGCAAAACTGTAGTAAGCAGCTTTAGTAGACTGTTAACAACACTAAAGATGAAATGGTTTCCCATGTATAATAGTACATTGTAGATAAATGCTACCGATTAAATAAGTGCTTGCATTTGACAAATAGTGTTGCACTTCCTAATGAATTTCTTGGGATTTCAGTACAATTTTGATATTACACAAAAATGGGTGATTTATAATTGCAGCTTGCAATTTTGTATATATTTGCTAAATACTAGAAATCAAATTCTTGAATTGCCATATTTATCCTACATAAATTTCACCACCATTCATCATATTTTACATGATGACCATTATGGTAATAATGTATTGACGACAACATCAATATGCCATTATGTATGGCTAAAAATTTCATATTGTCATATTTGGCCATATCATGAATGGCACCTCTATGTTATGCTATTCATTACACTAATTTAAGTAAACTGATGTAAACCACAATGCTTGAAATTCATAGTTTGTTTTTATTTTTTTATGCAATTTAATAATAAATTAATTTTATTCATATCGAATTCTATAGAGTGCTTTTACGCATATTAGATTAAAGCAAAGTGAATTACACTGTTCATGATTTATCCTTGATGTAGACAATTTTATCATATGTTTTGTGAGGCTAGTCACCCAGTCATTCTCTAGCATCGTCTCAAGGCTTACTCAGTTATCTATAGTTAAGGAATAACAACATCCCTTAATTCTAGAAAGCATGACCCAAACTATCATTGTGTTTTAGAACCATTTAATAATGAGAACTTATTAAGCACGCAGAACATTTTCAGTAAAGGTCGTCGTTCCGAATATTTTTCTTCAAAAATTTTCATTTGCACATTTTGTAGTAGCAAGAGTGATTGTTAGTGTACGAATTTTTTGGTTGGCATTTAAGTTGCTAAAATATTAATGTTTTAAGCTTGATAACAACAGAAATCTAAAACATTTTCCATTAAATAACAACCAACCCAATTATTTTAAGACTATGCATCATTGAAAATTTTGTATATAGAGCGCATGGCAAATTCTCAACCTGTCAACTACCCTAATCTACGTCATTCTGAAATAACAATATTGAGTTTTGGTATTAAGAAATTTTTGTATGAAATGCATTATTGTTAGTTCTCATCTTTGGTATTTAGATTTTATCGAATTTTTAACGTTGACAAATTTAATTGGAACAATTTCCCCGTAAAAATAATATAAGAATATTTACGTTGAAATAGTTCATGAATTTTGGTGAACTATATATATTGTCATGCAGAAATATAAAAACCATTTTTAGCATTATAATTTACAACAATAGCAAATTACTTAAAAAAGTAAAACATATTTAATTACCTGTAACATTCTTCATGGTAAAATAATTGTAATAGGTCAATTCAAAATCCGTATATGGGTACTCGCTTTCAAATTTCACTTCCAGTTCATTACAATTTGAAGAAGTGTTTGCACTCGTGACAGTAACTGGCTCAAATTCTAAATATATATTAGCAACACATTTCAAAATAAAATGTAAAAATCGAAAAAATTGATCTGAAAAAGATTTGTTTTAATCTTTTCAGTATAATATGGCTTATGATTGCCAGTACTACCGAAATCTAGATAAACATGTAAAACAAATAATGCAATAATTCTTAAAATGTTAATGTGTAAATTGGATATGCTGCAAAACCAAAAAGTGGAATAGCAGTAGTGACATGAATATAACTGCAGGAGATTGGAATGATAATTCATTGTATGTGCATTTGAGAAGAAATTTTATATAGTAAACTAAAATTTAGCTTTCTATATCGCGTTCCGAAAATGCACTTTGTTTTCTAATAAATTTGATATTTTTTTCGTAAATTTACGAATTTTTATTTTTTCAACAATTGTTGACATTAGTCTACCTAATATATTTTAATATTTTCAAACTTTGATGCACACTCACTTTATAATGTTATTCTTTTGATGTGATGAAAAGGGGAAAATATAAATGATTTTAAGTTATTACTACTTAATATTTTTAAGCAAACTATACCAAAATAAACATTTATTATCATTTGAACGCCATTTTTTGATGTGGATGAAAAAAAAACTTTTAAAATCCTGACAGTTCATTTGACCTTCTTCTTCTTTCAGTTGGAGAAAAGTTAATTTATGGTTTTACTCGCTCTCGTATTCTTTACATCAGTGAGAAATTAAGGAAGTATTTACTGACATCAAGTCATAAACTTGCTGCTGCCTATGATTCCTACTTTGGTTTGAATTTACTGCTAGACTTCGGAAAAGTTTGGCCTCCTAGTTTTGCTTGTCAAACTTGTATATTGGAATTGTTAAGTTGGCTATAATGGTTCACGTAAAAGTATGCTCTCTACTATTCCACATGTATGGAGAGAAAAGAGTAATCACATAAATGATTGCTTTTTCTGCACAACGCCTGTTGGTAGTGGTAAAACAAGTGGTGTTTGTTCCGATATTAGTTCAAGCCGAGCGCCTGTTCCACATTCAGATTCTCTGCCAATACCGAAAAATCATGTTATGTGTGATGAAAAGGACAGTGAAAGTGAATCCAATCCAAATGAATCATATTTTGATACTGGGACGTGTTCACACTTAAAGAGGATAAGAATAATTTTGATTCTTATGCGAGACAATTAACGTTAGGCATAAACTAAACTGAAGAGCAAAGAGAAATATTTCAGAAAACTGGTGTGCTTGGAACCGAAGTCACTTATTGTCCTACGCAAATACTTAAATGAATATTTTAGTTACTGACCCTGAGAAATATTATTACTGTATAAACATACTGCCTTTCATTGATAGTGTTTATGGGTCTTACAGTGCGTCTGAATTTGTTATATTTCTTGATAGTTCTACTTCAGGACTCAAAGTTGCACTAATAAAGTCAAATGGTTTTTGGCTCTTATTCAGTGTTATATTGTGTTTGATTTTGGACTGCCCTTGTCCTAGGAAGTTGCCAACCAAGGCTTTAGAGTGCTTCCTACCCTGTGAGCTAAGTCATCCAGTTTGCTAACCACGATCACAATTGCTTAACCTCAGCTTTCCAATCTGCATCTCTACCAACTGGGCTACCTGCCCACATTATTATTATTATTATTATTATTATTATTATTATTATTATTATTATTATTATTATTATGTCTGTTCTGGTCGAAGACGGTCGGGTCTCACTCTCGCTCGCAGAAGCGATACGTGATAATCTATTC
>CABFPE010000458.1:566877-583201 GCA_900660155.1 Hofstenia miamia
ATCTCTGGAAAAAGGAAAAGAATGTGAAATATTGATGGAGAAAAAGGTGCATCCATACTTTATGGCGAAGATGAAATTAAATTATAATTCACATGAAAAATTATCACCGGCAACGAGGAGTCTAATTAGACGAGAGACAAAAATGGACGAAATGAATTTACCATTAGTGTTGGATAAGAAAAATCGGCCAATGGTGAATACAATAATAACATACCCAGAATGAATGAACGAAACAATGGAGCAACCGTATTTCCGAAGCACTGTGCACACTGTATTTAATGATGGTTTTACGTTCAATGAGGTGCAGGACTTAATGTTAAATAAAGAAACAATAGTGGAGATCGAATACATCAATGTTGATCCAGAGAACTTAACGATAATTCACATTATAAAAGAAAGAGAATACAATCACAAGTTAGAGAAGCAAATTCAAATGACTCTCAAACTAGCAGAAAAAACGGGAACACAACTAGTTATAGTCGCGATTACAACAGAAGAGGAAATACCTGAATTTTTGAAGAATATGATAATGCAAATACAGAATATATTTCCGTATGAGAACCAAAAAGATGAAAAGACGATTTCACAGCTGATAAAATTTGATGCGCAATTAGATTACTGGACACCTGTATATAGATTAATGATGGCCATGAAAGGACTGAAGTTATATCGAAAGTACTACACAATATTCAATGACAAGATCAATGAATTACGTCAAATAACGCAGATAAATGAATCAATAAAAACGACACAAATTATTAAATATACAGATATGGTTACAACGGAGAAGGAAGTGGTATTAAAAATCACGAAACAACCAGAATATGCAGAAACGACATGGGAAGATCAGCAAGCAGAGACAATGATAAAGAAGGCAAATGAAATGGTACATAGAGGACGAGCTACTTTGAAATTAATGCAAGCTGAGGGTGGCATGTAGTATCATCCCTACAACTCCGAAAAAAGATAAAAGAAAAAGAAGTAAAACTCAAATTAATATTTATTGAAGTTCTAAGAATTATACAGTTGTTAATTTAGCATTTATAAATTAGGCGAGTATCAGTCGCAACAATTGTTTGATAAATTAAGTGTAGACAATACGCCTGCACTAATTTCTGCAAGCACACGTAAACGCAGAACTTTTTATGCGTGGGAATCTAAAGTAGCTATTAACCGACTGGTACCTGTGTTATGGTTAAACAGTAAATATGTTTTGTANGTTTGTGTAGTTGTTGAGACTGAGGATTAGGTCGATTAGTGATGTTCATTTATAATTCACTATAGTTAGGGCACACATAACAAATATAATCTTTGAGTATGAGCTGAGGTAGCAGTGTATGGAAATCACGCCAATTGGAATTACGAAGGTGTTGATGGCTTCCAGTGAGCTTGTCGTTAATGCTCAGCTCCGGGCAAGTGCGCCCATTACCTTCTTCTAATCTTTGGAGTTCACCAAGCTGTATTTAAATAATATGTGGTTACAATTGTATAGTTGAATCATCTAGTTAGTAGTGAATNGAATATACAATTGAAGAAAGAAGAAAGAAGAAGTGGAGTAAATACCTACCCCGCATTACCTATCTAAGTCTTATCAGAAGAACTCTAAATTGGTTATGATTACTTATTTGTTAGTGTATTTGCCTGGGTAGTGTTATTACACTATTACACAAGTGAAGTGTCCATAAACAACTTTATAATTATTTTATGAATCACAGTCATAGAGTGAATCATTTCAGACAGTGTCGTTTTGGCCTTCACATTTCTGCTGGCCACATAAATTGTTTGCATGTATCTAGGATCATCTAGCTATCTAATGTGTGTGTATTTATATGTAAGTGTAAAAAACAATAACAAAAACAATCAATGTACAAAATTATCAGAGGTAGCACATTCAAAGTTAAGCAACAATAAAGAACACCACACTACCAAATCATTGAGTGACACGTGATAGAGTCGTGCTTCCTGGAGACATACGTGTGCATCTAAGCTACTCAGGTAGAGAAAAGATTCAAAGATTACAGTCAGATTCGGCTTGATGCAGATTCTTCACTTTTAATTTTATTCATAATGTGACATAAAGACATTTAATTCTCAAATTTCTTTATTTTTAATTTCAATATTAATCTTACCATTTTATTTCAATTGATAATTTGACGAACTGACAGTGGTGCTATATTTTTAGTTTTAAATTTCAGCTAAATATCACAGTAAAATTAGAGTAGCAGAAGGCCGAATTTCTACCTGTCAGATATTTGCCTATATTTTCTATGGTATGATTTTGTTTATGATTACCTGTTTTATTTTTTATAAATACGTGCAATTTGTTCATTTTGTTTCTCTTCAGTTTATTCTCAGTAAATTCGTTTTTTACTTTTTATCTTAACTATGTATTTTATCTGAAAAAATGTGTTTCTAAATTCGTTTACATAGTTAAAGGGTACCCAGACGGGGGACAGCTTGGCTGGCATAATCCCTTCAACTTAGGTTAGGTATATGGTTAGCCACTTTGTTGTACTGCATTTCAATTGTGAATAAAATTAAACTTTATTGCTTTCACTGAAATTGCACGAGATGACAGTTTCACTGCGTTTAGATATTTTAACTTAGCACATATGTTTCACTCACTGCACCCAAGAGTTAAGGCTTCTTTGCTCTTTATTTTAAATAGAGCTCTAGTCATATAAGACTCTTTCTTAAGGTTAACTGTATCAGGCTTGGCTGAGGGTGGCCACCATTCCCTAACACAATCTCCTGTTTACTTTTAACTTTTATTAGGATAGGGTATTATAGCAGGAGGAGTTAGTTATTAATTTGTAGCACTGGTAAATCGATGCTTCGACTTGAAACCCGCAATAGATAGATTATTAGGATTGCTTCCTGATTTCATAATGATGCCACACTAATATTCTGCATGAGTGAGTCCTCTACATGCTTTTCTATGTTTACTAATGAATATTGTATGGCTTAGCTATTCTTTGTTTAATCTAATGAATCAGTGTCCCTGAATCAATGCGAGTGTATTTTTGTAAATTAGAAGATTTTCAAAATTCACATTTTTGGTATCAAATTTCTAATACGCAAGAGTGATGTTCCTTTTGATATTTCCTTAGAATTACTTCTTCTAAACTTAGATATTAATGCATGTTCAATATGACTTTCACTAAAAGTGTTTATAGATTTAAAATCTTCAAAACATTTAATGAGTGGTGATTTTTCAATTAAAATTCAACAGTCCTTTTGAATTTGAAGTTTAGCTGTTCATTTATTTTTTGTATAGAATTTAAAATGTTTCACCACTTTCTTAAAAATTGGAATATAATGACGTTACCGATTTTTATTATAGTAATTTATTTGCATCATTTTCATCCTTAATTTAATAAAAAATCATGTTTTAGTTTTTCAGTGAGAGCTTTGGGTATTTTATTATTATATTGTTCAATTGTATCTATCAATCTGCAGAAACCCTTGATTAAATTGATTTGTATGAAAAACGCCAATCAAAATAAAAAATTTTTGAAGACTCAAATTTTAGAAATCGCCTTTCTTGTTCTGTTAGAACAATGCAGAAAGAGCAATTTAGCTATTAAAACGAAAATATTGCCTAAGTTCCAGAATAATCATAATATGAAAAACAATAATTTCACTAATTATAACTTAAGTATTGACTAGGAAAAAATCTAAGTAGTGGAATAGATATTCAATTTAAAATATGCTTTATTTTTACAGAGAAAAATGAAATATTTTAAAATTCACATTATTATTTTTCCTTTCAATATTTTGACGTGCGCTTTTAAATACAATTTGCACACATCAAGTATTTTTCAACCAAATATTTAGTAATTATACATCATTCCTTGTGCTAAGGCTGACATGCAAGACCTCAGTCCGGGCCCTATCCTGAACATGTTCTTCTCTGCTTTAGGAAAAAGAAATTAAATACTATTGTTTATTTATTTTGTTTACTTTGAGTATGCTTTTATATCAAGTATAACCTTTTGTAAAAATAAGTTATATTATGGAAAAAGTGCTTGTTGGCGTAAGGAGGATCAATCGAAAACGCTTATAGCTAATTAATAACACATTTTGTAAAGGTTAGTGAACGAGTTCATATGTGCAGAAACAATAGTCAATGAGAAAGCAGGTACATGTTGTGTTGTTTGTAAAGTGTAATATAAAAGCACTATAAGAAAAACAAGTTGATGAAATTAAGGCAGTTGGATTTATCTTTACTTTGTGTCAAGGGAAAGCTAAACATTTGGGCCCACCTCGCACTTGTTGGCCGGCTGAGAGGCATCATCAAAACAGCAAATAGATTTCAGCTTTAACCTCAGCTTTACATTTGCACCCTGTCTAGAAAAATTTTGTACTTAGGTTAGGTATACGAATTGGAGTTTTTATTTCATTGAGCTTCCCCATTAAGTCAACTCACTTTAATAAAAAGGAATGCCTCTAAACAGCTTTGTATCTGAACGTAGATTAACATGTTGTTTTGATCCAAACCCAGGAAACATTTAATTATTTGTCCGTTAATTGGCCATTGTTGGTGCCATTATTGGCTATTGGTGGTAAATGGCCGCTGGCCCATTGTTGGCCCAACAATGTTTGCCAACTGGCATCCATTAATGGGCCATTGATGGCAAACAGTAGGTTTTTGATACTATAGCATTAACTTTTATATGTAGAACAAGAATTTAATTTGTTAATCAGTTTAAACATTGTTGTTTAAAAAACACAAGCCCAACAAAAGACAGAAGGATACCTTTGAGATTCTGTACTAAGGTTGCTACTGATGCCGGTAATGGTCCACCAATGGGCTACTGATGCCATCAGTGGTCACAAATATTGCATGTTTTGAACCAGCCGTCTACTGATTATGGCCAATGTTATATTATGATTTGTAATTCGCAACTTGGTATAATTTGATTGAGTAAGGGACAGGGGCATATTTGGGGGGCCGCTTGCACCTGCCCCTCTTTGGGCCCGCCATTTTCAACTCATTCTCATACTATCTGATCGATATATAGATGCATATTCTTTTTGTTTGACATAAAGTGCAAAAAAGTAGTATTTCATGTTATTCTTATTAACTGTGTCTGCCTTTTTGGGGTATTTATCATTTATGCATGAGCAAGCGCAGCATTATGCTAAGAGGATGAAAAAACTACATAGGCCTATATGTCTCTGATAAGAATTGGGCCTCCCCTTTTAGAAATACCTTGATACGCGCCTGGTTAAGGATAAAGTTGAAACTGTGTATAGCATATTATACTTAAGATGGAACACCTTGCTACAAACAATTGAATTCACTATAAAGGGCTCATAGAAACAACAGCTGGCATAAAAAATTCTGCTATCAAATACGAAAGGTTAAGTAAATTCATTTGTTATGAAAATTAAATTTGATCAGTCATAATTGTAAATTATTTAATTCTTACTTGTTTGCTAGATGGCAGATTGATCTAGCAATGCCATTAATGGGCCATTGCCGGGCCATTAATGACTATGAGGAACTGATAAATAATACTTTTTGAAAATTGAAATCAATCTTTAATGCAATGCTTATGTTATATACAATAATATAATAATTTCTCTGTAAAATTGTGGAATTTTAAGATTTTTAAAACTTTTTGTTTTGTTGGTTATGTTTGGCAAATGAATGGCAAATGAGTGGCCATTGTTGGCCAGGGATCCTATATAATATAGAAGTGAGCCATTGTTGGACCAATAATGGTTGTTTCTTGTTCGATATTACACAACAAGTTGGAGGGGTGGCATTGGTGTATTGTGTGAATTGGTGATCAAGAGGTCTATGTAATTTAAAAGACACGCTCATTGAGAAAATTTTGATTTATTGAATTGAAAAAACTCTATAGTTTCATTTTAGTTTTGTACTGCATCATGTATTGCAATCAATTATATATCTCTTTAGATTGACAGCTAAAATAGCAACATTAGTTGCTTTCTTAGTTGCATTATGAAAAAGTCTCACAAAGTATTGAATGTGTCATCAATTTCACAATTGCTCATTTTATTCATTGAATAAGAATATTGAATTGAAAAAAATATCTGTACTTTCATTTCAGTTTTGTACTGCAGCATGTATTGCAATCAATTAGATATTTCATTAGCTTCACAGCTAAAATAGCAACGTTAGTTGCTTCCTTAATTTTATGAAAAAGTCTCACAAAGTATTGAATGTGACATAAATTTCGCAATTGCTCACTTTAGTAGTTTGAAAAAACAATTTTTAATTTCTTTTCTAAATATGACTGATCTTAACTTTCCATGCCAAGTAATCTTATGAAATTTATAAAAAAGAAATATATATTTTACACTAGATTTTGATAATATACTTCAATATAAAAATTAAGCCCAAAATATCATAGCCTGCACATTCAACTTTTGAGTTGAATACACTTGCATAATATTTGAATATGGAAAAAATGAAAAACACTAATTGTATTTGAAGCAAACCGGCAATAACTTGTAAGCACACAAAGAAACAAACAAACTTTTAGTTTAATTAACCTGTGCAAATAATTGCTAAAATTTTTAATAATGAAAACTATTATCATAAAATTTAGCAATGAATGTTTTTGCTTTTAAGAAATTTGCTAGAAATTAAAAGAATACTATCTTTATAATATAATATGCTTCCTCTTTAAGAAAAAGAAACCTTTTTTCTCTGTCAGGTCAATCTGCTCCCAACTCCACCATTTCCTCCATCCATACATTGATAATGGAAATAAATGAAAATATAACAAGCCCTCTTAACACATTTATAAACAATTTCAAACCCCTACAATCCAAATATAAATTCATTTTTTCAATTAAAACAATATTGAAATAGCGATTTATAATATATCTAATGAAATTACTGTTTCGAATTTGAACCAATATTCATATAATTTCATTAAATTGTGAACAAAGCATTGATCAAATAAAAAAATTTAACAAAGTGAATAGATTCAGAAGATTTGAAAATAGTTAGAATGAGCAATTTTCACCAAAAATTCGCTTTTGAAATTGGGAATCAAACTTAAATCTAGGGCACATTGAAATTGATACAAAAGCATTCCAGAAAATTTCACAATGCGACCTCTAGATCTACATAAAAGATAAGAGATTGACATTTTCAAGTAGAATCTGAATATTACAATAGTTTTTCATTTTAAGCCGTAGTTAAAGAGCAGTTTTAAAAGAAATCTTGCAAATTTGAGTGTTCAAATTTAATTCATTAAATGACAGTGAAAGGGTTACTAAATCTAGAAATTTAATGCCAGAAACACATTTGCCAGTCTTTAATCAATGTAGAAATATCAATCTTTACTGAAGTAGTAGTCAATGCTTCAAAAAATTTATATTATTAAAAATACCAGGATATTCAATAACCATTGCAAAATCTCAAATAATTTCACAGAATGGTTGACAGATATCAATAAAATGTAGTAAAATGTAAATGAATTTTCAAGGTTTATCCATAATATCAATTTTCATTATCCACAATATACATTTAAAAAAACACCGATTTTTGCAAGTTTATACGGGTGTCCCAACATGAAGTGAAATATTACTAAACAAAATGTTAGACTAACAAAATATAAAAACAAAATGCAGTTGTATAGATCGTTTTTTTCAAAAAAAATCATTACAATTTTTAAAAAATTACTAACCCATCCTATAATATCTAAAAGAGAAAATTTCCCATTATGGAAGATTGACAGGGAATTTTGGGAAAATTGTCTTGAATGTTATTTCTTGTATTACTGCAAATATCTCAAAATTTTCCAATTTTTAATTTTGAGAAAAACGTTTTTTTAGTTGAAATTTTTAAAACTAGTATTGGGATAGGACCAAAAAATTAGAACATCCTTTCAAAACTGCGCATTTTGGTGTAAAAATCTTATTAAAGAAAATATCTTTTCTGAAAAATATGCCCAGCTCTGGCCAGCCTAGCTCAGCCAATATTGATCTTAGCACTAAACATACTGAGAAACAAATTTTGTCCAGTGAAATTTGCTATTTAAATATTCAAATAGAGCTGTGATATCTTTAAAATCGCTATAGCCTGCTAAAGTTAAAGTATAATATCTAAAAGCAAACCCGGGTTTTCAATATAAATTTCTTTTTAGAAAAATTTATGGCTATGTGAAATTTTTTTTCTTGAAATTTCAAAAAATTTTGATCAAAATTCAGATCACTAGTGTGAAAAAACGAAAAAAATATTTTCAAAAATAGTTTTTTTTCAAATAAATGGTATAAAAATTTCAAAAATTCAGGCCTATTAAAAATTTATATAAACTTCTAATGTTGGGAATTAAGAAAAACTTTTAATATTCAAATTTAAATGTCAACAATGACAGCAAAAAAAATTATTTTCCCACTAGATGGCGCAATTCTGACATGTTCAGGTTTTAAAAAGATTTAAAATCTTCAACTTGCAAACTTCTATAAGCATGCAAAATTTCATGATGATAGCTGCAATATTGACAGAGCAATAGTCAAAAATGTGTTTTTCAAGAAATTTAGAGGGAGCATAGAAAGCAACAAACATTGCTTAACAAACCTTATTATACATATGAGATGTCTATGAACATATTATTAATTAGATTTTTTAGTACATTATTTTATTACGGACGTTTTTCTGACATCTCTTGCAAGCCCACAATGATTGCTCACATGTATCAAGGGTTATGTACTTCTTTATCTGTAGGGTTAATTATATGTAAGATCTATAAGAAGCAAAAGTGGCAAGGTTGCGAACATTCATTTATTAATTCGGATAACAAGGGCAATCATTGTACAAATTTCGTTAAGGGTAAGCAACAAATGGGAACATCTCACACTACCACATTAACCACTGACACTGAGAAAGTTCATTTGTGAGTCATAGACCTTCGCATAGCATTGACAATCACTGTTGAATACCATCTTGTTCTTGTTTACATGGCTCCACTTCGGATTTTGACCCTGTGATCTCTTGCTGTAAATTTAAATGGACTTTGAGTAATTAATTACATGCGATGGAGTTGTAGAAGGTATTAAGTAGTTAATATGATAACTGTTATGAATGGAGCAGCAGAGATGTAATGGAATCGATCACTTATTACAGAGTGCAATTTATGTATCTGAGAAAAGTAATAGTAATAGCTAATTATGGTCAATCTCAATAAGTGGTGATTCTACAATAATCTATACGTTCTGTTAATTGATCTTTGCTTGGGAAATGTCTTTTTAGTATATTTATATTTGAGCAACTCCAAAAAAGTGCCACAATCCAGAGAACCAACACTTATTATTTGACACCATGGAGATCTTTATCGAAATTTTAATACAATGTGTAATAGTATCTATTGGGTCGTTAAGAAAGTTTCCGGACAATTAAAATTTAAATAAATAAAATATTTTTATGTATTTTAACGCTATTAACAAAAGAACAAAATGTGAAAGTACATAAAAATCAAATCTGTGCTATATTGCAAAAAGTTGCAGGATGCTGCTGATGGAATTACACATAAGCATACTTTGTTGAATAATTTCAAATTTCTCCATGACACTGCCAGGCCTCACATTGCCAAAATTTCTTGTGAAAAGCTTCTGGACCTGGAATGGGAAGTAATATTTGAGGCTGCTTGGTGAAAACTAGGATAGGAAATAATGCTGCTAATACACTTTTGGGATTTACTTTTAAGTAATTATCAAAAAAAGTAATTGATCGTTGGCCATATATATTCTTAAATAAAATTGAAGTTGCATGGAATTGTACTTGATTTTGCGGGGATAATATATTATTCTTTCGTCTGTATTCACTAACATGATCATGCTTACGTGCAAAATTTAATGTTTTAATGACCAATTAAAAGTTTTTAATAATAATTAAAATTAATAAATAACAATGAACAATAATGTAATTGTTATAAACAAAATGCATGTACTAAATGAACGTGATATTTTTCTGGTCCTAAATGTGTGAGGTGATCACTTTGTTTTATTGGAACACTTTTACCCATTATTTTGATCTTGTTTGTTATTTATTTTATAGAATTAGGGGCAAATATAATGAATTGCGTTTTTACAATATAAACTTTTTTGTGGCCCTAATAGCATCATTATCTGTATTTATTAGACAAGTATTATCACCAAATTGATATATTTCACTATTATTTACATGCTTAATTATGTCATTTTCCTAGATTGCAAATACAATTTAACCTAGTACTGACTGTGCCTTGTGGCACTCCTTGATTGGTTTTAATATAATCAGATTTCATATTAGTTATTAAAACAAACTGTTTTCTATTTTCTAAAAAACTCATAAGTAACCTAATTAAATTTAATTGAAATCTGTAATTTTTAAGTTTAATCTCCAAAATTTCAAAATTCATTGAATTAGAAACCTTGCTATGACACTGGATTTACTTTGAGATTTATTTGAGGATATTTTTTCAGTAAATGAAATAATCACTTGTAATATGCTTAGTGTGGAAACCAAATTGTTAAATGATAAGATCTTTTCAGATGTAAGGTATTGGCTGACTTGAATGTGCAAAATATTTTGAATAATTTACTAAAGGGTGTGTTACTGAGATTTGGCCATTTTTATACAAAGTGTGATATCTGACTTTTTCATTATCTCTGGAAATTCGTTTTCAACTATACATTGATTAAATGCAAAAAAATAGATGGTCGCCAAAGGCATCAAAAAAATTCTTAATAATAGACTAAGGTAAATGAGTAGAACTTGAATATTTATTAACATCTAAATTTTGTACAATAGTTTTTAATTCTCTTAAGGTAGATAGCCTAAATTGAAACATTTACTTACAATTTGATTGCCTAAGTTCGAATAGAGGAGTGTTAGGAAAATTGAAGTTACCTAGTTGTTTAAATGTTTGATTTAAATGATATATTATCTTTTTTTTATTTGTAAAGAAAAAGCTAGAAAATCCTTTAAACCCTCATAGCCCCACCTCTACTTAACCCCATAAGATCATAGGATAGGGCATAGGGTAAATGTTACCCTCAAAACACGGGTGCAAAAGCCCCTGGTTAAAAAATTACTGGAGTTTTTAGATTTTGCATGCATAAATTAGTTTAATAAGGTAGGAGTGGTGTATTGCATAGTTGATAACGTCATTTTTTGCAGGTTTTCTAAATTAAAATGAAGCAAGCGAGTCAAAATGCACTGACCTGCCAAATTTTTAAATATAAATGCATATTCCAAATATTTGGCAAATATTTGCCAAATAATTGCCAAATTTTCCAAATTTGTACAATTTGCACATTCATTAATTTACAGCTTATTTGAATAAATAAACGTGTACGTAATATATAATAGACTATTTCAAACATTTTTGAAACCCATATAACAAAAATTTCAACTTTTCATTGACTACCATTATAAACAATTAAAATATTTATATATCTAAGAATAATTTATGCACCATTTCAATACTCAATGAGTACTAGTTATGGACTATTGTTATAACCTGTGTTCTTTTACTTTTTTATGTTCATACCAGAAATAATTTTTAAATCTAATATACTTGAAAATGTTTAAGTTATAATTCATAATTGCCAAAATTCTGAGCAAATTGTTACGGAATATAAACAAGATTAATTGGCATAATTTTAATGTTGCATTAGTTAGTAATTATGATGTTTACTTGCATGTCAATGCATAATTGCAATTATTTGGCAGTTGATTGCTATAGCTTAGACCATGATTAGTCGGTCTTCAGTATACACTTGAATGTATACTGTCATGGCAGTTTAATCAACTGCTGTTATAAATAACTAAAGCTAATAGAAGTTTAATGCTCTTCATCAGGGATCCAACATGATTAATCTATCCTGCTGGTCAAGTAGATTAGATTAATCGTAAACAGCGTGCTCGATTAATCTAGATTATTCTAATTAAGTTAATGCTTATGCATTCAGTTACGTATTGTCATTTTCAGTTTGATATCTTATCTATGGCCCTCTTCGTGTGTCATATGTTTTACAAAAGAAAACCTTAACACCGGACATAGAAGAAGAGCGTGATGATTAGGCATCTAACATATTTAGGAAGCGTCGGATGTCGTCTAATTCTATATATAAGGATCCTCGATTTTATCACGCCAACTTCTAATCAGGTTGAGAGACTGTTCAGCAAAGCTGGATATGCTCTATCTGATTTCCACAATCGTTTATTACCCCTCGACTTAGAGATCCAAATATTTCTTTATGCTAACAAGCACATGTGGAGTAAAATGACTTCAGGAAATAATCTCAAATAACAATAATAGTTGGTATTTTCTATTTTGAATATCTTTCAATTGATATATTGTATTTTGAATATTTTTATTCAGAAGTAGATTAATCTACGATTAATCGCGATTATTAATCTCCTAGCAGCAGCGATTACGATTAATCTATCGCCAAAATTTTTTTCATACGATTAATCGCAATTAAAATCTAACGATCCCTGCTCTTCATAAATGTATGAGTGTAATTGTTTAATATATTTAAATAAATTCTAAAAAATCACTTAACACAAAATTTGGAAAGTTTACCAAACATTTGGTAAATTCATGGAGTTTGCAAATTATTTGGAAAATTTGCCAAATATTCGGAAAGTTTTCATAAAATTGGGAAAATTTGCCAAATATTTGGAATCGATTTGCAAATCCTTTCCAAATATTTGGCAATTTTTTGCCAAATTTATTTGCTAGGGATTCTTTCGAAAATGTAATGCTGTTTATATCAACAAGAAATTATTTGAATTAATATCAATTGATATCAAATTAGCAACAGTCAGTTGTTTTGATTTAATTTGATGCGGAATTTCCATATCAAAGACAACCCTGTCCAACCCAACTTTGTGCACAAAACATTTGCGTAAACATTTACAAATTTGTGAACAACTTTTTTGGTTGAATTATATTTTTTCCATTTTATTAAATTTTAATCTACCATTAAAACACAATCTATCAGTTTGAAGAAAAAGACACCTCGTTTTGAAAGGATTTTGCGTAATTTTAATCAGTTATGTAAATAACAATGCAAGGTGAAATTCTTTTTCTTTGAGAAATGACAAAATCGTAACATACGAATTAAAAGTTCACAAATAGTTGGAATCGCATACACACTTCTAACATTTGTTGTGCGCCTCATTAACTCACGAAAGGTTGTGCGCAAACTAGAAACAGTTTAGCTTTTCAAATTTGGTTCACAATTAAGTTAGAGTCGCGTACACACTTATAACTTTAGGTTGTTTGCCTCATTAAATCAAGAAACGTGTACGCTACTTTACTCTCACAGTGAAGCAGTTGTGAAATTGCGCAGTGCTGGTATTATTGGACTTCGACGCCTCCGGCAAACTCGCCATTACTTTTATGTTAATACATCTAACCGTCTTAGTGAATTTTTTACATCATGGGTGGCGATCCCCGGGGGATGGGGGGACATGTCGCCTTCAACATTTCTAAGGAGGGGGATGCTTAGGCTCATATGTCCCCTTCAAATACCTTTGTAGTATTAATGCAAAACATTGTTTGAGTTTTTTATTACAATAACAATAAAGATCACTACCGAACTGCATTTTCCATAAAAGAATAGTTTTGTTAGTAAATTCTAGGGTTGATTTCCTTTGGACTATTTCCACGCTCGAGCATTCAATACATACATGTAAAAGGTATCGCAGAAAGTGAATGACTATATAGTTACCGCTGACTGGCTAAGATGTCAAATCATTTATAGCATTTATTTACCCTGCAACCAGCATAATTATAACACTTTGCTTTGTTGTTAGCAGTTAACTCTATAAATTAATATAAAAAGGTTTTGGGAATGTGCATAATTTTAGACTATTTAGCGGCTGAAACAGTTAGTAGCAGTAAGCCAGACAAGCTCATACTGTGTCATGCGCACAATACGCAGCCCTGGTTGAACATGTTGTTTAGCCTGCTATTGCAAGGGAGGCCATCAATGCTAGACAAAAGCTGTGGAACTCACTAATACTTACCGGGAAACATAGTTTCTCAGTCAGTTTTAATAATGGCTTCATAGGGCTAGGTGATACATGTAGATATTATACATATATTTAACGTGCAAAGGTATTGCTTGGTCTTCAAATGTCAGTCATCATTTCTGATCCTCTACATATATGAGTTAAGCAAGATCTTTCAACCTGAAAATCAGACAGTTTCTAGGATAACAAATTGTGCTAATCTGGTAATAGAAATGTTCAAAATACTATTGAAAAATTAGAACTGGAAGAAATCGTATTGACACATCAGAAACAATAACCCAATTAGCAAGGACTTAGCTATCGACGGAAAACTTGAGGAAATGCTTTTAAATGGCAATATTGATAAGTGTATAATTGAAAATTATCAAGAGTTAGCTTCGGAGTCACTTTCCCTACAACTCAAAATGTTCCTACCAAATTTTCCACCGCTAAGAGCATAATGGAAGATGAACGAAAATTAACTGAAATGTCAGTGAACCAACTAAATTGAGCGATTGTTACGTTTTTTGTTGTACTTATTGCAAGATCTTGCGATACAAAACGTACTTTCAGTGCACTTCAGGGATTAAAAAATTGGTTGAAGGGCACATTGAAGCAATCAAGGCTCAATCATTTAGCAGTTTGGCTCCATAAGTTGCCTGTGTTGCAGAATGCTGTTGCTTGCTTTACTATGAATATTGGTCCAAGAGAACATATTACCTCCATTTTAAAGGCTCTACATTGGCTTCCAGTTCATTATCGCACTGTCTACAAAATTTCCCTTACTGTATGGAAAGCTTTGCACAGTATTCCGCCAAGTTACATTTCAGAACTTTTTGAATTTTGTGATAATGCTCGTGAACTTAGATCTAGTGATCAACTTAGGTTAACTGACACGTGTGTTATCAATTGCTAGTAATAAGGTATGGAATGAACTTCCTATGAATGTTAAGATTTCTCCTACCATAACTATATTTAAAGCGAGGTTAAAATCTCAACTTTTCCTGCTGGCTTTCTCCAACATTGTTTTATTTTTGTTACCGCCATGAGGCAATTTATTGTACGTGGTGGTTGAAAAATAATAATAATTAATAATAATACTTATTATTATTATTATTATTATTATTATTATTATTATTATTATTAAAACAATTAAATTTCCCGTTTCAAACACCGACGATAATCAAGCCCATGAACTGGTATCAATTAAACGAGAATTATTTGATCTTGCGAAATCCGAGCCGACAAAGACTAATTGGACCAATTATGAAAAATCAAAGAAAGTCATTAAGCAATTAAGAACAAAAAATTTAACTAAAGCTCGGCAAAAATTCTTTAACCAATTAAATTCTACTCGAGAAAAATGGCGATACATCCATAAATTTATCGGAAAATCTAAAGGTCTTTCATCCGAAATAAATGAATTAAACATCAATAATACTACCGTTACAGACAAAACTCAAATACTAAATCATTTAAATTCAACATTCAAAGAACTTGGAAATTTCAATTTCCCATCCTACAAGAAAAAACAAAATTCTGATAATCTCAAACAATCAAAACAATTTTCCGTTAGACTTGCTACAATCAATGAATTAGAAAACATTGTTAAAAAACTTGATACCAACAAATCAACCGCTTCTTATAATCTCCCATTTTTTATTATTAAACGTTTTTTTCCTATTTTTGGAGAACAATTATTAGTCGCATTTAATCAATGTATTATTGATTGTGAATTTCCAGACTTACTAAAAAAATCGGATATAACTCCTATATATAAAAAAGGTGACAACCTAAACGCAAAAAATTATAGACCCATTTGTATTACACATCCTTTTAGCAAACTCTTTGAAAAACTGTTGTATATTCAAATAAACGCATTCCTAAAATCTGAAAACATCCTATCGAATAAGCAATTTGGTTTTCGTGCTGGGCATAGCACCCAGGACGCAATTTTATCGATCACGCAACAAATTAAGTCTAATATATCTCATAATAAGTGCAGTTGTGTAGCATTACTAGATTTAAGTAAGGCATTCAATTCAATGAATTTCGATATCTTGCAAGACAAGCTTATAAATTATAATTTTGGTGTTAACTCAATTAATTTAATTATGAACTTCTTAAAAAATAGACAGCAGCGTGTAATATTAAACAGTAAAAAATCAAGTTATGTTACAACCGACCGTGGGGTGCCCCAAGGTACTGTACTTGGCCCTATTTTATTTGCAATTTTTGTAAATGATATAATAAAACATGTTAAACACAGCGACATCTACCAATATGCCGACGACACATGCCTAATAAGTACTGCAAAAAATGCTTTTGATG
>CABFPE010000458.1:591366-611547 GCA_900660155.1 Hofstenia miamia
TATATATATATCAAATTAACATGAATTCATCATTATGTTTCATAAGTCTTTAATTCAGTGAAATCACAAAATCTACTAGCATTTTTGCAAATATTTTGATAAAGTAATGCAGAATGATCTATCAAATTACATCTAATCTAGGCATGAAGAGTACAGGTGTTATTTGTAAATGTGACAGGCTTTTGAGGCTTAATAAGTAACATCTACATAAGGAATTATGAAGACTTTTAAAATTCACGTAAATCAGTTAAAATAAAAATCTCACTCTTCTTAAATTACGACATATTCATTACTTTAATCATTATTTAGTATGAGCCACTTTAGTTTTTCCCTAACAATTTTATGAAAAATTTATGTTAATTGCAAAATGCTTTACTCCTGAATATTGAAAACCCTCATCAAAGTAAATTTGAAAACATCATATTTCAAGAGTACAAATGAATTTAAAATGCCAAAAAAATTCAGTATTCGCAGATTTTTATGGTTAATGATATCTTATATAATGTATAGATTGCTTTTCCAAATAGATTAAATACAAAATAACATTTTGGATATTAGTTGCAATTCGTTGTTCATTGTTTAGGCCACCATGCGCTTGAATTAATAATTCAACATTTCAATAACAAAAAGTAATCATTTTGGCAAAACGATGCATCATTTTATGTAAATTTCGTCAAAAATTTGCATCTTATTGATTGAATATTTAGAGAGAGAAACAACTTTTGTTTTTGATTATTCTTAACCAAACAATTTCAACCCTAAAATTAGGTTAACATAGAATTCTAAACATAACTTTCTTACGCAGTGATATTGTATAATAATAGATAAGGGTAATTAGTAGCTAAATCGGATAAAGCTGAAATGAGATATTTGAGATGATCTTTTGAAATGGAAAAATTCATTTAGTTTAATACGTAAATACTCATTTGCTGTATTACTTTGAGGCTAAAAATTAATAATGAATAAATTATTTTAAATAATCATTCTAGTTGTATGTTATAATTTCTAAAAATTGGAAATTTAATGAAAGGTTTTTTGATTTTTTAGAGAACATATACATGTACTGTTTATAAACTTTCAGCCCCAATTAATTTTCGCAAGCAAAGGGCTCAGCTTAGGCGAGTGGCGGGATGTTGTATCTGAAAGGTCTAATGGTGAGTCTATAGAAGTGATGACTAAGACTTATTGATACATATATATATATATATATATATATATATATATATATATTCAGAGTAAAGTCTAGTGCAAATATAGTTTACATACCGAATTCGCCTGTTACCACAAACAAATGACGTTAACCGGTTACAAATCTGCCTTGTGCACTATACATTTGCTACAAATATAGTGCATTACTTGTGAATTACGTTCAATCGCTTTTGCAGTGAAGCAACCAATGACAGATAACTGTTTGTAATAGGTCTTTCCAAATATCATATTTTTTGATATGTAAACAACTCTTTTAAATTTTTATTTTATCTAAGGCAATTGTTAATAATAAAATAATATAATTGTAAAAATAACGCTTATTGCTTGAAATACAACATTTTTTCGTGTCGTTTTAACCAAATATTATTGTTTGTGTATATTTTTTATCTAAAACACATCTAATAGTATTTGTTTTAACGAAATACAATAAGAAGAGAACTCTATACCTCTAAACATCTATATATTTAGAATTTAGTATAATTTGATCAATTACCTTTATCAGGGGCATAAAGACATTCTTTCAATCATTTATTGACACTTAAAGACAATTGCTGTAATGTCAACATTAGTAATAGGAAATTATTACAATTGACATCTGGACGTTATGAAACGGTGCTATATAACTTTAGCATTTCTGAAAATTACGTGATAAAATTAACCATTGCAAACAACTGAATGTTGTACCAGTTGATTGCTTACATATGTTTACAACAGAATGCAATTATATTCTTTATACCAGTTTTTATACGTATACATTTGAATGAATCTTCAATTTTGTTTCTTTAGTTTTGTTCCAATAAACTTGTTACTGTGTTCTCTTGACTTTGTTTTTATTAAATTATGACTTTCTAAAAGTATTCTGCGTAGTTAAAGGCACCTAGACATGGTACAGCAGCTCTAGCATGTCCATTAATTTAGGGTTAGGTATAGAATTAGAGGTTTTTAATTTAATGCATTTCATTCATTATTTAAATTGTTATTATTGCTACCACCTAAATTGCACGAGATGACAAACGCACTGAGCTTAAGTTTTTTACTTAGCACGTAGGTTTCACTCATTACAAACAAGAATATTGGGCTTGTTTTCCTTTACTTTTTTAGGGATCTAGTCTTATACGATTCTTTCACCAGGTTATGTTCCAGGTCGGCCGAGTGTGGCCACTCTTCCCTCTCACGATCTCTTGTTTACTTCTTACTTTTATTAGGAAGGGTACATTAGCAGGAGGAGTTAATTATTAAACTGTAGCTTCAGTAAATCCATACTTTGACACAAATCCCTCAAATGATAGGGACTTAGGACTGCTCGCTGATTTCATACTGATGCCACAATATGATTAAACGTGAACAAACAAAACATTTGTTGATATTATTTGAAGAGATTAAATTTATTTCAAAAATTTTTTTGCAACAGTATTTGGGCACAACTGCATTGACATTTGTTTATTTTATTCAGACTATTTTTAGGGGATTTATTGTATAATTTTTCATTTAGGACACTGTGTGGCACAAATTCAAAATAATATTTGTAATGCAAATAATGGCCAAGGCGATCAATCAACCTTGTTCATGACTTCAATTGCTTATGAGGCTGGAAAAGGATATGAATTTAAATTTGCCAATGGAGCAAAGTGCTCATCAAATAATGTCACCAGCGATTTGGAAAGAATTGTTCTTACATCGAATGGTCAAAGCCTATCTGGTCTCACTAAATATGACATTTATGGAGACCCTGTTTCGGGAATGATATTTCATTTCGCTAATGGCAAAAACTACTCAGTTGGATCACTTTCTACTGGATATAAAGAATCTCGATTTGTTCCTGCTGGATTTTATTATAAGGAGTTCTCATTTAATTATGATACCTCAAACAATACAATTCTTAATTTTACAGCGGAAAGTGGTGTGGGTATGTTAATATTTGAATTTTGATATGTATGATTTGATTCGAAACACTGGTACTTATATTGTTTTCGATAATATAGCTTTTAATTATAATAATCAGGGACATACGCATGAATTTCTAGTGGGGGAAAGATCATGTTCAAGGTGATATTCGTACGAAGCCCCAAAAAATTTCCAAAAAAGTTATTTCATAAATGTAGTTTTTAAACTTTATTAATGTTCGCTGAAACTTTTTTTATCTATCTAACCAATGAATTCGTCAATATCCCCTTTGCGTACACCACTGATATTCGCAATATATATTATATTTGTGTGATACGCTCATTTCGGCATGTTCACAAAGTTTTTCATTATTGTTAACTGTCTCTTAGAAATCATGATATGAAGATCAGTCAATGCATAGCTATCTTTCATCAAATGCCTTAGTTTAAATAAATTTGGAATTTAATGAATAATTATTAAATTACTAAACAAAATGTGTGTTAATTGCAGCATCTTACATTTAGAATTTGAAAAGGTTTCCATCAAAAATGCTCTGGTAACTTCAAAGTGCAATGAACTTAATATTGAGTTTGAAAGTGAATACCCCTACACAGAATTTGAATTACTCTATGAAAACAAATTTATAGAGCAAAATACTTCAGGTAACAAATTAGAATATTTTTACTATTTCAAATATGTAATTATTCTGGATACAGTCTTCAGTTTTATTCACTTATGTAGTGTTTTAGTCAACAACAATGTGCACATTGTCTCTGATTCTGTAATTGTCAGACATTATTTATAACAATGTAATTGTCATGGAGTTCTGCTATAATCCATAATATAGCAGAACTCCATATCATTGCATGTTTTATGTAATGATAATATCATTCTAAACGTTTAAAAAATCAAAAACTAAAATGCGTATTGAAATATTTAAAGAAAATATTAGTTTATCAGTTTTGATTGATTTTATTTCATACAAATATCTGAAAGTCAAGATTTGGGGAGTGGCTACAAATGGCAAGCCAACAAAATTTATTAAACAAACCGCATGCAGTTATAATAATTCCGCTATACATTTTTGTAGCATTTTAAGAGTAGGATGATAGATGTGAAGACATGTAACATTCTTTACTATTATATTATATATTATATTATTATATATACATATACTATATATTACGATTTCAATATAAAAAAATCTAATCGCTTATAGGCAATTAAACAATAAGTATTCTAAAATTAGAAACAGTAGGATACATATAATCAGGCTATCCTTAATTTTCACCCTTAATTCACAGCTTTTTGCGATTCCATATAGGAAATTTCAGACTTTGTACACAAGCACCATAGCAGAACTTTGATGGTCTATTCAGTGAAAAATAGCGTAGTCTTATTGTTGGAGCCATGGATTTCAGATCGCTTTATTATCTGAGCACTAGCTCTAATTTTATAGTTTTGACAAAAATGATGTTTTCCATTGAAAAGGGTTAATTTCACATATTTCAGGTACAGGAGTAGTTTTAGAACAAATTTTCATAACTTCAAAGATGTAACCCATTATTCATTTGTCAATTGCAATTTCTAAGTTGTATTGTTTGATCTTTTTTTAATGCCACACATTATGTACTGTGTATGTGTATGTTTTATAATCAATATAATTTATCTAATACCTTACGCATATATGCTAAATATTCTCAAAATGCATTACATACCTAACAATTTCATGAATTCAAACCTGAAATCTTTGTTTTGCAGTTTATCATTTTGAACACAACACTTATTAGTAACCACTGCAAGTGCTTAGGAAAACTATAAATTAATTATTTACCCACGGACTTTCATCAATCAATCATCAAAATATGAGATATTTATGTGTGGATGTTCCGAATTTAACAGCTTTAAAATTTAAACTTCTTTCTCAGCAAGTTTAATACAGTATATAATATAATTTTCCTAGGTGTGTGCATTAAATCAGTACAACAGTATAAAATAACATTCGTATACTCCTGTTATTTGAATGGATTAAAGGTAGACTCTTCCTACTTTCTAGAACTCGTTGCAAAGACATCTGTCAACCAAGTCACTGCTAATGTTATAGCTAAGACAGGTTTGATACTTTTCTATCAAATTATTCCATATTGAAAAATTTAAGAGTTGATAAGTTTTAGTCAATTGCAATTTATTATTAATCATTTCCAACTGTCAGGAAAAATAATTTTTGTAATAATTCTGAAATAATTTTTAAAGTCAAAAAATAATAGAGGTTGGCTATATATGTTACACAAACATCTAATTATTTAGAAAAATTCATTTAAAAATAATCCTTCATGATAATTGTATTTGTGAATATTTTTTATGATTAGTTTCACGGATGAAGATTTTCGACAAACGAATTGCATATATTTTCAAGTTTAATAAGGACTTTTGAAATACTAATTAAAAATTGAATGACTTTAGGCAATTGCATTGAACTCACTTGTTCTGATGATGAAGATATAATGGATGCCAAAATAAACGTCCTGGCTGTTAATAATCGTAAGTGGGACTGCATACTATAACATATTCAATAGATTTTATTTACATGTACTTTTCCATTAACGGTATTGAATGTTGTGCAAAAGTCGAATAATAGCTTAATACTTTATTTAAAAAAAATCATTTTGATAAACAGTTTATTAGCGGGTACACATCACATTGAGTCATTCAATCAAAATATTGGGTCATATGTGAAAAGCAATTAAAAACTTGTAAATCACTTTGATTTACACAATTGTTTTGGCACTAGATAAAGTTCAACAAATTTGGAAACAATAACCCTAATTGTTGAAAATTAGGGAATAGTTCAAATTACCTTGGGACATTTAACTGATGTATACCCAATCGAGATTGTACACATCCCATGCTGAATTTCGTGTTATTTTATAAAGCACACAGTAAAACATTTAATTCTTTGAAAGTGCCAGCGTTTCCAGCACAAGCTTTCATAGCAGCGTTTTTGTTATAAATTTCAGTTTTCTTTTGAAGTACAGCATAGAATATTAAATTCTTTGAAAGTGAGTGTCTTGCATTAGAAATTATCCGAACAACATATTTGTAACGAGTTTCTGTTATTTTTCTAAAGTAATGTTAAAAATTGTAATTTGGGATTTTCAAAGAAAGACCCGATCCTACTGCACCCAATTCGATTTAAGCCTTTTTAAATATATTCCACGAAATTTACATTAATGTACAAATTTCTTATGCAAGGAGTTCAACTAAAATTGCAAAAAAATGTAATGTAAAGTATTTTTTTAGCTTTCAGTTTTAAAAAAAATCATATTTGAAACAAGAGATTTTATTATAGGTATGCTAGTTTAACAATTAACAAAAAATTACTTTTCAAGAAACCACTGCAAGTACAAGCAATATATATATATATATATTTATATATATATATATAATTCATTTTTTTGTGATATGTGGGTATCCGGTCTTACGTCTTACCTACCTATTTCTATGAGTAAAGTCAGGTGCTCATATTTTCTGATAAAGAAAGCATTCGCTCCAATCCAATTTATGTGTACTTTAAATAAGCACATGGGAAATCCGTTTTTCGGGATTTACTAATGTGAGCATTTGAGTATTTTGTTCTGCACAATGCCCATCATTTAAATGTTCATTTTCAGATTTTGAGAAAAATCACGATGCATCACATTGTGTAAACCCATATTTTACTATTTTGAAGTCATTATATTTTGGATCAGCTGCTAAAAATATCCATATTTTTGAACACACATATATATATATATATATATATATATTTAATAAAGGGCAACTAATTGCAAAGTCGAGGTCCATGGACGAATATTGTTTATATGCATTAATTATTTTAGACGATTCCTCAAGTGATTTCAATGGTGGTAAGTAAAACACGCTCTTTGCACTATGTCATTGAAATTTGCTTATTTGTTTTTGCATTAAACCGGTTAAAAATGTATTTCAGAAATATTTGAATTTAAATTTACAATGCGAACACAAATTTATAAGAAACCTTTGTCTTAGATTACATTTTATATTTGACTATCATAAGTAATTTTCATTGTAGTTTAGATTTGACTATTATCCATGCTTTCAAACATTGTAAGGTGTGGATTTTTAGCAGATAATTATGCATAAATTTAAACAATTATTTGAGTTTTTATATTACTGTATTCAGCTAAATCACGTTTACTATAAATAAATGTTTTTGAGTGTTTGGTGACTGCTAACTAATTGCTACGCAAAACTAACTCGTGTTTTATGTATAAAATAACTTTAAGTTTGTTTTCAAAAATTCACATGCTTAGCTCTCACGTATTGCAAATTAGTTCTTCAAAATGCTTTTCAATTATTTTTTTTGTAATATAAGTTCTGGTATTGTACATGTATTTCTAAACGAATTCTTTGATAGCGTTTTAAACGCGTAAGCATGAGTGTTACTCGACTCGAACTTGCGACTTTATATATATATATATATATATATATATATATGTATATATAATCTCAATTTTGTTTGTTATGAATTTTTAAATAATTAAATAACTATCACTTTAGAGCGAAGAATACATGAAGGATTATTTGCTCCTAACGATGCCGGTGGTACAATTAAATTTAATCCAGATATTATGCTTGACAACACCATGTACTTTGTAACCGAAGGGAAAGAATTATACTTTGACAGCTACCCAACAGAAATCATATATAACACTTCCAATGATCACATCACGTGTTTGAAAATAGACGGTAGTTGTTTAAGTACTATAATATTTCGCATGCTTTAAGAAAAAATGAGTTACTAAGATGGAAATACATTTCTTACGATTTCTAGTTATAGGTTTAATGTATTAAAAATATCTTTGTTAATCTAAATTCAATATGGTTTAAAATTTATTTTAGGATACGAACACCTTACTTGCAGTGAAGTTGCGGAGGTGACACTTCAAATGACTTCTCCGATAGTCGAAATTTTTTATAGTTTTTCAGGCGAAGGAAAGTTAACGGCGTGAGTGTTTCTGAATTTTTTATTTGAAAATAATAGCCATAAAACGATTCAAACCATTTAAATTTTTCTGCTAAAAATTGTTTCCAAAAAATAAACCTAAGATATTTTAGAATATATTCACTGATAATAACAAAAGAAACGTTAAAGTATTTTTTTATTAGGGCCTGTTTCTGCTTACTACATCAAATTTAATTTTTAAACAAAAATATAATGTATTCGTACATTCCAAAAGCTTTTTAAATTAAGAATTATGGGCATTGGACAGACTATGCAGAAAAGTTATGTATTACCATTAAATGCATTTTGTAGAATTTAATATAAAAATTTCCATTTTCATTAAATTCGCCAAAACCGATGTGCGCCGCCAAAAAACGATCTATAAAACAACTTTGCTAAGAATCAGTGTTACAGTGTTTTTTATGTAATAGCTCCAATATGGTCCTGCGTAATTTTTGTCAACATCCTTACAGATTCTCTCATCTATACTGATTAGCAAAAGAAACACGAATTTTTAGAGTCAGGATAAAACACATAAGTTCCCTGTAGTTTTAAAAACTTTTTACATTTATAATATCCGAGATGCAATTTTAATCATCCCACGTGAAAAAATCGTAGCACCAAGGGAGATAATCATCAGAAGTGAGCGTTTTATCCACCCCTCAAAACTGCAAGAGTGGGTGCAAGACACTTCCCGACATTAATTCTATTTCAGCGCTCCGTGCATAGCAAAACCAAGTGACCTCCACTGTTTTACCCTCCGGCTCACCTTTTCAAAAGGATTGGCTGGAACCGGTACATGAAAAAATTTTTGGCGACATCATTTCCGGATGCAACGAATACAATAAAAAAAGATTAACCGCCTTTAAAGGCAAATTTCAAGGTTCCTGGTTGAATGCACTGCTATCAAAATCTCTGGGTTTAAAATGTACTGACGCTCAATTTAGAATTAGTTTTGCTCTACGTACGGGCTCTAAAATTTGTGTAAAACATATTTGTTCATGTGAAACACCTGTTGATGAATTAGGTACCCATGGATTATCTTGCAAGAAGAGTGCTGGCAGGTTTAGCCGACATAGTCACTTAAATGATTTTTTTAAACGCACAATAGGTACTGCCGGTTACAATTCTGTTTTAGAGCCACCAGGTTTATGTCGAAGCGATGGGAAACGACCAGACGGAATGACCTTAATACCCTGGTCTCGCGGACAATCTCTCGTGTGGGACGTCACCGTTGTGGATTCACTGGCGCCTAGTCGCATTTGTCGGGACGTTAATCATATCAAAGAGGCCGAGGAACGCAAAGCTGCAAAGTATACCGAAATATCCAATAGCGGCTACTTGTTCCAACCCCTTGCTTTCGATACTCAAGGAAATTGCGGACCTTCGACGAAAAGTTTTTTGAAAGATCTAGGAGACAAACTTGTAAATATATCTGGCGATAAACGAGCAAAAGAATTTCTGTATCAATCAATAACATCGATAATTATTCAACATAATGCCGCTTGTGTACTAGGGACTTTAGATAAACAAGAACGCATGGACGAAATCTTTACTTTGTTGTAATTTCTAAACAGGTTTATGTCGAAGGTGTTCTCATTGCGACTTTTTCAGGTTGTGCTAATCGACATTTGATCGCGGATAACATTCAGTGGTTTTCTGATGAGAAAAGAAGTATAGAAGACATATTTGGCTAAAAAGGGGTTGCATATGTCGGTAGTTATTGTAGTAAATGATTGCCAATCACATTCGTTTCTAGCCTGAAGATGCTGTGATTTTAAATCAAGTTTAAGATCGTTTTAATGTTGGCACTGTGGAATTAACTGATGAATTGGAATTTGCCTCATATATTCCTGTAGAAAACAAAGCTTCTTGATATTGGTTTTAACATGCGCTTTTTTGAAACTCATTTGTTCATTATTTGATGTTTGTTATTAAACGTTGATTAATAAATCTTTAAATTCAAATTATGAAATAGATGACAAGAGAAAGACAAATGATTGTAAAGATTATGTATACTGGAAGTTACCTTACATTGAAGACAAACAATTTATTATTAAGAAAAATATTTTAAAAAAATGCAAGTTTAACATCATCTAAAATTAGGCCTATTTTTACATCATTACAAACGGATAATATACTTAAGAATAAATATAGAAATCCCACAATGTTTAGTTTCATCCATCATTTACAAATATATTTTTCATGTTTTTTTATTTATACAAATTTGGTTACTTAAAAATATTTGCTTGCCTAGCTTTTGCAAGCATGAGCCGCCACTGTGAGCAAGGCTAAGGCTCCCAACTCCACTACTGTTAACAGCTGCAAACTGTTACAGCAACCAAGTGCTGTTTAGAACAGCAAATAAAATTAACGGATATTGGCCTATTATCTGTGTTATTTACATGCTATTAAAGGCTTTCAATCCCGTCAACACTGCATCAAAGACAGGCAGACTTCATACCAGTGTTGTAATCTTTGATCAAGATAATTTCAGCCCCAAGTACATCCACAAACCCTAATGATAGAGGGTGTTTTAACGTATAAATTATATATTTCATTTGGAGACTCATGAACAATCATTTATTCTCTTAAATCATTTCACAATTTAGTTGTGTGCTGAATGCATTTGTAACTTTTCATTTGATACAATTTTCATAAGGATTACAAGGCACAAGCTACGAGCATTAGATGATTTACATAGTGATACAATCAGGGGACTTTCTGGAATTTTTACTACTGCTTTTATTCATTTTCATGCTTGGATTTTTTGCTGCATGTTTTGTAGATAAGCTTACCATTTGAAATTTCACCTATTTAGTTTTTAATAATTTCCTTAAAATACTTAGTTTTCTTTTAACTTTGTTTAAAAACAATGTTATTGTCTGCTATCCAGTGGCGTATCTTCACGTTATCAAAATCGTCAAAAAAAACCAGCGTATGCCCCTGCTCCTATCCATATAATGTCGCAGCCTATCTACGAATTTTTTATCAATTCTATCTAAGGACTAAGTAAGAAAATATTGAAGCTGTTAACAGCAAATGATTGTTGTTTGCTGTTAACAGCTTCTTTAGCTGTTAGCAGAAAAATGAGAAGCCCTGTTGACGAGGGAGGATTCGGAAATTTTAATAGACAATTAGAAAGTGACTTCGGATTTTTTTCTAATCTCATGGGGTCAAACGACCTCTGGCGGGAACATATTTTGAATTGAGTTAGATTAATATATTATAAAAATTCAAGTTTTTTTCCAAGAGTGTTAAGACATAATTATTTTTCTAATTTCAAAATTCAATATTTTGAAGGTAAACTTTGTAAATGAATGTATTAGTAATTTACTGCCAACGGGCCTGTTACGAAATAGGTTGACCTGAGTAGAAAATTTCAAACTTTATGAAATGCTTTCAAAATTTCGTTATAAATAGCTTATGATAATCATATTTTCATAATTTAACAAAAAAATCATCTTGAAATTCCAAATTTTCTATTTTTTGCCTCGGTTGTTTGTATTAGGATGCAAAAATATATGTCGGACGGAAAATTTCAACTTTATGGCTTTCAAAGAGCAAAGCCTATGGTTTCATTTCAGTGTTGAATATTGCTGTAAAATAGTTCTCATTTGTCGAAAATGTAAATTTTCTTTTTTTAAATCGAGTTTTGGGTTTTTTTTTGGAAAGAGTTCGTAAATTTTCCATCCGACATAAAATTTCCACGAAGGTTTTTTCCGTCCGACACAATACTGTTCCAACAACTTCAATTTAAAAAATATTTTGTAATTATGAATTTTAGAAGTATGTTATTTTATTTCTATGACAGGCTATTGTTCAAGTTTCAAAAATCATAAATTCCATCTGCATGGACTCATTAGTTTTGATAAAAAACGACTACGAGTAAAAGTTCGTTTTTTGACTTTGTATCGATTCCATCCGACATACTCGGTTTTTGAGCCAAATCTTTTTTTTTCACTCATTTTCAATCAGTCAAAAAGCGAAGAATCGTTTACCACAACCTCCTACAACTACAGAAACTATTAATTTAATCTATATAGTCTTCAAACGTTTTTGATTAACGGGCAAAGTATTGATTTTCCATCTGATATAATTTCGTATTTCGTAACAGGCCCCAACATTATTGCACGTCATTTGGTTAAATTTGAGTTCAATTCTTCAGTGAGAATTTAATAAATAACTAAAGTTCTCTGCAAAGGTCACAATTCAATCAAGCAAACTAAAAAACATCAAATTTATATTATCAAGTATTTTTATTTATGGTTATGTTAATGATTATGTTGTATTAATAGCTTCAATTAGCTCTTGTAAACGACTTTGAATGTCAGTTCCTTAAAGGGTACATATTATTGACCCTTTGATAGGGATTTGTCAGATTTTAATGAAGACGTACCACAGGTTTCACCAACACAAACAAAGGAAAAAAATTAAAGTAAAAGTAATGAATCAATCAATGATGCTCTTCTAGTAACTTTGAATGCAGTAAACCTCTTTGATGGCAAACAGGGAACACCAACCTTATCCAACCAATACATAGATCCCAGTTTAATACTGTATCCCTAATTCAGCATATGTACAAAAAATGAAATCATTTGATTTGAAAAAGTAAAATGGGACGTTTAGCCGGATCACTCTATTGGTCTATCAAGTCCCTTTATTNACGAGGGGACACAAAACTAGTAGCAACAAAACTAATCTCGAAAATAATCTGAAACATCATGACAACGTCATAATACAGTGAACTCAGATCAAAAGATATAAAAAGCACAAAATTCCCCGAGCGACTCTACACGCCCCCCTTGCTCAAATTAATTTTCGGCTAGTAACTGGAGGGCCGGCCCGGAAACGATGCTTTGGGTGGCTACGATCATCTTTGCTGCGAGCTCATCGTCCCACGTTGTGACCTCTGAGTAACGAGATTCACGAGTTAGCTGCATTAGTACTTCCCTCTGCGTGACTACCTCGTCCTTTAATCAGAGGAACTATATGTTCGGCATTCGATCGCTGACTGGGCAATTTCTTCGGAGGTTGTTTAGTCACCTCGTGAAAGTGTCGTAAAATCGTTCGTAGAGCCTCAGGCCTTTCAGCGCAATCATAAGTGTCATTTTAGCATCCGTGTCTGAAGTGTGGGNCAACTACAGAAACTATTAATTTAATCTATATAGTCTTCAAACGTTTTTGATTAACGGGCAAAGTATTGATTTTCCATCTGATATAATTTCGTATTTCGTAACAGGCCCCAACATTATTGCACGTCATTTGGTTAAATTTGAGTTCAATTCTTCAGTGAGAATTTAATAAATAACTAAAGTTCTCTGCAAAGGTCACAATTCAATCAAGCAAACTAAAAAACATCAAATTTATATTATCAAGTATTTTTATTTATGGTTATGTTAATGATTATGTTGTATTAATAGCTTCAATTAGCTCTTGTAAACGACTTTGAATGTCAGTTCCTTAAAGGGTACATATTATTGACCCTTTGATAGGGATTTGTCAGATTTTAATGAAGACGTACCACAGGTTTCACCAACACAAACAAAGGAAAAAAATTAAAGTAAAAGTAATGAATCAATCAATGATGCTCTTCTAGTAACTTTGAATGCAGTAAACCTCTTTGATGGCAAACAGGGAACACCAACCTTATCCAACCAATACATAGATCCCAGTTTAATACTGTATCCCTAATTCAGCATATGTACAAAAAATGAAATCATTTGATTTGAAAAAGTAAAATGGGACGTTTAGCCGGATCACTCTATTGGTCTATCAAGTCCCTTTATTTTGCAGTAAGTGCAATGGGAGAGATAAAAACGATTTATGAGCTCCTTATTATAGTCACATCGTCCAGATATCAGTGGTCATTCTACTTTTGGTCATTACCAGAATTTCCAAAAACAAAAATAAAACATTTTTTAGTTTGTTGTTTTAGTATAATTAATCATTTTGTACTTAACTACTGAATTAAAATGTCCCCTGGAGGGGACGTCAAGCTTAGTGTAACTGAAAAAATGCTTTAAAATTTTTTACACAGTTTTGCCATAGGTTATATATGGAGAGTTCGGTGGAGTACAGTAAGAAAACATTAAATCCAGATTTTATAAAAAATCCCCCAAGAGGCTAAATACAATATATATTACTTGTGCAGACACAAAGCTATCTGTGACAGACTTGATGTAACCTGCATCAATTGCATACCTACATTGATCGACCACCTCATTGAGTCCAAAAAAGTTAAGAATAAAGTTGTAGGTCCAAAAAAGTTTAATGGTATAGTATGATGCAGCATATTTATGATTCTGTAAACAAGCTGAACTATATACAAATGAATATTTAAGTATCACTTGTAAAATATTTTTCTTCTTCACATGCATAGATATCATATATTGCCACTTAAATATTTAAAATATAAACATGTAAAAATATATAACATAGAGTCACATAAAAAAATCATATTTTCCATATATAATATATTTTTTGGATTCCACAAAACTTCGGAAGAGAATTTTATTTCGATTTTCTATTTTGTGGATTCCACAAAACGCTCGAATTTGTTGTTTCACTTGTATTTTTGTAGATTCCACAAAACTTCGGAAGAGAATTTTGTTTCGATTGTTTATTTTTTGTGGATTCCACAAAACTTTGAAATAGAATTTTATTTCGTTTGTCTATTTTTGTGGATTCCACAAAATGCTGAAATTTGCTGTTTCAATGTAAAATATTTTGTGGATTCCACAAAACTTCAAAAGAGAATTGTTTAACTTGTTAATTGTTTTTGTAGATTACACAAAATATTTCAAATTTTTTGAAACTAAAATATTAATAATAAAAATGGAAAATGTGATTTATTCCATTTTTATGTGACTCTACGTTATATGCAGTTTATTTCCACACTAATAAGTTTCACCAAAGTTTATTTTATATCTAGGTACCATAATAATGATTAAAGTTGCTTACTAAATTTGATAAGAGACTTACACATGTAGGTAGTACAGGACCTTTCATTTTCAAACAAAGTCTTAAGGATTTGTTGAGTAAAATATAATTTTAATGGAAATACAAATACTTGTACAGAGTGCCTCTTTTACAAGGTTTTGGTTTGACTAAGAATTTAATTATTGAATAGTCAGATATGAACGTCTATCATCTAATTCACTTTCAATTCTATTGTGGTAATTTTGAGCCGGTAAATTGCATTCTGTATTGAAAGCATAAATATTTATGGCATTAAGCGACCACAATTTACCAATGCACAATACCCACAATAACTGTGGACGACAAAAGCGTTAGTGCATGCAATCTGCACTGTACGCAATGGTCAATTGACACAAATTTTACAGCATATTGTATGATTTTAAGCCACAAATACTTTTCTGAAAAGTCCAGAATTCATATACATATAAAAAAAATTTGAGCATGACAATGCATTTTGCAAAGGCTCTCGTGGTATCGTATTCCCTACACATAACCTATTGTGAGTTACTAAGATATTCTGCTCCAATTCCATCTGGCTAATAGATAATGGAAAACTTGGTAGTTACAAACTTCAATCACTTATATACAAAGTTCTGGTCAAGTATTGGCCTAAATACAAAATTTTTATCTAACAGAAGTAGCTATTCTAGCAATCACAATTGATGCAATCACTGTGATTCTCATATTTAAATTTTAATATAAATTGTCATTTTAAATGTATTGATTACTAGATTTAATAGGATGAACTTTCTTAAAAGCATTGCATACTTCAGTTATGCTGTTATAACCCATAAATGCCCTTAAGATTTTGAAAACCTCTTCATATTTGCTTCAAATCCATTCATACAACACTTATATCATTTGCTAAAGGTTGCTGAAAATGATTTGAATTTTACATTTTGTTGTCTTTGAAACAATTCGTTTTTTCAGTTATGGAGTTAAATTTAAATCAAAAGTATATCGCATTGTAGAAGCTACACGTTGCAATAATCATTTTCTCATTTTAATGAAAATGCATCGTCCTTTTTAGCTCATACTGAATTTATTGTTCTTAGAACATTCCTATACAGACTTCTCAGTGAGCAGAGCTTCTAACGAGCCGTGCTGATCCGAGCCGAGCCGAGCCGAGCCGAGCTTGAGCAAAGTATTTGACATACAACGAGCCCAAAACAAGCCTATTTTAGGCAAAGCAAGTTTATAGTTCTGCTTGTTAATTTGATTATGGAGATTTTTCTTATTTTTTGCAGTCAGTATGCCTTTCCTATAATCATATTTAAGAAATGTTTATTAAATAATAGGAAGAGCCATGTAAAAAATTCTTTGAGCACAATATTTTTAAAAAAACACCGAGCTTAAACGAGCCTCATTCAAAGATTTTATGTGGCGAGCCGAGTTGAGCTGAACTTACACAAAATTTAAACGAGCCGAGCCGAGCTTGGAAATGTCGGTTCGTTGACAAGTATGTTCCTATACTTACTTCATGATTTATTTCTGATTTTGTTTTCATTAAAGTGTTTCATTATCTTATATTATTCAATATGAGTTAGCTGGTAAACTTCTAGCAAATAATCATTGAGGAAGTTAACGTGCAACAGAATTTACCTTTGGATTTCAAAAGATATCTGCGATAATACTAAAAGTGTTTGTAATAAATCATCAAGATTTGATGGTCTTACAAACGGTCACTAATATTGAACTAATCCACCTCTTCAAAGAAATTGATCTATGTCCATTTCTGTCGCATAGATTTTGCATGTAAGAATTGATTAGACAGGCTTTTGGAAAAATGCATAGCTAAAAATAATATCCTTTAAGACCAATTTGAATTTATAAATGAAAATGATTGAAATCACAATTAGTTCTGTATTTATATTAAAAAGCAATTAATTAAGCAATTGTATCAAAACCAATGATAGAAACCACAATTTGCATAGTAGTATTTATTGTCCAGATTCATTTTCATTTAAAGCTTCTAGATTATGGAATGACTTAAATCTTGAAATACAAAAGGAACAAAATTATAAACATTTCAGAAGAAAAAATAAAATAATTTTGTTATCCAAACAATCACTATTAGGAATATCAAACAAATTAAGCGCATGGACAGATTTCATTTGACATTTGAAACTTACGCCCTTTAAGTAAGTGTGCATATTTTAAATTTTGTAAATATACATGTATAGTAGTTTGTAGTATTTGTTTGTTTGTTTATTTTAGCAATAAATTTGCTTGACTCTTAATACAACATAAGCCTTAAAAATTTAAAACGATCTTTTCTAAGGATTTCAAAAAACTTAGCACTTCAAAAAATCAAACCAATTTTAGTGAAAAAACAAAAAGTATTGGGTATAGATAATCAGTTCAATGCATGATCAAATTATTGTAAATTGTACTTTAGCGAAAAAAACATTTGTAAATATTTTTCCTAATATTTTTTTTCAGGTGTTTGTTTGTAGACTTTATGTACATTTTAACAAAAAATTTTCTTTCACTTTTTTTATGAAAACAATCATTAATTGGAATTTCTAATAAATTTAGCACTTCTAAATAAAGTGTTTATTTATATATACTTATATTTACATTTTCGTATTTGTGTGTTAGTTTGTAGTTGCAATTACTCACTTAGGCAATAAATTCGCTTTAAGGCTCCTCGCCACTGACAATTAGGTGTCTTCTTGATGTAGGGCGAAATTTCATTCAGGGTCAATTACCCCTTTGATGGTGATATCTTGTGTATTCAGGCTCGCAATTCAGGGGAGTTCTTGGACGTCCCTGAGAATAGCTTTGATAAGACTTGTCCCTGCTAGCTCTTTTGCTCTAACCTTGCAGAAATATTGTGTTTTGTCCAAAATTAAACATAAGCTGTGATGGTGACTATTTCTATATACAAGCTCGATGTTTACCTTACAACCTCACGATGTTTACCATCACCTCTCAAGATACTAGCATCGCGCAACTAAATAGCAACACCTTTGTAATAGCTTTTTAAATAGATTTTACTTAGTACTATCTTAATCTATAACACATAACATAAACGACAATAAAGAAATAAACCTGAATACAATTTTGCGACGTTTGTTTTGTGCTTGCTTTAAATTTATTGGCATCTTCTTTTGAAAATTGTTAGGAAAACATTTACTACAAGTTTTTCAAAATTTGTAAGAAACAACTTCGTTAATTTCCGGTCGATTGCCCATATATTAAGCAAAACTATATCTAAAATTTTTAATTGATGACTTATTGAGAATTTGCAGAATATATTAGGTGCCAAATTTGCAAATTTTTTAATAAATGCCAAAATTTTCTCTACTACCTCATATATTTATACACTTTTTTTATAAAAACAATTGTATAAGAACAATGAGTGTCAAAAACGCCAAAAAAATAAGAACAATCTAAAAACAGTAGAGAAGCTGAAAGTATGTAAAAAGTAGTTATTTTGTTTTAATTTTTTCAATGAATAGTAACAAAAGATACTTATTTACAGTTCCAAAAGTTATTATATTATATGATGTATTATAAAAATATAAGGGATGTGGTAGATAATAAAAATATAAAGTAGTTATAGCAAAAAGAATCAGTGGCATCTAAAATCCTCTAAATAGTAAAGCAAATAGCCAAAACTTGTTTTTTACATTAGAAAAAATAAGAACAAAATAACAATTTAAGGCTCAAAGTGCCAAAAAAATAATACCTGAGCCTCAAAAAAAGTTATTCTGGGTCCTAATATATTTGCCTATCAATCTGTGAAAGCTTGAAGTTTTGTGAAAAAATGTGCGTTATATATGGTTTAAAGTAAACCCCTCTCTTTTGGCTAATCATATATGTCAATAGTGTGGCATCGGTAATAAAATCAGTGAGCAGTCCTAAGTCCCTATCTTCCGAGGGATTCGTGTCGAAACATGGATTTACCGAAGCTACAGTTTAATAATTAACTCCTCCTGTTAAAGAGCCCTTCCTAATAAAAGCAAAAAGTAAGCAGGAAATCGAAACAGATAACCTAGTGAAAGAGTCATATTGTACCAGAGCCCTAATAATGAAAAGGAAAACCCTAACTCTTGGGTGCAGTGAGTGAAACCTACGTGCTAAGTAAAAAACCTTAAGCTCAGTGCGTTTTTCATCTCGCGAAATTTAGTTGTTAGCAATACTAACAATTTTGAATAACGAATGAAATGCTTTAAGATAAAATCCATAATCGTATACCTAGCCCTAAGTTAAAAGACATGCTAGAGCTGCTGTACCACGTCTAGGTGACTAACTGCGCAGACGTTTTTTAAGAAAAGCATAATTTAAATAAGCAAAAGTCAAAAGACAACAGAAACGAGTTTACTGTAACTAACAAGGAAATAAAATGAAAAGGTCATACTAATATATACGTACAAAAACTGGTATAAAAAAATATTCGCATACCGTTGTAAATGTAAGTAAATAATCGACTGGTGCAATATTCGGTAGTCTGCAACGGTTAATTTTACCGCGTTAATTATCAGAAATATCTAAACTAAAAATATATAGCACCGTTTCATATTTTCCAATTGTTAATTAGAATAATTTCGTAATACCAATACTGAAATTAACATTTGCCTTCTAAATATAAAGAAATTAACAGTTTAGAATGTATTTTTGCCACAATAGATAATTTTGCATAGTTTATGCATAAAATGCTCAGAGCCCAAACAACCGTCCTAGTGCTACATACCTGTATATATCATATATTTAGTTGATAGTTGTATTATATTCGCATAACTATATAACTCTTTTTAAATTATTATGATTATTTTTCAATCTTCCAAGAAACTGTCAAATCACTTTTCCGACAGCTTCCAATCAATTTTTAGCTTTGATTCTGTCCAATCAGCGCTCATTTGATATTAATATTGGACAAACGCGCAAGATTAATTCAGTTAATGACTGAACTACTATTGGAGCTGCAACCCCGATATGTTCAAGCCCATTATTTGAACATTTTTAATGGGGCTATTGGTAGCATTGGGGTTCTTTTTAATATTTTTAGCTTTATAACATGCCGCAATCTTGATGCAAAGCACAAAACCTCATTCACTGCAATAATGCAAATCCTTGCC
>CABFPE010000458.1:641896-652850 GCA_900660155.1 Hofstenia miamia
GAAGACGATCCAGTTGTTCACAGTAATATTCAGAGGTTATAGTCTGATTATCTGGTAAGAATTCATAGGAAATTACTCCTTCAACGTCCCACCATACGCTCAACATGACCTTGCTGCCATGAGTATCAGGTTTAACTATCGGACTTGGTCTTTGTCCTTTGTCAACCCACTGAAGACGACTTGGCATGTTAACGTGCATTACCCATTTCTCATCACCCGTCACCACTGTTTCTAGCCATTGGACCCTTCGACTGACCGACAACAGAATAGTGCAAGCATCCATTCTTCGTTTCTTCTGATTTTCTGTTAGCTGAAAAATTAATGGTAAACATTACATATTAACATAAGTTAATATTTCAAATGAGAAATAAGAATTAAGAAAACCATAAGAAAAAAAGTCCGGGAACTTTCGTTCCACCCTAATAGTAGCTGTACCTGACCGTCAGTGTGTTCTGAAGGTGTGTTCCCACTATCGATTTTTATCATCTGTCAAGAAATCGGTGATAAAAGTCGATAGTGTGAACACTCTATCTGCTTTTTTATCGGCTGATAAAAGTCGATAGTCTGAACGGTACTAAAACTAGTCGAATAGCTACTTGAAACTAATTGCTTACTTCTCAAGTAGGGAACAGACTTCCAAAACGTAAATTATTGTCGTTGAAATATTTCAACTTCAAAATATCCATAAACAGATGTAGTTGTTTTTCTTACTGTCAATCAAAAGATGATAATTTATCATCTGATAAAAAATCAATAGTCTGAACGCTCTTCCAACTCCGCTTTTTCTGATAAAAAATCGGATGATAAAAAATCACCAATGTGAACGAAAATAATTGCATTTTCGATTAAAATCTGCTGATAAAAGTGGATAGTGGGAACACACCTTGAGACGAGACATTGCATAAGTAAGACAATTTACGAGACAGTGCGTCCTGCAAGTCAACATGATTCACTGATGACCACTTTCTACTGGATTTGATGACAAATTCAGCAGACACTTTGAGAACCAGTGCGGGTGTATGGAATATTATAGAGAAATGATCCGACAAATGAACTGAATTCAAAGAAAATATATCCAAAACTCCATAATCTGTTGGAGTTATGACGAGGTCAAGAAGCCTGCCTTGGAGAGTGTGGGCATTGAAACTAATTAGACAAGATCCAGAGACTTAGGACACAACTGAAATCTGTGATTCAAGCACGTTTTCCGGAGAGGGATGACAAAGATTAAAGTCACCAGTAATAATTAGCCGGCAAGATGATGACAGTTTTAATGATGATATACAATCGGTGAACTCCTCAATGAAAAGGTTGACGTTACCTTCCGTGCTGTACAAGAGAAGAACATCACAATGAACTGCAGGTGTATTAAAGAATATGAAGAGAGATTCAAATGAGACATAATTTGAACATCGTGAGGGAGAATCAACTATCAATGAGTGTTTTAGAAAGGATTTGAAGACGTAGAGCAACCCAACACCACGACTACCACAATCACAACGAACCAAGTTGAAGCCAGGAGGAAGCAGCATATTAACAGAGGAATTATCACTCTGAGAGAGCCAAGTTTCAATAATAAGGAGACATCAATGTCATTTTCAACTATCATTTGATGTATAGCTACTGCCTTCTGCACGATGGAGCTAGCATTATAAAGACACCACCTTACGCGACAAATTGTGGCCTTTTGCGAACCACACGCCACTTGCCTGGGTGACCAACGACCTGAAAAACCGCCTCTTTTGTCGATTGATCTTTTGCAATGGCAACCATTTCCTTGCGGATTGAAACCTGAAGCGGGGGGAAGTCATGCCTAACAGATATCGAAGAAAAGCCCTTGTTTCCACGCAGTGCTGATTGTCAAAAATCTTGTTGGCATCATCAGTATTCGCGAACGTAACTTTGATGGGACGGACTTTATTTTTATCCTTGTTTTCCACACCAATTCATTCAGAACGAACTGGTTGAACAGAAGGAGAAACAGCACAAGTTGGCAGTAATTCAGCAACAACAATGTCAGCCTCACGTTCTCCAGGAAAGCCAAACATGACATTCTTCATGCGAGATTTTTTATCACGAATTTCAGAAGTGAGAATTCTCTCTGTTGACGATGTTTGTAAATTTGCCACGGCATGCTTTTTCATCTTGTCCATAACATCACGTGTATTCACGCCAGTACGTTCAGCTAGGAAAATTGAAGATGACTTAAATACTGACGCATACATTGCATTATCATCAGGTAAAACCGGGGCAGGTGGCGATATCATATGTGGCATTGGCTCATTTTGTTCACAATAATCGATAATGAAGCCTTAAACCTCATTTATCAAGAGCAAAGCTTCAGCGAGAATAATGTCGACCTTTTTCAGCCTTTACTCTTAAACAGAAATTGTGAACACTTCAAGGCAATAGGCGAAGACAGGTACTACGAGAAATCCTTCCGGCAATATTACAGATGAGTTTGCATGAGAACGAGTCATTTAAAGTTCCAATGTAATGTAATTAAACTGTATAATAAATATGCAAATAAACTGTAGGCACGTAACTATCTTTATGGAATATCACTCAAAATCTATAAATTCCATTGACATATTTAAATTGTGTGTGGCAGAATTCAAATTTACAATAAAACAAATAACATTGCTTGATATTACAGTAACTAAGTGTATGAATGACATTTCAGACAAGATGAGGATAGATTATAGACAGTTGGGTTCTTCAACCATTTTTCGGCATATCTTGGGTAATATTTTGTAACATAAATTAAAGGATATAAAAAATGGAATCTTCTACCAACCTTTAATTGAGCCATATTTCAGTGTTTTACTACAAAAACTGCAAAACGTTTGAAAGTAAAATATTAAATGAGTCAATCGAAATATCTAACCTTATTTAAAGCTATTTGCAATTCTCTCATAATGTAGTTTTAAATCAGCTGATGTTTTAATTATTTTGATTTATTAAAGAAATTTGTTCATATCTAAATATGAATTCTTTGGATATAATGTACACTAATTTTTTACAAATGCAGATAATGTTGCAACTCGCAAAATTGATGGCTTTAAGTGTGTTTTCGATTCAGCCATAAATTACTTTGAAAAAAATTGACTTAAGCTTAAAGACAGACTTGCTGTGAACATGGATTACCTTTTTGATGAACGTGCACTAATTCCAGAAAATAGTATGATTCAATGCTCGGAATCGTCTGCTGAATGCAAAACAAGTAGCAGGGGAAAACAATTCTAGAAAAAATATTATACCAAAGTCTGTGAATAGTTTCAAAATAGTTGAATTCGTGTTTTCAATACTAGGTACATAAGCTTACTCTGAAGGGATTTTTAGTGTAATGGGAACAAAATAGCGAAGGGAAATAATGATATTCTCTTTAGAACTGATGATGTATATATTATATATTCAGGAATTTTCTGAAAATATAAGCCTTGACCTTTAGTAGGCGAAGAGTCAGAATAAATAATATTTCAAAAAATAATACAATTAAACAAAGAAAAATGTTGTTTTATTTCTCATATTTCGAGTTAAGCAATTATTTACCTAAATATTTAGAGACTTCTGTTAATGTCCTATATTGAAAGTTGGCAAATCTAAATTTGAATTGAGGCGATAATAAGCCTAATTATAATATATTATTCAAATGGCTAAATGTCTAACAAGAAAATAAAACCAAATGTATTTAGGAACGTTTCCCTTCAATAATTTTAAAATTCCATTATTTCCGAGGTTGTGAACGAAGATCTGCTCGATATTCAAATACAAGTGAAACCAAATTAAAGTCTGAAATTATAATAAATTAATAAACATATATTGTAAAGGGCGAACAACGACTGCTTAGCGCTGCCCACTATTTTCGTATTAGACTATATTACATGGAACAATTTTACTCATCCAATAAACTTTCCTAAACCAGTGTTTTACGAGGAACAATCTGACATTTTCATCATTTTGAAAAAATTAATTTTTGAATCAGTATAATCCTTTTTTTAGTTCACCGATATAAACGCAATTCAGTGCTTTCTGCAACTGAAAAAGGGTGTGTATTATACTTTGGTAAGTATATTTAATAATTTTAATAAAAATATACAAATTTCTAATTGCAAACATACAGTAAATATAACAAAACTACGACGAAAAATTTTAATATATTAAGGCTATATACGCCGATTTACTTCGTAAAATTTTAATTTCGTAACCAGGGAAAGCGGTTCGGTTACGGTTATTTGGGTTCGGTTCTGGTTATCAGAAATTCGGTTTCTGAAACCTATAAATATCGGTTATCGGTTCTCAGCTGGTCAAGTTACAGGATTATCGGTCTGATTTTAAAAATTTTCAGACTAGTTTAGTTGCACATTGCACGTATATACATACGAATAAATATTTACTGAATGTTTGAAGCTTTGAACATACATTGTATGTAACAAACATTAAATAAATATACACATAACATTGTGTGTAATTATTAATTTAATCTCAAATGTATTTCAGATGAGTGGTGATATATCTAATTCTAATAGATTAGTCAACTGTGTTATTGATGTTCCCATTGAATATCGTAAAGAGAAAGGCCAGTCAAATTGGTTTTCCAAGTTTTTGGTAGAATATAAAAATGGCAGAAGAACCGAAATGCGGAAGTGCATACGATGTGATACACTAATAAAAAGTGCAAAATCTTCAACAACGGCTATGGCGAAGCATACCGCCATGTGTGAACTCAAAGCACGTAAGCCCTTTCAAAAAAAGACTGGCTTGAGTCAAGTTGAACGACTTGTATATGAGGATAACATCCCAATTACCAAAGTCGCAACGTCGCGCACACTACAATCTTGGTTTCTCAAAATTCACGTACTAATCGATAAACGAGACTTTGGAGGATGAATATCATGTTAAGGTAGCTGATATCAAAGAAAAGATCTCCAATAGAGACAAAAAGCAGCTATTGTGTTTATCGTTTGACAAGTAGTCTTCCGTGAACAATNAAACAAGTAGCAGGGGAAAACAATTCTAGAAAAAATATTATACCAAAGTCTGTGAATAGTTTCAAAATAGTTGAATTCGTGTTTTCAATACTAGGTACATAAGCTTACTCTGAAGGGATTTTTAGTGTAATGGGAACAAAATAGCGAAGGGAAATAATGATATTCTCTTTAGAACTGATGATGTATATATTATATATTCAGGAATTTTCTGAAAATATAAGCCTTGACCTTTAGTAGGCGAAGAGTCAGAATAAATAATATTTCAAAAAATAATACAATTAAACAAAGAAAAATGTTGTTTTATTTCTCATATTTCGAGTTAAGCAATTATTTACCTAAATATTTAGAGACTTCTGTTAATGTCCTATATTGAAAGTTGGCAAATCTAAATTTGAATTGAGGCGATAATAAGCCTAATTATAATATATTATTCAAATGGCTAAATGTCTAACAAGAAAATAAAACCAAATGTATTTAGGAACGTTTCCCTTCAATAATTTTAAAATTCCATTATTTCCGAGGTTGTGAACGAAGATCTGCTCGATATTCAAATACAAGTGAAACCAAATTAAAGTCTGAAATTATAATAAATTAATAAACATATATTGTAAAGGGCGAACAACGACTGCTTAGCGCTGCCCACTATTTTCGTATTAGACTATATTACATGGAACAATTTTACTCATCCAATAAACTTTCCTAAACCAGTGTTTTACGAGGAACAATCTGACATTTTCATCATTTTGAAAAAATTAATTTTTGAATCAGTATAATCCTTTTTTTAGTTCACCGATATAAACGCAATTCAGTGCTTTCTGCAACTGAAAAAGGGTGTGTATTATACTTTGGTAAGTATATTTAATAATTTTAATAAAAATATACAAATTTCTAATTGCAAACATACAGTAAATATAACAAAACTACGACGAAAAATTTTAATATATTAAGGCTATATACGCCGATTTACTTCGTAAAATTTTAATTTCGTAACCAGGGAAAGCGGTTCGGTTACGGTTATTTGGGTTCGGTTCTGGTTATCAGAAATTCGGTTTCTGAAACCTATAAATATCGGTTATCGGTTCTCAGCTGGTCAAGTTACAGGATTATCGGTCTGATTTTAAAAATTTTCAGACTAGTTTAGTTGCACATTGCACGTATATACATACGAATAAATATTTACTGAATGTTTGAAGCTTTGAACATACATTGTATGTAACAAACATTAAATAAATATACACATAACATTGTGTGTAATTATTAATTTAATCTCAAATGTATTTCAGATGAGTGGTGATATATCTAATTCTAATAGATTAGTCAACTGTGTTATTGATGTTCCCATTGAATATCGTAAAGAGAAAGGCCAGTCAAATTGGTTTTCCAAGTTTTTGGTAGAATATAAAAATGGCAGAAGAACCGAAATGCGGAAGTGCATACGATGTGATACACTAATAAAAAGTGCAAAATCTCAAACAACGGCTATGGCGAAGCATACCGCCATGTGTGAACTCAAAGCACGTAAGCCCTTTCAAAAAAAGACTGGCTTGAGTCAAGTTGAACGACTTGTATATGAGGATAACATCCCAATTACCAAAGTCGCAACGTCGCGCACACTACAATCTTGGTTTCTCAAAATTCACGTACTAATCGATAAACGAGACTTTGGAGGATGAATATCATGTTAAGGTAGCTGATATCAAAGAAAAGATCTCCAATAGAGACAAAAAGCAGCTATTGTGTTTATCGTTTGACAAGTGGTCTTCCGTGGACAATAAAAAGTTCATTGGAGTCTATATATATGTGAACGGAGAAAGCATATGTTTGGGATTGCTAAACAACAAATGATTCTGTTGTGCTGAGGAGATATTAATTCACTTGAAGCGCCAACTCGTAATTTTTTGGATTATTCATGCCTGATATTGATATCTTTATTACTGATTGTGGGTCGGATATGCAATCAGCAGCAAATATTTTGGTTATTCCAAATTTTCCATGCTTGGCCCATGTTATAAATTTAATTGTCACACGATTTGTTCTCAAATTCGGGCAAGATCATTTATCAGATGATTTTGTCCCGCAACAAGAAACTGATGAACTTGAGATAAACGATGAAGATTATAAAGATAATGCGGCTTCTTGTTACAAAAATCAAGAATACTCCTGCGTTGATGGACAAGACGCTGGAGGTGCAACATGCCCTTAAGAAACCAGTCTTGCAGATCAAAATTGATAATGCAACTAGGTGGAATTCGCTTTATGACTGCATTGATCGGTTTCTTCAACTCAAGGATGTTATCAGCATTATCCGGCCCGCAGCAGACTTAGAGGATTTTGACTGGTCTAAGTTACGTACCATAAGCCAGGTTCTAAAACCCTTGAAGGTAATTTCGTTAAATTTCATGTACATTTAAAATACTACGTAAATGTATGCTTGTGGGGCTTTGCGCCAATATCACTTGTTTACTATTCTATTTTAGGAATGTACACTAGCGTTACAACAGGAAAATGCAGACACGCACTTAGCTATCAAGGTTATAAACTTTCTTAACCACTTGGCCAGAAGAGAACAATGCCCTAACATCTCCAATCCGTGAAGTGCTAGGAAAATGGATTGATACTAATTGTATTGTCAATGCCTTAATTAACAAGTCTGGTAAGTTCTACGATTTCGTTCGTGATAAGGCATTACAGTCGTTTAATGCCCGCACAGAAGAGCACAATTTTAACATTGCGTCATTCATGAAGAATTTCCGACCTAGAAGTACAGACCCTGAAAGGATGTTTTCGTTTTGTCGATTTAGCAAAAACGATCTGCAAAATCGTTTGCTAACAGAGAACCATTTTCGTAATGCATTCCTCAATAGAAACAAGCGTTTGTAAATCATTTGTTAGTTTCTCCAGAATATATTTATCATTGTGAACATATCTTTTCATCTTGTTTTAGACCTCGGTTCTAAATACCGGTTAAAAAGAATCATGTCGGTTCCGGTTATCGGTTCATTTGGCTGGCGGTTACGGCTCCTTGAAAGGTCGGTTAACCGAATTCCCTGTTCGTAACTAACAAATTTCGTATGAAATTAATTTCATTACAAATTAATTTCGTAAAACTCTATTACGAATTGTCAAATTTCGTAAATGTAATTTCGAAATATTTATTGCCGTGAAAATTCAATTTTATAATTGCGCAAATTCAAATTATTTCATAGGAACGATATCATGCCAGATAATAATTGATGGAGCCAAAAAAATAGTAAACTTTATAAAGTTAATAATTTCCTCAATGTTAAAGATTACAAAACAGGTGTAATGGTTGGTATACTTAAAGTGTCACCTCACAAAAAGCTGTCCTGCAAGGGGCACTTACGATGGAGACTTTTTATTAAAGGTAACTTATTTTCTTTAACTGGGTAATAATTTTTTATAGAAGTGTCATAACAATGAGCCCGAAGGGGATTTAATTGCAAAAATGCCCTCAAAAATTGTCTCAAAAGGAGAGCGGAAGATCCCATAACATCACTACGAAATATCTTTTCCAGAAATCAAGAAGGCAATTGAAAAGCGTAGGCGCATAAGCACCCCTGTCATCCCGTCGAATATTGATGCACTTGTTGAATCGCTAAGTGATGATTGGTATGATTATTAAATTTTAAACGGTATTAATATGAATTTAGAAACCCACTGTTGTCCTCATATTAAATTGATATAATAAATATTGATGGTGACGTCACAATTGTGTTTTCAAGTGACTCCTTAAAGAGGTGCTTGGCAAATACGCGGGAAATTCATATTGATACAACATTTAAAATATGCTCAAGAATGTTCTCGCAACTACTTATTTTGGCTGCAATCAATCACAACCATTTAATCCCATGTGTTTTTGACTTGTTGACCTCACGTAAGCAAGATTTATATGCTGCAGCTTTATGGAGTGTAAAAATAGCAGTTTCTACCTTCAGGGTTTCAATCCTTATTACCAACTATGAAATTGCTCTTCAGGTTTTGTATTTTTAATAATAAATATGTTAACAACATTTAGAATGCATGCTGTGAAGTTTTTAGTGTACAGGTCATGGGATGTTTGTTCCATTTCACGCAGGCAATTTTTTGGTACTGCCAAAAGCTAGGACTGCAAGGAGATTATTTACCATTGAAGGCGTATCTACAATTGTCAGGCACATCATGGCTTTGCTCTTGCTTCCTGCTGCAGATGCCGTACAAGGGTTGCATTTGATTATGAGTTGCGTTTCTGATGCATTTGATGACAACATTAAAAACCGGTAATTATTTTATTTATATATTCCATTCTACATTCATTTTTAAACGAATATTTCTTAATTGACGTTTATTGTTTACTTGATAATTAAAGCTTCACCTCTTAAGTATGTTCTGTTCTTAGTTGTATGTAAATCAATTTTTTGCATCAATATTTCCAACTTAGATGTTCCTTATATTGAACAATATCTTTTAGCTTTAATAAACTTTTAAAGTATGTGGAAGACTACTGGTTTCTTAGAGTTAGGGTGTTACTTGTGGCAACAATTTCACTTGTCTGCAGAATGGTATGCATGTTTGCCGTCAGCAAGCAGGACGTCGATACAATATAAATGATTGAAACATACGTCTCGCATCAAATGATTATTGTAATAATCAATTATTAATACCTGAATTCCTCAATGTCATTAGTTATGCTGGAATGGGTTTGGTTGAATCTTTACTAAGAATGATAGTTATTGAAGAATTTGATATTGAAGTTGGTGCAGAAATACAAATTGAAGGATCAGTAGAACAGTCACCTCAAAGTGATGTTCTTTCAACTTCCACAACCTCAAACATATGCTCAATTTGTTCATCTGAACTGGATTTGAATATGCACATTTTATTAATTCCTTTGCAAACATTCATCCTGCCTAATTTGTGAGCATGTTATAAATTTAGAAGATATTACAACAATTATTTTGTAACGTTTAGAAATTAAGTTTTGCAATGGCTTAAAATGTGTATTAATGATTCATAAATATCTTTCTGATTTCCGAAGAATTACTTATTTATGAGTTCAATTGAGATTTGAGAATAAATGTAAAAAATATTTACCTTTCTTTGAATATAATTAATGTTATGAATGAAATATTATATCATACTCATTGAAACCAGTTTATTTAAATTCGCCCATTTCATGAATTTCGATTAAAACTATTAAACATCAAAGACAATAAAATACTTGAAGCAATTTTTTTTATTGTATTTTGCAATATCACTATCAGAATATTAATCTGCTAGAAACTATCACATCATAAATTGCATATTTGTTCAATTTGCCGGATCAATTTTACTTTAGGGGACTTTTTCAAAAAAAAATTTGATGACTCATCCAATAAACTTTTCTAGACAAGATTTTTACGAGAAACAATCTGACATCCTCAAAATTTTGAAAAAATTAATATTTAAATCATTATAGTCCTTTTTTAGTTTACCGATATGCATGTGATTCAGCTCTCAGATAAAAGTTTTCTGTAACTGAAAAAGGGTGTATGTTATACTTTGGTAAGTATATTTAATAATTTTAATAAAAATATATAAATTTCTAATTGCAAACATACAGTAAATATAATAAACTACGACGAAAAATTTTAATATGTCAAGGCTATAATCCATATTAAGTTCTATATTACGCCAAAGATTTCAATTGATCCAATTTGCCGAAGACTTAGATTTGTAACGGCTAAATATTTTTTTGTCTCAAAGTATTACTATTGGTCTATACGTAGCTCGCCCAAAGGAATTTTCGCCCATTTGGACATTTCGCCCACCAGATTTTTGGCCCAATGAATTTTTTGCCCATTAGATTTTTCGCCCATTGAATTATTCGCCCAATGGAATTTTGGCCCACTGACTGTCTCGCCCACCCAATAAAACATTGTAACGCCTATGCATGTTATGTCATATTGAATTTTCATGCTCAATTT
>CABFPE010000458.1:655262-669184 GCA_900660155.1 Hofstenia miamia
ATAATTTTGGATAATTAATACTGATATAGCTCATTTAAGTAAACTGTTGTCCCGTTTTTCACATTGAAATGCAATGCTTTGTTTTCTCTTTCCATGGAAATCTAAAAATTGTGCCTTTTTTTAAACTTAAGTTTTAGAGCTTTTTCATAATTTTTTTTACTTTTTTGCCAATCAGTTATTATAGTAAGCTAAAATGTGGCTAGTTTCAAATTTATGATTTAAAGTAATTTAAATTTTCATGCACTTTAAGTTTGTGGACAATTAGTGGAAATATGCACGTGCTGACCAACACGTCCTAAGCACGTGAATGCCCATGGTAATAGACACGAAATTGACACGAAGTTGTCGTGTTCTCCACGTGTTTGACACGAAAGTTAGTGCCAAGCCTCACGTGTTTTCCTCGTGATTAGCACGAAAAATGTTTATTGGGAAGGCTCCTATCTGGGATAATGACTTTTTCGCAGTTTTTATCCTTGTACAAATTCTTAAATAAGAATGCGATAGCCATTTGTTTTCTTTGACAGAAATGTTGAAAATTTATAGGTATTGTTAATGCAAGACGAATTTTTTCTACTAATGTGCAACGAATTTTTTTAAAAATCAAATGAAACTTGGATAATTTAAGAAAGACATATTTAGATATAAATTGGTTTCATATGCATATGCAATCAAAGGGAGGCCAGTTTCACATCCCTATGCAAATGCCGTTTTATAGAATTATTAAATTTTAAAAATTTTGAGCAATTTAAATGTGATTGCCCTCAACTGCCATTTTCTGCTCTAAATTTCTACTCTAATCTTCGCAATCTTGAAAAACTTTCTAATTAATCTCAAGTTTGCTATCATTGGCATGACTCCAATTGTAAAATTCGTATTCGATATTTTGAAATGCATGATTTGTCGACTTCCTTAGCTAAAATGATTATTTTCTGTTTAAAGCAAATTTAAGCAAATTCAAGAGGAGCAAAAACTAAAGAAATTATTAGCAATTTTTCTTGAAAATGTTTTACTAAATGAACTGCAGGACTAATCTTATTTTTATAATAATAATATTACAAATATCTTTTTGAAAAAAATCGCCTTCCATATTTCACATATAAATATATTTTTCATGGTTTATTATTTATACTAGTTTGGTTGCTTAAAAATATTTGCTTCCCTAGTTTTTGAAAGCACGAGCCGCCACTGCTAAGAGCGCATGAGGTTTATCCAATATATACACTACAAATGGAATCGCAATTCTGTAGACTATTTGATCTTACGCAGTATATCATAAAGCGATATATTGGAACAGGACGACAATTATGATACTAGTTGGCAAAAAGTTCTAAAAATTGCTTACTATCAGGCTATCAAATGGCCCACGAGCAAACAGACAGGATTAACTCAAACCTAAGTCACTCTTCGCGTGGGGCAAAAATAATTTACTTTATGCCGAATGCAATCAAAATGTTCTAGAAAGTTCAGTTCAAAGAAGAATGTGGATTTGTGTGCATAAAATTAAGGAATAATTAAATTTTATTTATACGAAAACCACCAAATTTAATGTTAAGGATTTTTTTTAAAAGTTATATCGCAGATTGGAGAATAATCTAACATTAATTTTAATTTTTAGAGTAAAACACCATTTTTAACTGCATCACGATTAAATTAGAATGTCAGCTGTAATTTAAAATCATACTTGGCGCAAGGTTTTTGCAATCACTGAATTCAATCTTGTTTTTGTAAAAGTTTGTTGTTTAATGCATTGCTTTTGATTCTTAGTATTATTAATAATATTATTAGGCCTAGAATGATAGAGCTTGAATACATTATTATAGTAGCGCAATTATTTGACTATATTTAATGACTCAAAATTAAACACATCAAAGACCTATATAGAAAACGCACATCATGAAACTTCTATAAGTAGTAAATCACGTTATTCATTTTTAAATGTGTAATACAATAATTTGAAAGTACGATATTTTTATCACTTGGGCATTGTTGAGAGAATAGTGATATATCCGCCTATTCTAACTTCAAACAGCATTCAATATGTTGATTTGTTCATGTCTATTCCATATATATATTGTAATTTCAAAATTAATGAAGCATTTCTTTTTATATATGAAATTTAATTGGCACTGAGCTGCAAGCGATTTAAATTTTGAAAACCCGTTTAAAGCTAGTGCTTATCTCATTTCAAACCGGAAAAAACTGCAAAACTCAAAGTTTATTTACAAAATTTTTTCGCTAGTGAAGCCGCGTATGGCTTGCCCTTCCCTCCCTGACCAAAAAGGGAAATCAGGAAATTAGAATAATTTTGTTAACTTCGACACAGCATTGTATTTTTATTTAAATCAATGACGTAATTTAGTAATATTAAAACTCCGTTTGATATGAAATATTACAAGCACAAACCCAACCGAACCAATCTGAGCTCAACAGAACTGTTATAACGTGAGCCGCTTGCAACTGTGAATTGGCATATGCATTGTAGGATTTATAATTTGCATCTAAAAATAATTGCCTGATTAATATTTTTCAGCAGCAAACTATCAAATAAAAAAATTATTGGTTGTTTAAATGTTAGGAAAATGTCGACTGATACAGTAACCTAGGTCGGATGAAATCTTTTAAAGGCCAGAGCACCCAAACCGTCGTAGTAAGCCACCCTCCACGATGTAAGCCACCTACAGACGATGTTGAGCAATAAGGTAAATGACCAAATAAGGTAATTGTTGCCAGGTTTACTTTGTGAAGATTGGGCCGGTGAAGGTTGCGAAACCTGTCTGCTTAGTATGTGGTGGACAAATTGTGTCGCAGTGGAAAAAACGCTAACATGATTGCTACTGCATGGTTCCTGAGCTATGAATGTGTCTGATAAATTAGTTATGTTAGAGACAACTCTTTCTTCCAGCCTATTGGATAGGTAAAAGAAGCATTTGCTGTGTCAGTGAGGCAGCTTTGCAGTGTCACAGTAGTTTTTGAAGCAACCTGGGGAACCATAAATCATATTTATAGCCACCTGTACCGAACGTATATATATATATATATATATCGCCATTCTTCTCTATGCTTCTCCATGTTGGTGGCCTCCCCGTTCTTTGTTCCACTCTATGAATCGTTTTCAGAAGCATGCCTTCAAATGAATCTCTCCCTTGCCATACAAAGACGCCTTTCTCAAATTCTCCACTCTCCCACTGTCACTCTACTTCCATGCCTGTGATCTCCTCCGAAGATCCTTTAATTGAAATTGGGGACCACTCGAGAACTACTCATGTACTTGAACGATTTAGCTTTCCATTTGCATTAATAATCAAACCTGAATAAAAGATACAAGATAAATCCATTGAAATTTAATTCATCATAATCTGAATTGGTTACATGATATTTACATTGAAATTTGCACAAACAATTAAACATCTAGTTAATACCTGTCTTGTGATGTTTTGCATTTCCCTCATCTGCATCGCCATTTTGCACTATTTATTAGCTAATGCAATCTCGTCTTATTGCTATTTGGCAAAACAACTTGCTGATAAACAGTTCATTGTAACTGCACTAAATTTGATTTTACATTTAATCAAAAAAGGGATAATTGGTTAATTTACAAAAAAGGGAATCAGTAAATAAATCAGTTTGTTATTGTTCTTTGTTTCGTCTTTTTCTTACCAATTATGCCACATCCCCCACCAGCATAGCTAATTAAAGATGACTGCTTGTTCCCTGTGTACCAGTTTGTCTGCTTTCCTGATTATATGTGCTGCTTCAGGCATCTCTCAGTGTGTGTTTTGGTAATCCTCTTGTTTCGTAAGTTTCATTACAATCACTATATTTTTGTGGCATATGAATTGCGGATTTTTTAGGGAGTTTGGTATTGTGCATTTGCTGTGCCATTCATTGAGTTTTTTGTTGAATTTGTCGTAGTGTTTTTTGTAGAGTTGCAACCCTTTTATTGCTACCATTAACGTCATTATAGCGTCTATTCTGCTAGTGTGTGCTAGATCTGGGTGGATCATTGTGTTCAGATAGAAGAATTCATAAGTAGAGCATTATGGTTTAGAGATAAATGATTCATCATAGAATGTGCTTATGTTGTCTCTTAGCTCTTGTTTTGTTACTTCATCTAGGTTGTTTTTTACCAACCTTATCATAGTGATTATCTCTAGTCATCATCTAACATCATAGTATTTATAGTTTTATTCCATAATTTGCCCCAAATGATGTTGTTGATCCCAGAGAATAGTATTTTCATGGGTCTCTTTTCTATTTCATCTTTGAGTTTTCTTATTTGATTGTGAATGGGTTCTCCTTTGTTGTATAAACTGAATGGTGTGACAACTCATTTTTGACGAGCATTTTTTTAGATTTCTTGTATCTTTCATTATTTACTTTTAGAGCATTTTCCTTCATGTTAACATATGTGCTTTTTGTGCCAAGGTGCTTTGACTACTTTTTTGTCTTTGAGTCTCCAAATCAGCAGTAGCATTGGTATGAATATTGTTGGAGGTGGAGTGTACCATAGCATTGTTGTGAGCATTTGTTTTTCTATATTTTGTATGTTCCCTCCATGTCAGCTGTTGTTGCCAGTCCAAATGTTGCTGGGTAGTTGTTTTTGATTTTCTTCATGCTTTCCCAGAAAGAGTTAGTGAGACTGTGTTTCATAATTTTTTTGTATTGCCTCTGGTGGGATTGTTATCTTGGATGTTATGCACTCTGTGTTGACTGCCATCTGGTTGTTTGGTTGTAGAATTTGTTTTATTTACATTTTTGTGAATGCTTTTGTACATAGTAATTTTATCATAGATTTAGTTTCCTTCTCATAGACTTCTCTGTAGATGTTGTCTTTGCATTCTTGCTTTAATGTTATTTCAATCAGTAGTCACATGTCATCAATGTCTATCCATGACATTTTGCCCCTCCAAGTTGCTGTTATCTATTTCTCATTGGGTATTAGGAGTGAGGGTGATGCTGGTTGATTGTAGCGGCTCATTTTATCTGAGCATCCCTTCTTCTGACATGCTGATAATCTCAATTACTTCTATAGGGCATTTCTTTTCCTCTCTGATCAGTTTCCAATATTTTCATTAATTTCATGTAGACACACTTTGAGTAGTCAGTCATGTATTTCTGTGTTTTCTGTTTGAAGGTTTTGTTATCTTGGGTTTTTCTTGATCTTTTTGATGATCTTATTGCATTTCCTACCAGGCCCGACATCAGATTGTCCAAATCTAGTCCTTTGGTTCCCTATCAAGTTAGTTGGAAGGGAGCTACTTGTTCTCAACTGCTTTATGACTTAATAATATTCCTCTGTTAACTTTTATTTGCAGCCAGACTAACAACATTGTTTAGGTGAAGTTTCAATACTCTACAGCTGTCCTGTTTGATGGACATTTCTTTATCAGCAACAAATCCAGTAATCCAAGTTCTTTGATGAATCTCCAACACTCATCTTAAAGAAGGCTTATTATGTGTACCTTAACCTATGATGATGCTTTTTTATGATCAGACACAACTCAACTTAAAATCAAATTACTTAATTAAATAAATAGCAACTTCCTAACCTACATTTAGATAAGATAATTAATATAATAAATGGTCTCCTGGAATTCTACTTGAAAAATATGTAAAGAAGAACAAACCTATAATAATCACTGAGAATGAGGACAGCTCTAAATATCAATCAATCACTCTGCTTCTAACCAGAGGATCACATCTCCACCTTACAGCAGTGGAAAGGGATACTATCAATGACATACTTACTAAGAATGCAGCAATTTTTACCAAAGATGAAATAAGCATTGACAAAGCTATCAGTGTTCAACACTGCATAGAAATCACCTCTTATAAACAAATATGACAATCATGCAGAAGGGTACCACCTCAAATTCAAGATCAATTTGCAAAAATAATATCAGATCTCCTCAACAACAGAATCATTAAAAGAAGTTAAAGCATGTATGCTTCCTCAACCTTCTTCATCAAACAAGGCAACAAACATTGTCTCTGCATCGACTTTCACCAACTTAATGTGATCACCAAAAAGAATGCCTATCTATTACTGCATGTTGATGACATTCTATATGACAGAGCACAATTCAAACTCTTCTCCACATTGGTTCTATGCAAAGTGTACTGGCAGGTACCAATGTGGCCAAACAATATAGAGACAATGGCATTCATCACACTATTTGGGCTATTTGAGTGGCTATACATGGCCTTTGGCCTGTGTAATGCCCAGACACATTTCAATATAATGTCACAAAAATATTACTCAATGAAAAATGCAAACTCTTAAAGACATTGCTGCTTATATTAATGACATCTTAATTGGTTCTGAAACTATCAATGAACATGACACTACAACTGCTCCTCAATGCTAGTTTACAAATCAATGCCAACAAATGCAACATTGTGAAACACAAAGTCACCTTCCTTGGCAGAAATATCACACCTGGCAACATCACCATCAATGATAGTGCCAAACAACTCCTTGATGAAATACAAGCACCTTGCAGCAAAAAAGACGTGGAATGAATACTAGGCTTCATGAGCTATTATCATATGTTTATTCCTAATCTAGCAAAAAATGTTCCACATCTCCAATCTCCTCTAAAAGAAAAACGAATTCACATGGACCTGGCAACATCAGGAAGAGCTCAATATATTAAAAAATGAAAGAAATCAAATGCTCAGCTCACCAACACCTCACAATTCATACATATTGGATTGAGATGCAAGCATGGTAGCCATTGTCAGCATGCTGAATCAAATTCAGGACAGTGAAGAAAAACCAATACAATGTTTCAGTTGTACTCTCAAACAGAGCAAACTTAATTACAGTGCAATCAAGCTAGAGATGCTCATGCGCATTGAATCTCTCAAGAAATTCTGCCATTTACAGTCTGAACAGGAAATAGCAGCATATGTTAGTTCAAAAAATATGCTGGTGATAGCTCCAACATAATAGCAAGATGGATCAAATATATAAATGATTTCCACTTCTCCATCAAACAAAAAAAGGTAAACTGCATACCAACTCAGATATTTGGACTGCACTGCCACAGTACCATCATGAACTAAAAAGAAGGAACAGGGCAAGGCCCTGTCAATATGAAAGCCTAACTGAAATCAACACTGATAGGAATGGCTGCTCCATAATGTCAGTACTATCTATCATGATCAAGGAACAGATCCCCACAGAAGAAATAGCTACTGCTCCGAAAAATGACATCATCTTAACACAAATAATGGACAACATTGCAACCAACTACTTCCACAAACATAATTGGAAGACAATGACCAGCAGTATCCTCTATGCCAGGGCACCCACACAAAACCTCATTTCTCTAAATGTATACTATAAATGAGAGGTAGTCAAAAAGGTACACAAACAAGGCAACAAAGGCATTTATCAAATGGAACTATTCACAAAAACTTTGTAACCACATACCTCCACCAAACCATCAAAGATGTTATTAACAAATGCCAATCTTGCATACTATTAAACAAAAACAGATTCCTCAGTCAACACAAATGCCAATCTTGCATACTATTAAACAAAAACAGATTCCTCAGTCAACAAATGGAGCTGGAGAAAATCTCTGCCAAATATGCAATGAAATAGTTAATGCAGACATGAAACAACTATCAAAAGATGAAGATGGGTGCATAATAATCCCTTTACTCAACATCAAAGCTCAAACAACAGCTGTAGCCATCATAAATAATTGGATATGTGTGTTTGGACCCATGCAACAACTTATCACTGATCAGGGCAAACAATTTGAAAGCAAACTCTTCAAACACTCACCAAAAATTTGGAAATTTTGCATACCCACACCACAATCAACCATCCACAAGCTAATGGCACTGTAGAAAAAGTCAATCAAACCTTGTTAAGACTCATGAAAACAATGACTGCTCACATTGGCAACAAACAGTGGAGAGAAATACTGCCTATGATAGAGTACTTCTACAATACCTCCACACATTCAACCACATGTGTTTCACTATATAAGCACAGCTAATGTGCAATCTCCAAGTACACATGTATCTGCCTGTAGGACGTTCTCATGGACCTACAGTGTACTTGATCCTACCTTAGACATCTCTAGCTGCAGGTCACTCTCAGCTACTGATGATGAGCAACCTACTACCAGCTCCTCCACTATATCATGAAAAATGGTGGGCACTTCCACATTTCATTCAAAGATACTTGTTAAATGCTGGATACTGACACCTATCTCTACTCAAATGTGCTCAATGTCCAGCCAAGACATCTGCTTCCAAACACTCCAGCAACAAATGTTAAGAGTAGAAGGCCAACTGTTACATCCCTACTACATAGCTACAAGGTGCAGCAGATAAATCACCCACAACAACAGTTCAGAAGCAACATGAGACACAATCTCAAACATTCAATCAATCAGCAGAAACAAAGTTTCTAGTGATGCACTACCAACAACAATTGACCCAAACTTAACACAATCATATTCTATCCACTACACATGATGAAAAATGATTATCTACATAATACATTGTATAATACATTCAATGACAATCTCCTATTCAAAAACTTACTCAAAACATTTCACAAAAAAAACATCTGCAAATCACTGGAATGCTTCAATATTGATTGGAACTCACTAAAGTTAGTTTACATACTCAAAGCAGCTAACAAAGCTGGACCCAAATGATCTAAAGAATTAACCTCCTACTAGTTGAAGTCCATGCATTCAATATTAATGTCAATTTCATTTACATTATAAAATGTCACCCATCACAGACAACATCCTTGATCTGGAAAACTAAGTCAAATTCTTCTGCATAATACAGAAAAAACAGCAATTGAGCAGGAAATTTTTGTCACAATGCTTATACTCATTGACATACATAGATATATGCTGTAATACAACATCATTACTGAGCAACAATTGGCAATAGATGCAATGCTACTAGCACAGACATTGAAAAGAGTTGATCCCAACTCCATCCTTATCTTGGTAATGAACATAAAAGTATGGTTTGCCTTAGACAGAATGAGGAAACCATTAACAATATCAATGCATGATGGTCTCATTTCAAAGTGACCCAGTATCACCATGAACAGTGGCCTATGATTAACATAGAATCTCCATCAAGAACATACAATACACACATCAAAATACTTCTCCATGATATTAGCTTAGCTGCTGACTTCAACTACAAAAAAAGATTTCTGAGCTGATCTACTCACAGATAAACAAATATGAGAAATCAACACTGATTTTGTGATCTGGCTACCAGCAATCTTTCTAACAGACAACCACAATCTGGATATCCCCATTACTAAAGATCAATGATAAGTACTAGCTCAAAAGAAATGTAATGAACTCACCATAGCTCCAATCACTTGAGAGGAAAAAAACTGGCGTCTGTGCACTATGCATATCATCATCTCCTCCATCAAACAGCACCAATGAGCTAGCACCTATGAAAAACACCTCATTAGAGTCATCAACAAAGAAAATCTGCTGGGTTGAACATCTCCCATAATCATGCAAAATAACCTTGGCATCCACAAAAGCAACTTGGACTTCCTTCATCCCCACACACATAAATATATGTGGGGTGCAACCACAAAAACCCATTTTGAAAAATCTATTGACATCAAAGCTCTGCTCACCACAGAAATGCTAATACAAAGGATACCACACAGCACCCAGTCTTAGCTCCAACTCTGTCATAATCACAACATTAAGGAGAAGAACAACAACTTATTTCAGTATCTACATATCAAATATCCTGAAATTATATACAGCATCATTTCTGTAAATGAGCAAACCACAAATATCCTCAGACAATTCGAACCAATCAAAGTCATTAACTTAATCCCAAAAATAACAGTCTCACTTGAAGAAGAATAACACCTCCTCTCCACAACAGCAATTCAACTATATCCATGTATACAACAACAAATAGACCTAATTATGAAAGAAAAGCTCACAAAAACAGAAATCACACACACACCCACATGGATTAGAGCAGAAAATCAAAACCTTGTTGGACAAGTTGATACTCAGTAACAAAACTCAGATACAGATCACACTGATCAAGTACACCCCAGACACAATATCTGACTTCAAGTTAATCAAGATGAACCTTTTCACAGAATCATACACCAAAACAGAACTGGAAACACTAATGGTCCCCAACCAACAAGTAGCCTTCAATGTCAAATGCACATCAACTTGCTTTCTAGTCCCATGAAAACTAAAACAATCTCTTGCCAAAACTTCCGACCTACATGTCAATCCAGAAATTGATCATAAGTTGCTCAACTATCCAGTGACATTCAGCACAGCACAAATTACAGAAACAACTGGTCACTGGCACCTACTAGAAAACCAAACCACAGCAAACTACTTCTCCATACCACCTCTCCTTATCAGTATTCCAGTAATTAGGTCTTACTTGAAAAACAAATCAATAAAGCCCATCAAACATGGCATCCCAGCTTAGAAACTGTATTACAATACTGTCAAAGAAATAATGAACTTCCCCAGTGTATAAAACTTTTCAAAGAAGTAGCCAACACACTCTGAAATTGCAATCAAGGATATCAACTTCATGTTGAAACTAAAAACACTCCCAAGGATGTCTACAGGAAGGAGCTACCTATTCAACAGCAAATTAAAAATCTAAAGGCAAAACTTAACAAAAAGAAAATAAAATAACTTATGCTATTTGCTGGCAGCAATGACATCATTTGGGCTAACCTCCTCCAAGAAGACCTTCACTACTATGATGTCTCATGCTGAGTAGAAATAGTAACAAAGATCCAAGCAGATATAAACAATTCCAATCAGGTGACAGAAGAACTGATTATACAGAACATAAACTTCTTATACAGAAAAACAAATAATAATCAGTCACTCACCTTGATGTACCAGTTCTTTTTCCCAGATGCGCATCTTGACACTGCAATGGCACACACTTTTTACGATATATTTCACTGAAGACTCAGCAGCTTGTGCCAATCTATCATCATTCTGGCACCATTGAAAAACCCAAAAATTCACTCACTATCACAAAAGCAAAACTACCCAAATGGAAACACTGGCTTACCTCAGCCATGAGGAAGACATCACCAACATCACTTGGGAAGATACCAGAACTCTAAAACTCTTGGATAACACTTACAAACTCCTGCAACAATCGTCTCACTAAAATCTTTTGGGCAACATGCCCTCAGTGCAGCATTGGGTGGGCATGTAGCATCAGCATTAAGTCAAATTTCCAAATTATTCCCATCGTTGCACTACTATCATTGCCTCTAGGTGTCTCACATGAATCGTCAATTGTCTCCCACGTTAATCCTTTCATGCTTGCTGACATCATGCACAGACATTTAATTTTAGTTCTGCCATTGGCAGGTGATTGTACATTGCTTATGCTTTTAGTTAGTTATATGTATAAGTAGGGCAAATGTGTGTGCAATTGATTAATAAAAATTTAGTTTCTTCTTAGCTCATTAGTTATCTCTCTTTTACTCATTATTAGGTGATCATGAGGGGGAGTTGAGGGGGTTGCATAACAGGGTATTTCCATTCGGAGATTGCTGGAGTCTAAACCTTACGCAAGCTCATTCCTCTTTGGGGTTTAGCTGATCCAGTATGTTCGTTCTATGCATTTGATGACCACTAACTTGTTTCACTTCGGCAGTAATTGCCACGTAAATTCTCATATGCTCACTACTAGGCTGTTACGTGCTGACACCATTAGACTTTACGTATTCTCGATCTTTAGTAATTATTACAATATTTTGCAGAAAGTGCCTAATGCTGTTAACTAACTCTGCTCTAAATCGTGATGTATGGAATTTCTTTGCTTACTTGATAGTAGATACTACGCATTTAGAATGCTATAACTTTATTATGTACTCTATTTACTCTATAGTTATGCTAACCCTGATGATTCTAGAATATTTATATATGAATTTTTTCTGAGAATTATTTCTAAGAAATATCAAACTTGAAATCGGATTTTCTTTCAAAATTTCAAATTTCAAACTAATCTTTGAAATTAATAATATTCAAATTTTCAAATCAAAGTTAGAAAGACATTTAAATTTCAAACTTTGAAAGTCCTGTGTCGTGTGTTATACACTGTTTTAATTTAAAGTTATTATTAAAAAACCCTAATTTTTTAAGGACATTTATAAATCATTGGGATTGGGTGAATATCATAAGTGAGTCATAAAAACTATTGATGTATATCCATGTAACCAGTAATGTTTGTGGCATAAGAAACTTTCAATAAGAAGCTCTATATTGCTAAGTCAAACCTAGAAACATATATGCTACTAAGAACTTAACCCGGTTCAATGTAAAATAATGATCTGTAATTTCTTTGATTTTTAATAGGGAATTTATTTCTTTAAAGATCTTTTAAGATAAAAATTTATATTCTTTAAGGATCTGTAATTGCCTTAATTTTATACAAGAATTGCGTATCCTTACTGATCTTAAAGTATAAAATTACTTTTCTTTAAAAATCTGCAATTTCTTAAAATATTTTAACATAAATTGAAGTTTCTGCAAAGTTTTATAAGATTTTTCAACTAGGGTATAAACAGAATTTGCTGGGATTTAATAAAAATGTTATGAGCAGCATTGACCTACAATATATTAGTATATTAATGTCGTTAATTATTATATCATTTTGCATTAATTTGCAAGAAAAATGACAGTTTTTGCTGCTGTTTTCGTGTTGGTGATTCTACAACGTGCACCATCCATTTTCACAAAAAAAGAAAGGCATCCGGAATGATCCTTTTACTGCAACACGGTGAAACGGATTGTCCAACGACTCCTGTATATTGGTTCAGTAGAAGATTGTTCAAGAAGTGGAAGACCGTTTTTATTGCAAGACCAAAACAAGAAAATGGAAGAAACAATTAAGAGGTTGTCTGCCGCAAGTGTGTATCAGTGCGCATCCTCTTGTGAAATAGCTCTTCACAATGGAATACTGAAATCATCAGTCCTTTTACCAAGAGCATTTTAAAGTTTCAACCTCATTGTTTATCATCAGTGATTTACCTCACAGAGGCAGCCAAACAACCAAGAATGAAATTTGCTGTAGGGTTTCTCCAGAATTAAACAATAGAAAAAATAATCTGGAATGATTAGGCGTACCTCAGTTTTACTGGTGAAGTGAATAATCACAACTGTGTGATATAATCCAAAGACAAGCCTCCTCTGAAGGTGATCACGAAGTCATTATCATCGAAACTGTGCGTTTGGAGAGGCTTCTCGGAAAAAATGTTGCTGAAAACAACTTTCATCAAAAGAAAAATAAACGGCGAACACTATTTTATATGCTACAAACCCATGTGTTACCACAGATAGAGGAGGATGGAGTTTTACAATCATCGATATTCCAACAGGATGGTACCTCACCACACATTAATCGCAATGTTATGGCTTAGCTTGTAGAAAAATTTTGTGTGGACAGAATTTTTTTTGTCACAATTAAACTCTTTGGTGGCCTCATACTCTCCAGGCCTTTCACCCGTGAACAGTTGTTTATGACGTGATTTCAAAAGTATAGTTTAAAACAACTTTTACCACAAAATCTGGACGATCTTCAACAAAAAGATGATGAAGTCATCTCCACTATTTCTCTGGAAACTGTAGCATCCTCCGTTGCAAATTTGTATCACCACTGCGAACAAGTCATACATAAGAATAGATCCCGATTTCTAAAAAATTCTTAAATTCCATATATGCTATTTTTTACTGTCTAGTTTCTCTTTCTCCACAAATGTTTATTAAAATATATGAATGTATGAACTGTATAGATTTTTGGACCACGCTGTATATATATATATATATATATATATATATATGTATATATATATATATACATAATGGATTAAATCTTGTTTATGTTAA
>CABFPE010000458.1:676898-687837 GCA_900660155.1 Hofstenia miamia
AAATAGAATTAATTTATTATGTAGTAACTTTTCTTCTGTACTACTCTTTAAACAATTGTGTTATCACTGTTCAATAAACAATTACTTAATCGACCCTTTTTATCTAAACTTTATTGGGAAACGCCCAATGTACACACTGCATAAGTGTTCTGTTGTATTCCCACGAAAACTTTCACTTACTCTCTGTGGCTGTTTTGCGTCTAATTTCGCCTAAAGGTTTCCACACTATTTTGAATTGAACTACTTTTACGCGACCCAATTCTCTGTTATATTCCCGACTAATTAATGAGATTATTTTCCTCTCTACTCTCAACCTGAATTAGTATCCAGAGAATGCTATTTGCCCTACAAGCGAGACTTGACAAGTGAGTTGTATTTCGGTTATGCTAAGACTTAACGTTTCTGTCCCGAAAAGTGCATTTTTCGCCACCCTATTTATACACTCCCCTGTCAATTAACAAAGTCAACAAATAGGGCGTGAAAACGGCTACGTCTTTCTATTTTTAGTAACCACATCCACTTTTCTAGCTTCCCAACCAATGGAAGATAGGGTTAACACTCCCGGCGCATTATGTAATGTTTACACATGTCAGTCAAGTTGAACTAGTTTAGTCATTTTAATAAAGTTTAGCAGCCACATGTGTAACCCAATTACAAACTACGCTAAATAAACTAAATTCATAAAACTGCTCTAAATAAGTTTTACAAAATATATAAACGTTTAGCACCAAATTTTCCCACATAAAATCAAAGGATTTAGAAATTGTCCTGTTCTAATTTTTATTTCTCGCTTTTTTCTCGAGCAAATATTTTCTCGAATCTCGTCTCTAAACAGAATTTCTCGGTCGAGAATCTCAATCTCGTTTCGAAAACCCTGCAAGGGCTCACTGCAACATCTCCATCTATAACTTCCGATTTTCTTAGAAAATCTATTAAAAACCGAGAACCTTAGTATAGTTTCTACGAATGTGTCCTACATTGATATATATAAATAGATAGATAAAAGTATATTTTTGCAATTGTAAAGTATATTAAGAGTATCTCAGTCAGTTAGGAAGGTCATGTGAGGAAAGAACTGCTTTGATTGTATGCGAACGCGGCAAGAGAAGTGCTTTAGACATCCAGATGAGGTATCTCGGCGACATTACGTTACCAGACAGCTAAATATCACTAAAACATTTTTTATGTACCATTGCTTACCCTAGTAAATTATGCAGTTATCGGTCTTTATCTATTATTTTTTAACTTTTTACGAATATTAATGCATTTCTTATCATTTTTTCAATATTAGTGTTTATTCTGTCCGCGGGCACCCTATTCTATACCTTCGCTCCTATTGATATGCCGGCTACAACGATAATATCTAATAGCGTTTTTTCAAGATGTACGCCTGTTCTCATTGCTGAATTCAAGCAAACTTTTGCTTCGAGAATATTTTCTTGGAAAATTATTGACGCCGTTATGCTACCATGACGAAAGCATAGCATATCATTTGATCTTGCAATTAGCATCCTGCCAAATGTTGAGTGCAGACATCAAAATTTTTTAATGACTGATCACTTGTTTTAATCGAAATTTTCCAGCACCGCTTTCATGCATGTATTATTGACGGATGAGACTTTTGGTAATCTCAGTAAAGAGCTATTGCGACCGATTTCGATTCAAAATCTTTTTCAGAACAAATTTAGAAGGAAAATTAATTACAATTATATATATGTATATATATAAATAGTTGTGGTTTTATAAAGTAGCGTTCAGACATACAACTTTGTTCACAACTTTTTCGAATTTAATGCGGTTGTCAGCAAAAGTTGTATGTGTGAACGCAAAAAAGCTTTGTTGTCAACAAAATTTTCAGAGTTAAATCGATTCTACTTTGGTTGACAATTTCAGAACTAGGCTATTTGTTCGCCCGATATTCAATGACATCATCGGCATCCAGAATAACTGTGTTTACACTCATAGCAAAATACTAAAAATACAATAATTTTACAAACAATTTATTTATATTCACCTTGTTTCCCGACTACTGCATAATATTAAAAATGAACTTATTTACTAAATAAAATTTAAAACGATATTATTATAATAAAATCAAAGGATTTAGAAATTGTCCTGCTCTAATTTTTATTTCTCGCTTTTTTCTCGAATCTCGTCTCGAAACAGAATTTCTCGATTCTCGGTTGAGAATCTCGATCTCGTCTCGAAAACCCTGCAAGGGCTCACTGCAACATCTCCATCTATGACTTCCTTATTAAAACACAAAGAAGCTTAGTATAGTTTCTACGAATGTTTCCTAGATAGATAGATAGATAGATAGATAAACGTATATTTGAACAATTGTATGGTATATTGAGAATGCTTTAGACATTCAGATGAGGTGTGCTTTTTGGGGATAGAGGCTATGCAGATGATTACTTTGGTGGGAGCATCTTACGAATAGCTTCTTCGCGAGGAGAAGCTTCCTGTAGTGAAAACTAGACGCAGAAAGTTGAGGAGACATGATGCCACGCTATGCACACACCTGTATTTCTTTTATGTTCGACATTTTTTCCCTCAATGCAATTATTGGTTGTTGTGCAATTTTTATAAATTGCTGCTGCTCTATACCAGAACTTGCGGCTAACATAGTCTACATTTCTATAACACAAAGCCATTATAAAATGAAATATCCCAAAGCATACCTGAAGTAACTCAGAAAATCCTTATAGTGACTATACTTTTTGCAAATCATAGTAAGGCCGATTTCAAAAATATCTTTTATTGGCATTAACTGGATAAAATTTAAATCTGCAATAAAGTCAATTTCGATTTCTTTAGGAATCACATCAATTGTATGCTATCTGGAAACACTGTCTTAACCGCGGTTGTAATCGATTTCGGTATTTCAATGACATAACGTTACCAGACAGCTAAATATCACTAAAACATTTTTATGTACCATTGCTTACCCTATACAAATGTGTTAGGCGTCGATAATATGAATGTCCAACTTATTGTGTTCTCATTGCTGGACGTTAGTACGGCCACACACAAATGGAATTTCCTGTTTGAATCATTTAGCCCATTCACTGCCAAATCGTGGGCTTTTGTATTAAGCATGAAAATGAAGTCTAATTTCACAAAGAGCTAATTTGTCTATAAGTGCTTCCCTTGTAAGCAGTATGCATATTTCCTCCCCATCGTGAAAGATTTTGTATAGATTGTCATCATCCTTCTCGAATTCCGATTCAAGGAAAATTTCGACATCATGATAAGTCGTTATATTTGCAGCCGTTGATTTCCTTATTCTAAAATGTCACACTTTAGTAAATTCTTAGAACTCAATCGTGCAAAATTTTTTAAATTTTTTATCACTACCTGCACAAATCGTTAACTAGTTTCCGTGAACTAACTTTAAAACCTGCTGCAAACAGTTTCTTTCTTCGCACATGGGGCGGGACATCAACTGAAGATTGCAGTAAACTTAAATATTTTTCTCTTTGTACTACTTTAGCTCCGTGATTGTGAGGCCGTACAATCTATTGCACAATTTATCATAATAAAACTAAAAATTATACTGTTGTTGTTTCTGTTTCGCCTCTTTTGTGCATATACGCCGAAGCTCGACAGCGGAATTTCACACGATGCGCATAATGGTATGTCGTATGATACCATCCGCTTGCTAAAATGCATTCTTTTGTATGCACGCTAAATCCGTCTAAATTCATTAATCTAGAATTGATAATATAAATTGAAGCTACTCCTTGATTTTTATTGATTAGTAATTAATTAAATTGTGATGTAAAGAGATTTTTTTCGAAAATAAAGAAAATTCATGTTATATTATCATTCATCGAATAAAAATAACGCGTCTCTCTAAAAATTGTCCTGGTTACATTAATTTTAAACAAAATCCCTTTTTATGCCTGTTCTAAGATAATTTCGGATGGCTGTAAGATAATGAACCGCCGAATTTAAGTACCAACCCAAATTTTGCATAAATGTGGTATCCATTTAAAGTACCAACCAAAAGAACTAGTGTGTTTATAAGTATAGTGCTTGGAGCTTTTTGGGCGAAGGTGTTGAATACGGTGCACGCGGACAATAACATACCTAAAAAGATTATAAAATAATAGAGGTAGACCATTCGTCGTCCCAAGAAACATTGCACCCTTCACCCGTTTTTCAATTGTGCTTGTATTGCTGTTAATGACATCTTGACTATCAACCCTCCCCATCAAGATATCTTTGATGTTTCCTCTTTGCTGAGCCCTTCTCCAAATTCGCCTACTCTTCCATCTGATCCTACTTTATCTCCTCGCTGCCGTAAAACTTGACTTGTTTTTATAGTTTTGTAGTGTCTGCCTTCAGTGGCTAAATAGTCATTCATTATTATTATTATTATTATTAAATATACTTTTATATTTTGCAAATTTATTTAATGATGGATAATAATTTTTTATGATTTCCAAGTTTTCTGTGGTATTGTCCTTAAATATATACCGCGTGCTATCTTATGTCAACGCGTGCTGAATTTAGTAAATTATGCAAAGTTATCGGTCTTTATCTATTATTTTTTAACTTTTTACTAATATTAATGCATTTCTTATCGTTTATTTCAATATTAGTGTTTATTTTGTCTGCGGGCACCCTATTCTATACCTTCGCTCCTATTGATATGCCGGCTACAATGATAATATCTAATAGCGTTTTTTCAAGATGTACGCCTGTTCTCATTGCTGAATTCAAGCAAACTTGCTTTGAGAATATTTTCTTGGAAAATTATTGACGCCGTTATGCTACCATGACGAAGGCATAGCATATCATTTGATCTTGCAATTAGCATCCTGCCAAAGGTTGACTGATGACTTGTTTTAATCGAAATTTTCCAGCACCGCTTTCATGCGTGTATTATTGACGGATGAGACCCTTGGTAATTTCAGTAAAGAGCTATTGTGAATTTCCCATTTAATTTCTTTTAGGAAAGAAATTTTTTTATATATATATATTTAATTATTTTATTTTTATATATAAATATATTTATATGTATATATGTATATATGGCAATACAAATTTGTTCACAACTTTTTCAAATTTAATCCGGTTGTTAGCAAAAGTTGTATGTGTGAACGCAAAAAATCTTTGTTGTCAACAAAATTATCACACTTAAATCGATTCTACTTTGGTTGACAATTTCAGAACTAGGCTATTTGTTCGCCCGATATTCAATGACATCATCGGCATCCAGAATAACTGTGTTTACACTCATAGCAAAATACTAAAAATACAATAATTTTACAAACAATTTATTTATATTCACCTTGTTTCCCGACTACTGCATAATATTAAAAATGAACTTATTTACTAAATAAAATTTAAAACGATATTATTATAATAAAATCAAAGGATTTAGAAATTGTCCTGCTCTAATTTTTATTTCTTGCTTTTTTCTCGAATCTCATTTCTCGATCAAATAATTTCTCGAATCTCGTTTTGAAACAGAATTTCTCATTTCTTGGTCGAGAATCTCGATCTTGTCTCGAAAACCCTGAGTCATGTCATCGATTTTCCCTCGCAAATTAAATTTGAGCAAAACATTTAGCACCATTCGAGGGGACATAAAAATATAAATAGCTTTCGTAAACCCAAGCTCGAAATCAATTAACTACGTCCTAAAGACGTCAGTACAATCAAAATAAAGAATAATAATCAAGACAATTCCCTGGGTGACTCTAAAATATCATTGTTGGCAAAAAGTACCAAACAAAGAATTCAACAAAATCACAATAAATATTAAAGAAAACAATGAAAAATGAAATAATTTAAATAATTCGAAAGTTCAGTGTATTTCCAAAGAATTAGTCCATTTCATATTTTATTAACCTACTATGTATTAATGAAAAACAACTAATCTTCATAAAAAAATAAAATTAATAGAATATAAAATGAAATGCATAGAATGGTTAATTTTAAACATAACTTGACACTTGCTAGTAAGTTAGTTGAGAGCAGGGTTTTCGAGTCGAGTTCGATTTGACACTTCAGATTCAGATACAATGGCATGCTTATTTCTAACATGTCACATCTCCCTTTCATGTTTTTGTTTACAATTTTAACTTTCGTAATTTAGACCTACTCTGTAGAATTTACGTGCCGTCGATTTTGTATTAATCTTTTTCCTTTGGTATCACATTTTATGATTATTGTGACTTATTTGGAATTGGCATATTAATGTGTAATTATTTAGTTTTTTTAAATTATTTTATATTTGAATATCGAGCTGATAGTGAGTATCTAATATAACAGAAGTCACTACGGCAAACCTATTCCAACAAATGTTGATTATCATCTGAAGCAAGTGACCTACTAATGCAAGATTAAAGACAAGTATTAGGCATAGTTGAATGCTGAAATTTCCGCAATTTTAACTAATAAATTTAAAATACCACAGTTTGAAACAATTGCAAAATTAGAATAATACCATAGCGAGACCCTCAATTGGATATGTATAATACAAATTCAGATGAAATTACTTCAGCATTCTATTAATATTCTCCAGTCCTCACTAGTCCAACCGTCGTAATGAGCAAATTAAGCGTCGTTTGTTTCCATATTTTAGTAATTAAAGAGACTTCTGGTTTTCTTAGCTCCAGGATCTATTATGTAATCTGTCTAAATATGAGCGCTGTAAGCTTAGTCTTTCTGTACTATTTTCTTCCTACATTCTATTTTGATGACCACCAATACGTGTTCGGGCTTCATTTTTAGTAATTTCTGACACCAAATTTGCTTGTTGTCTTGGTGTAAATAGTATTATAGAAAAGCCTTTTGCTGTTGAAGAGATATTGTCCTTGTAACAAAGATGTAATCAAATAAAATCTTATCTTAAATTTCCAGAGTTTTTTAGATTTCGCTAATTAGACAGATATGAAATTACTATTGACCAATCAGGGTGGAGTACAATTATCGTCATCAATCACGTGATTGAGTCTGCAGTAAAAAAGTAAAAATATTATGCTGAAGCTACAAAATATAAAAAACAAGTCAAGTTTTACTGCAGCGAGGACTGCCACAGGAGATAAAGCAGGAACAGATGGAAGAGTAGCGAAGTGGGAGAAGGACTCAGCAAAGAGGAAAGACATCAAACTCTTGAAATCATTTTTGTTAAAACCTTGTGTAATTACCGTTGCACACTACCATTAGAGTAACTTTGAAATATGTCAATAATGCATTAACATGTTCAATAATAAGAATGTGTTTCGAGGGGCCCAATAATTTAATTCGTTTTAAAGAACGATGGTGCATCCACACTGAACGTACTACTACTATTTCAAAAGGTTCAAAAAATGATTTTTTGAAATAAATTTGTCTTGAAATGAATTGTGTTGTTTTCGACTTTAAGTAGAATAAATTTGTTTGTGTAGTGCAAGTTATGATACAGCGAATTTCTAACAAATACGTTATATACTGTATAGTAAGTACGTCAGAATTATATCCGAAAAATATTTTGAGTTAAATTGTGTACAATATATAAAAATATAACTTCAATAAATTAATTACTAAGCTAAACAATATCGTAACTTCAGTTTTTAACTGATGTTCTGATTGCATTACTTTTATGTCACCTCATTAAAAAATTCAATGCTGTATTTAAAGTACATTTTATTATTCAGCATAAAACATTTCTTTCTCAGCAGCAGCTCGTCTCCAAATTGAGATGACATCTATTAATTAATTAGTATTAGAAAGAGCAATACCGTATGCTAAGGCTAACTAACCACATATTCAAAGAACTGTAGCGCTAAAATAAATTTTGGGAAAATTCTAAAGCAACCCAAAAAATATATAGATCAGAAAAATTTTTAAAGAAGTAAATACTAAATCTTATACAATAAATATGCTGTAAATATTTTTGTTATTCAAAGTTTAACTCCTTCAAAAACCATGTTTGAGATTTTGAAATATCACTTTAATTTGAAAACGGGAATACTTGTTTATAGATATTTGCAAGTTGAAGTAAAATCTTATGTCTTTTTTAGTGTTAAATACTGGAAAGAAATTCATTTTTTAATAGCAAATATTTGAGCAATTCAATATTTCTATTTAATATTACATACGTTTTATTAAGAATTAAATATATTTACTAGTTAGTAGTTTTGCGATTTACTGTAATATATCAACCTATTAAACTTTTTATCAATTCATTTCAATACACTTAATTTCAATTGCAGTTGAACACACTCTGTATGACTATGACTACTGTGAATTAACGGTCTTTTGATGCAATTTTTATTTCTATTTTAGTTTTTCAATACTTTGTCACATTTTAGAATGATGAGAGGTGGTGGTCAAATGCGATATCCAAATTACGATCAGCGTGAAAGTAGTATTCAGGTTCAAATCCAGAAGGACTGGGAAAATCGTGAATATCTGGAAGTTGTAACATCAAGTATCAAAAAAATTACTTGCTTTTTGAACTCTTTTGGTACAAAATTTTAAAATATCTTACAATTATATATATATATATATTGTGCTTGCCTTACAATGTGCTCAATTTCTAAGCGCTTTTATTTAGACAGTTCCTGTCGCTCACGTTTGTCTACTATAAATGAGCGTCTTACAAAAATGGAGAGGCGAATCAGCTATTTAGAAGCAAAGGTATACTATTATGGTTATAGTTAAAATTATTATTTATTTAGATTGGTTGCCAAACTGAGTGATGCTGCTCATATACCTTATAGATTTTAGTGTATATTGATTTGTAATAATTTTAATTTATTTAAATATATAGATTTGCTTAAATGTGATTGGCTATATATATATTTTATATAATTATTCTTTTACAGTTGCTTTAATTTTACTGATTAATTGGAAATGTCAACGTCCTCCAAGTAGCTCAAATAAGCACGTATTATCATGTCATTATCATTCCACAAATAATATTGCGAGATTTTCGAATGAGGTTCTTAAGAATTCTTTGGTGTAGATACACATATAATTCAAACAAAGAGTAATGTTTTCATTATTGTAATGTACACTGATCAGGCTTAACAAAAATGTTCTTGGCATAGATGATAATCAAATTGGGGGAGGGGGTGGAGGAGGAGATCTGGGGGTCACCATGTGAGGAACTCACATAAATGACATTGGTAATTGTTATTAATTCTATTTTGGTTTTAAATAATGACCTCTTCAGCATTTCAATTTTGTAATAGAATTATATGCATAAAATTCTTTCTAAATTTTTGCATGCATTTTATCGTTTTTTTAAATTTACTAGAAATGGTGGAAGAGAACGATGTAATTCGAATACTTGGGAAAATTGAATTTGATCACCCACCTGAAGAAGATTATGTTGCTAAATGGCTAAAGCATCCAACGACATTTTCAACATCGGTAAATCATGAATCTCAACCAATTCAAACTTCTTTGTTAACATTGTCACCCAAGTTAAAAGATGTTCTTTTAGCTGACGGAAAAGAAAGTTTCTTCCCCGTTCAGCTTTCGGTAGTCTCATATTTTCTCGACCTTATCCAGAAAGTATGAATGTTTTTCCAAAATGTTAATATATGATAATTTTCGCCAGAAACATTGACTATGTGCTATTAAATTGCAAAAACCCAGTTTTGGCCAACATCGAACTTGGATGTTTGATTTTCACCTTATATATGCTTATAATGTACACTATAGCTTACTAAGCAGCATCGAAAAAGTTATAAATCAGTTGTGCAGCTTGTTAACTGAACAAGGATGGGTTACTATATTTTAAATCTTGCATAACTTAGAGTAATAGTTTGATAAAATATTTCAAGTTCATTAAATGGTAAGAGTAGATATTACAAATAGCTAAGCCATGTAGTCTAATATATACGTATTGCATGACTGCCAGTCAATACTTGTGTTAATTGCATTACAAATCAAACACTATTTTAATAATGGATAGGCATATAAATTTAGTTGCCGCGTTCCTTCTAAACTATTAGTCGTGCTTTTATTTTAAGGCTGCTCAAACTTAGTTTTCATTTTTGATTCACAATTCTCTACTCAAAGAAACATTTGCTGAACATTGAATGTATTTCAAAATTCAGAGAAATGAAGTGAGTTGCATCACACATGCTGTAGTGACCCAGTTACTGCATATATTTGCTTTTAATAATAGAATTTCAAATCACATACACTATAAATACCACAACAATTACCAATGCACAACAGTAAGGATAGGGCACTAACCCTAGGTAATTTTATTTTAATCACTTCAAACTGCAATTGTTTACATAAAATCCAGCCTCGCATTTTGAACAAAACTAAATAAAATATTTGTTTATTAAAAGTAACTGACCAGTATACCAGCCAGTGAGGTGTAAACCATGCTTTGTTAATAATGTTATTAGTACAAAATATATAGGTTTTGTATAATTTTATATGATTTCTCTTTATACAAACGTCTAGATCGTCATCCTAATAAACCTGGGTTGTAAACGTTGTTTCAATGAATTTTAAAGAACTTTCAGTTGACCAATTAGAAATGCGGGATGCATTTTTCTCTTTTGGGCATTGTTTTCACTGCACATTAATATATTTGGACTAGGCGGTAAAGCACATCCAATTGAAATATATTCATTATAGTATCTTTTAATGTTGACTTTGTAAACTAATCGGATAATTAGGGTGCATTTCATGGCGTTACACCTTTCCCGCCATCAGATGTCTGCGTTATTTCACCCACTGGAACGGGGAAGACGTTTTGTTATGTGCTTCCTATTCTTCAGTGCATTTTAGATGTTAAATGCAGTCATCTTTTAACTTCTTTGGTAGTAGCTCCATCAAAAACGCTTGCTTCCCAGATCTACAATACCTTTCAAATGTTTGGTCCAGTAACTGGTTTAAAATTCGGCTTGTTAAATGGTAGCGTGCACTGTTCAAAAGAGTTTTCAATGCTGAGTACAGATTTCCCCTC
>CABFPE010000459.1:47648-58386 GCA_900660155.1 Hofstenia miamia
GCTTATTTGAATAAATAAAAGTGTGCGTAATATATAATAAACTATTTCAAACATTTTTGAAACCAATATAACGAAAATTTCAACTTTTTATTTACTACTATTATAAACAATTAAAATATTTATATATCTAAGAATAATTTATGCAACATTTAAGTACGCAATTGATACTAGTTATGGACTAGCGTTATCACCTGTGTTCATTTACTTTTTTATGTTCATCCCAGAAATATTTTTTTTATATCTACCATACTTATAGATGTTTAAATTATAATTCATAATTGCCATAATTTTGAGCGAATTGTTATGAAATATAAACAAGCTTATTTGGTATATAACCAATGTTGCCTTAGTTTGAAATTATGATGTTGACCACATGTCAATGCATAAATGCAATTGGTTGGCAGTTGATTTCTGTAGTTTAGACCATGACTTGTTGGTCTTGAGTCTCTACATCTCGGTATACACTCAAGTGTATACTTTGTAGGCAGTTTAATCAACTGCTGTTATAAATAACTAACTGACGAAATTGCAATGCTTTGAATAAATTTATGAGTGTAATTGTTTATTATATTTAATGTACTGTAAAAAATTCAGTTAGCCCAAAATTTGGAAAGTTTGCCAAATATTTCGCAAATTCTTGGAAAGTTTGCAAATTATTTGGAAAATTTGCCAAATATTTGGCAAATATTTGGAAAGTTTGCATAAAATTTGCAAATCCTTTCCAAATATTTGGCAAAAATTTGGTAATTTTTTGCCAAATTTATTTACTAGGGTGGTCTTAGCAGCAATATTTTACAATTAAATATTATCGATCTTGTTTGCGATCAAGTGAATTTTCTAAAAAATAAGAATGCTACAACATTTTTCTTATTTGGGTTAACATCATTTTTTCCTGCAATGTAAAAACCAAATCTTGGAGTTTATGTATATGTATATGTATATATATATATGTATATATATATATATATATATATATACCAATATTTTATTATATTTCTCTACATTCTCCTAATAAATTTTATATAGATAAATTACTTACTCCATTTCTTAATCTGTAATTGTAAGGACTGTAGATGTAATCATTCTTTTAAATTTTATTAAATGTTTTTCTTTCATGTTTGTAACATTTATTTTCTCAGTGGCACTATCAATAATATTGTATTATTTTACTTATTGATTTATTTTATTTTTTTTATTTGCAATAATTATTTTTGACAATTAAGTCTTTTTACTACTACCAATACTACTACTACTATTTTGCTTATTTCATCATATTTTGAATTGTGTAATAGTTGCTCGAGAGTCTAATATAAATTTCAAGTTTAATTTACATAGAAATGTATATATTTTTCTTAATTTATGTATGTGTGTGCGCGCGCGTGTGGCGAATAGGAATTTGGTCTCTTAATCGACAGAACAGAGCATGAGTTGTTGCTTCTGAAATAGTCATTAGACTTTTCTCATTTTTCACATTCGCATTCAAATTCTATAAATTAGAAATATGATAGAAAAATTTAAAAAATTTAATCCTTCCTATTCTATAGACATTCCGCATTTGGCAGCAAGTGAACTATGTATGTGCTTTGTTTTTTCTCACAAATAAAGAAGAGAAGTCTACTGATAAGTTCCTTTGCAAAAAAACTCAAAGTTTGAATTAGATGATTTTAAAAAGTTGTTCTTGTTATGTCGCATGAATTATAATTAATTTAACCATAAATTTAAGCAAATCAGAATAGTAGTTAACAAACAATACGCAGTGGCCAGGGCTTTCGAGTACTCGGAAAGTTAAGAACTCGAACTCGAAAATGCTCGCATAACTCGATTGGGAAATCTTGGAAAAGAAATCATCAAATATCGAATTCGAACAAAAATGCACTCGAAAATTTCGTAAAAGTAAAATAATTTAAATTTAAGTATTTTTATGAATCACAAATATTTATTTTTTAGGTTACAAAACTAGGAATTATTGTAAAACAAAATTGTGCATTCCTTAAAATAAACGATTGAATATTAAGCGATCTTATAAAGGGTTCGTTCTCAAAATGGAGCTATAATAGTATAATAAACGAAATTAAAATGCCTAACTTTTATAATTCTCTAATATAATAAAATATTCAATATTATAAAAATTATTAAAATATTCTTTAATATTATACATTTTTAAGCATAAGCAACTAGCAATTTCAAATAAATCTACTCACGGTGTTTGTGCACTTATAACGCCAAGTGCTGTAAACAGCATTTGTTTCAGTTATTAGTAAAACACCGAAGAGTGAGCAAATGCATTAATAAAATAATAATATCATTTAATTTGTTGATAATCATGCTACGTAACCAGATGAAGGCAATTTGGTATATACAAGATGGATAAGTATAATTTTGAATTAAAATTTCCAAATGCAAATTTTAAGTTGAATTTTTCCAAAAACTTTATGTTAAAACGCCAAAGAACGAAAAGAGATATGTCTATAAACATATTATAGGTAAGCTTAAAATTACACTAACTAAGCTATGAAATGATAAGATCTTAACTTTTTCTGATATTTACTGCAAAAAACGGATTTTGCATGTATTAAGATAGGCTATAAAACAGTGAAGACACAAGATGCCACGTTTAAAAATTTCTTAATATGATTTTTAACACTAAAAAACTCGGAATTAGAAAAAACTCGATCGAATTCAGAATTTTCTTTAAGAAATACTCAAACTCGAAACGTAAAAACTTGAACGCAGACCGAGTAAGTGAAACTCCACCTCAAAATCTTGGCATTTAAGTCAGAAACTAATTGAAATCGTTTACTAACATTGAAAATAGCTAAATAGCTATAAAAATGCATTGTGACAATCTAGACAGTTACATTAATAATAGAAAAGGATTTAATTCGAGTCGAAACTACATCAAAATAGGTTTTCTGTTTTTACCTATTATTTAAATGCAAAACTTCAAAATTCATTCTAAAAGCGAAGATATTTATTGAAGATTAAAATATAATAAATAGTGAATAAAGTTTAAATAAAATAACACTTGGCACTGCTATTTTAAAATATTTCCGTAAAAAAACTGAATGATGCGTTCTTCTGCACATTGTTGTTGTATGAGAGACAAGTTTGCACTAAAGGAGACAACTTCTGCATTTTGTTGAAGAAAATTCATTCCGTGTCTAGAAATATCACTATTTATGGGTAACGCTTCTATTTTTTGATAAATTCCTTCATTCTAAACATATTATTTGAACTTTGCTATACAATAATATTTGGCTTAAAATTCCAAAGATATTCTAGAGTTTTCAATTTCTTAAATGAAATTATGACAAATTATACATATTACTATAATTAAAGTGCATCAAAACTCTTTATTATGATACACTATTTTCTTGAATAAAATCAATTTCAACAAAGTCTGCTTAAAATTAAAACGATTTTACGTTATGTAATGATTTTTTCATTTTATTAAAATCACACAATTTCAATTTTTGAATTTATTTCATAGACATTTTACAAACTTTTTTGTATGTAATACTATTTCCAAAATGAAAAAGAAGGAATTTCTCCAGACAAAAAATAATGTCTTTGTATCTAAAGAAATTTGAATATAACATGACACAAAGCAGCCATGACGGATGTAAGAGTCAGCCAATGAATTTCATCAAATTAAAATTGTGTGAGATGCAATCAGTTGATTATTCATAACATTAAAACAATTTTGTGGAGCAAATATCCAACGCAAAAATCTATAACTGAAACTTTGAGACATAATACTACTACTACTACTAAAAGACTTTATTAAGTCATGTTTCAGACTACAAAATATTCAAAAGAATTTGCATTTACAATCAAGACAAGAACAAAATATAAAACGGCTGCAACCTTCCCGAGAATAATAATCACGTAAAAAATTGAAAAATAGCACCTTTAACGTTTGTTTAAAAAATCTAGGTTTTTCATAAATTGACAAATTATACTTGGCTTGGNACGTCAGAATCATATATTTCGACCTTAGGTTTACGAAGGAACTCATGTCCCCNAACATTAAAACAATTTTGTGGAGCAAATATCCAACGCAAAAATCTATAACTGAAACTTTGAGACATAATACTACTACTACTACTAAAAGACTTTATTAAGTCATGTTTCAGACTACAAAATATTCAAAAGAATTTGCATTTACAATCAAGACAAGAACAAAATATAAAACGGCTGCAACCTTCCCGAGAATAATAATCACGTAAAAAATTGAAAAATAGCACCTTTAACGTTTGTTTAAAAAATCTAGGTTTTTCATAAATTGACAAATTATACTTGGCTTGGAGACAGTTCACGTAATAAACAGTTCTTGTGAAAAAAGAATTTTCTGTTCCTTTCAAACGAGTTTTTTGTATAGTAAATTTGAGTCTATTACTACTTCGTAAACCAGGTCGTGAATTTTTTGCAATGCTGACATATTTCCAAACGTCAACATCATACATACCAGTTACTAGTTTATTGAATAAAAGGATATCATTAAATTGCAATAAAAGGGATATAGGTAAAAGATTCAATTTTAACAAACGGTCGCGGTAGTCCATTGAGAATCCAATAATCCACTTTGAAGCCCTGGATTGTAATTTCTCCAAACATAATGAGTTGCTGACATTGGCATGCCAAACAGAAGAACAATAAATCAGAGTTGATAGAATATATGATCTGTAAAGGTTAACTTTTGTAGTAATAGGCGTAGAATAAGGAGTACAGCGTTTCAACCTCAAAAGGATGTAATTTGCAGCATGAACTTTGGACTGAATATGAGACTTCCAGGTAAGATTAGAAGTAATAATAATAGAAATACATTTTATATTATTTTTGGTTTGGTTATCTGCATAATTTTAAGAGATTATTTTCAAATATTTAGACTTGTATAAAATACTGTCCAAACTCTCCATAGTTAAATTCATGGGTACAAGCAAACAAATTAACTATGGGGAGATGTTAATTTTAGAGAAGTTGCTATGGAATTGGGATGTCAACATCAGGCACGTTGAGAGGGCGATAGGGGCTTCAACAGGCTTCGGTACCACCGGGCCTAAAAACATTAGATTAATAAATTGCAATTACATGTACCTGTATAAAAAATAAAAGTCTTAGAATACATGTATATTTAGGTTGTGAAAAAATCATTTAATACTTGTTTGTTGTGTCACAATTTTATAAAGCATTGACTTTAGAGTAGTTGTTTTATCTGATTTTGGATATGATCTTAACAGGCTCGTAAATTTTTGTTAACAATGAAGAGAAATTTTTAGAGAGGTTAACTGAATGGAGATTCGAATTTATTTAATCTACATTATTATGGCAGTTTATTAATACTTGGAAAAAAAGGTTTTCAAAATTTGGTTTCAACTTAAATTTTAAATTTTCATGAAATAATTTATGCAATAAATTAATAATAAACTCCGAATAGAAAATTGTAGCATAGCTCAATATTATTGAAAGTATGTGACAAAAATGAGAAATCCATACGATATCCTAAAAACATTTCACTGGTGGCATAATTGCCATCGTAGCAATATCACGAGAACATCACAATGTATCCTAAAACGATCCGAAGTCTGTCTTAATGTCCGTTCAAAATAATATCTCTAGGATCTCTGTTTCAGACATCATATGTCCCAAAAGGAAGTTCTCAGGGTCTCAGCAGATGGGTTTGAGATTGTATCGAAATGAGATACTTTGAGGATGTCCGAAAGAGTTAGGGTAATGACACATTGAATTTGTAACATTATTTAAGCAAAATACAAAATATCAGTGCGTTTTTAGTGTACATAACAATTTCTCAAAAGCAATGTATAAACTGCTACAAAAGCTATAGATTGAAAATGATATAATTGAGGAAGATACAATTTAACAAAAAATTGATATTCAAATTTGGCATAAAACGAAACTTTGCTTTAAAAAAACTTGACATAAATATGCCATTTGAATTCTGCCCAAGCTCTCCCCGACCCACTTTAATTATTGACAATTCGCCCCCATTTTATTAATTTTGCGAATTTGTTCAATTTTCCAGTTTGCTAGACCAACGTTGGGTATGTTATAAACTGTTAAAAGAAATAAAAATGCATTTTTCAACAAATTGTTTATAAATTATATCGCATTCCCTTCATTTTGTTAATTTGCATTCATTTTTGCATAATAGCAAGTTTTTTTCTAAATATTTTTCAATCCCTCCGCCCAAACATATTCAAGGCCCAATGCATATCCATATTCCCAAACCTAACTCAAAACCTTATTTATTCATTATTTTAAAAACCTAAACCCTAAACCCAAGTCTCATGTCGATGTTTCCTAAACCTAAACTTTAACCATCATCATTTATAGAAATACGCCCTAACCCAAAAGCTTATTTCTTTATTATTTTATATACCTAAGCCCCAACTCAAGTCTCAAATAAATTTTCCTAAGCCTAAACCCGAATGTATTATTTTATAGACCTAAACCCTAAACTAACATCTTATTTTTTCATCGTTTTATAGACCAAAGCTCTAACCTAAGTTAAATATATTTAATAAATTAAACTTACGATATTAATAAGAGACGCCATTAAACAATTACGACATTAATGAAAAATCAAAGTTTCTATGGGGCGAAATTCAAAAATTCTTCATTAAAATCCTCCCTCTTTATCTATACCATCACAAGCATTTAAAAATGTTGCAATAATGTATAAATTTGCAAGCATAGTTGTATTGCTTATTTCGTTAATAACATTGTTTTATTGNATAGCAAGTTTTTTTCTAAATATTTTTCAATCCCTCCGCCCAAACATATTCAAGGCCCAATGCATATCCACATTCCCAAACCTAACTCAAAACCTTATTTATTCATTATTTTAAAAACCTAAACCCTAAACCCAAGTCTCATGTCGATGTTTCCTAAACCTAAACTTTAACCATCATCATTTATAGAAATACGCCCTAACCCAAAAGCTTATTTCTTTATTATTTTATATACCTAAGCCCCAACTCAAGTCTCAAATAAATTTTCCTAAGCCTAAACCCGAATGTATTATTTTATAGACCTAAACCCTAAACTAACATCTTATTTTTTCATCGTTTTATAGACCAAAGCTCTAACCTAAGTTAAATATATTTAATAAATTAAACTTACGATATTAATAAGAGACGCCATTAAACAATTACGACATTAATGAAAAATCAAAGTTTCTAAGGGGCGAAATTCAAAAATTCTTCATTAAAATCCTCCCTCTTTATCTATACCATCACAAGCATTTAAAAATGTTGCAATAATGTATAAATTTGCAAGCATAGTTGTATTGCTTATTTCGTTAATAACATTGTTTTATTGAGAGCAACTGGTGAAATGCTAATTTACTCAAAAAAAATTTTAAAATCTGGGAAATTCCTGCTTAACCCGAATTAATCTATGCTTTTTACAACCTTCAATGGCTTATGAAATGAAATAATCTGAAAGCATCAAAAGATAGAAAATTAGTTTCTATTCTAAAACGTTGTCTCATTTTAAATTGACTAAGTAGCGCCTTTGCGCGAATTAGGTGTTGCAGCGGCGAGGCTGAAGGGGGGCTTGGGAGTTATGCAAAAATAGGGCGGAGGTAAATGCAACAGATAGCTTCCCAAACGCAATATAGGCAGCCCCAATATTAAAAATACAGCTGTATTGGTTTATATTAATAATAGGATAAATGCACTGATTTTTCTAATCTATATGTACCAAAAATTTATTTATTCACAAGTTTATATATATATATATATATATATATATATATATATACATATATATATTTATTTATTTATTTAGTCACACGCATTGTTAACATTCATTGTAGTTTATATGCGGCGGGTTTTCACAAGAGATTACCCCCCTAAGTATTACAACCAGCTGGTCACTGCGATGTCTGAGTTTGGTCAATTATTGCTCACATGAGGCCGAGCATTAGGTCTAAGGAGACTTTATATATATATAGTTTTTTTCAAACAGATTAAGCAAGGAAATGTCATATACAAACTTTGGTGTACGTACATAGACAAATGACAATCTTGTTTAAGATAGCTTACTCAACGCTTGTACTAGACAAACAGTTCGTGTTAGCTAAGACTTTAGAAATTAGCTTGAGTAGTTTATAACTGTCAGAATTATTGTTTATGCTGATAATATGTAAATATTCATGTTTCTACTTATATCATTGAAAAAATACTGTGATAATCACACCATAAGGTGTGTGTGCCCACTATCGATTTTTATTAGCAGATTTTAGTCGAAAATGCAATTATTTTGTGCACATTGGCGATATTTTATCACCTAATTTTTTATCAGAAAAACCGGAGTTGGAATATTGTTCCCACTAACGATTTTTTATCAGATGATAAATTATCATCTGATAAAAAATTGATAGTGGCAACGATTTCCCTAACTCGAATGATATTTTGATTGACAGTGAGAGAAACAACAGCATCTGTACAATGATAGGTCCGTATTAACATGTAAGCAATGTTTGTATATTTTGAAGTTGAAATATTTTAACCTTATCAATCGGTGATTCACGAGTCTCTTCCTTTATTCAACTAAGCAATTATTTTCAATTAGCTATTTGAATAGTTTTAGTACTCTTCCCAGTATCGACTTTTATCAGATGATACATTATCAGATGTCAATAATTTAGCTGTTTTGCTAAAAAATCTGAATGAGGCGTTCAGACTATAGACTTTTATCAGCTGATAAAAAAGCAGCTAAGAGTTTTCACACTATCGAATTTTATCATCGATATCTTGACAGATGGCACTTTAATGGAATTAACAATGATTATTTTTTCAAGAACACCAAAATATTTGGTTTCTATATATTTTTATTAATAAATGTCAATTTTTTACTGCTAATTTGGATAATTTGATGCTGAGCACTTAACAATTACAGTTCTGTCATCCCCATTCAATTACAGCTTTCTAGTTTGATACTGCAGCAAATCATCTATAGAATGTTCATTAACATTGCTAAATTGTGGTGTAAGTATTGCTTTCAAGTGGGTTAGGATTTTATAATAGATATTAATAGTGTGAAATTTTCAACATTTCAAACCGATTGAACAATTTTAAAATTTAAAACCTAACCCACCACGTGAATTTTCTGGCTACGTTTGTATTTTCACTGAAGAATGCTTAATAGCAGCGAAAGCAGCCATTCATATTTAAACGGCAATAGATGATACATTTATTGCAATCGACTTAAGTAATTTACATGTACAATAAATTCAATGGCTCAAAAAGACTAGAGAATTTGCGTCGTGCACGTTAAGAAACAGCCAATGACCCTATCCTTCACCTTGTTGTTTACATTGATAAGTGTGCTAGGCATTTTTTATGCATGTGGTTAGCATTCTAGCCATCCCAGTAATTAGTATCAATCATAATTTCATTGTTCACTATGTAGATAGAGAGAGGGATCTTGGGATAATTTAATTTTCAAAGAAAGAATACCGCAACCATCATCCTCCCAGATGTGATTAGAAATGTAAAGCAAGAAATAGACTTGTAATTATTAATATGGCATCCACATATACCTTTTCGCATAAAAATTGAAATCAAGAAAATTGAATTTGCAGACAAAGGGATGTACATATTTACAAACACAAAAATTGGGAATAATAGTAAAATGAATTGGCTATAAACACATTTTTTAAGTTCTTAAAATTTTTCTGTTGATTGCTAAGCATTTGAATAAATACAGAGAAAAAGAGTTTGTAGAGATCCTTCAAACCGAAAGCATATGATAGAAAAAATATTAGTTGGTTAAAATGCAATGACTGCACTTTAAAAGTTCTGAACATTTATTCAGTAAATCAATCAGGAATTGACATCATGTCGTTGCATTGACCTGGCTAAGAGATCAAATTGATGAATTTATAAAAAAAAGTTAAAATTGAAACATAATATATATAAAAAAAATTTTTTCTGATTAGGGCAGTAAAAGAGAAGTGACTCTCATCAGATGTAGCCAATTATACATTGCACGCGGTTTTTTCGAAAAAAATACTAACACTTGATTGCTTTGGTAAGGGCGAAGTAAATTTATCACTTCTATCAAAATGAGGAGTTTGGAAGTTAACGGGTGTAATAGTCACTTCATTTTTTAGGTACATTAGACGAAATTTTTATCTTCAAAATTCGCTATATGGCGTCGTAAAATATTGAATTAGTATGTAAAAAACAAAGGGAAATTTGGTATTTAGAGCTATAGCACTTGTATTCAGTCATTAAAATTCGAAATTGACCCAGTCAATGTTTTGACAAATCAGGTTAAATTTAGTAAAGAATTTTTCAAAAATTCGTTAGAATATTCAAAAATTATTGCTTTGTAGAGATGATTCCAATTTGATATTTCTATATATCGAAACGAATTATGATTTCCGGACCTCTTGTGGTGAACTTGCAGCTGTTTATTTGATTTCACTCAGTTTCCATCTTTGGACAAATGAGTTCAAAGTATGCCATACACTAGGAGTTTTACATTGCTTTGGGACAGCCAGTACTCTGTCAATTCTTGTTCAACTCCTTAGCTCTTTTCAGCATTCTTTAGAGCTCCTTTAGTTCTATATTACATTGTTAATATTAAATCTTTAGTTATTTTTCACTTTATGATATCAACACTTTAGTTTATTACAACTTTCGAATTTCTGCTTAACAATTACAACTGATGCATTTCAGAACACTATTACTCTGCGAATTTTGAC
>CABFPE010000459.1:60263-73078 GCA_900660155.1 Hofstenia miamia
AAAAAATGTAAAAAATTGCTCAAGAGCATATTGGTACATAGTTAAAAAGGGGGTATAATTGAATAATTATTTATATGGGTATGGCTGTAGTTTTTTTACTGCCTTGCTGTAAAAGCCTGAATTTCGAAAAAACGCCTTTTTTCTTATCAAAATCAATAGAAAAGTGTAAAAAGTTATTGAAAACTAATCATTTTGAAAAAGCTGCATATATACTACCCTGCTTTTCTTTACTACTTATGCACTAGGATTATAGAGTAAAATATGCGGTGCTGACTAGCTCCATGTGAAACTATTTTTTATTTTTTCAATTTATCTATACTTGTTGCAAAGTATCGGCCAAAACAAATTTTCAACTTACACTTTCGTAAGATTCGATTATTATAATTAATAGAGTAGACTAAATTTGGATACCTATAACTCCATGAGTTTTTATACTATCGATGCGTGCTGAATAGCTCTATGAAAAACTGATTTTTAATTTTAGAATATTTGTAATTTTCAATATTTTTAGACTTTAATAGCTTTTCAATATTTGCTTTAAGTAAATAAAGAATTAGAGCTTCATTGATATCTGAAATTATGTCATTGATCTGTCTAGAGCAAAGCAATTTTAACGTTGGAGTAGAACAACTTCGGAAGGTTACTGTAAAGTCAATTTTGACGCTGTAGTCATAAAAAATATATTATTCCTATTTCATATTCAACTTGAGCGTGCATTTGATAATTAGAACCATCAAGCAATGTTACTTTGATAGAGTTCATAGAGTGGGAAACGCGTAGACACCACCCATAGGTATATCAACCTGTTATAAGAAAGGGGAGTCCCATCCAAATCTGATGGGATTGGACAATTTTTAAAAAAAAATGGTTTTACCAAATTGGAGCAAAGAAAGAAAGGTTTATTATTTTTGTAAACCTATGCATTAATGATGTTCGGGTAGAGCGAGTAGAGCCTTTTAATGCCGCACCCAACCATCAAAAATTACTTTATTACATGCATCCGCCTATGCCCGAAACTTTTTATCCATACCAGAGAATAAAATTTACTTTGCTGCTATCAAGTAATTCGCACTAATTATGTATAATTTTACAACAATTTTTTGAAAGCATATCTATTATATCATATACATGTATATCTAACCATATATACATAATATGAAATGAAAAGCGTACCCATTCCAGATAATATTTTTTGTGACCCACTTGATAGTGAACGGGTAGTACTCTTCCGCGCACATCATTACTAGACACATTGTACAACGCTTGCATGGGTTGTTGATGAAATTGTAAAATCCATTTTTTTGAAATTCGCAAGTTCTCTCCGTTTGTTGTACATAGTAGAATATAATATCAATGAAAACAATACAATTTTTATCTAATGTATTAAATTAAATTCTAGTAGAAATTGCGCTATATCTCCAAGTTGGACAAACAAGCTGGATCGTGTATCACCTCAAGGATAATCTATCTGGCACTTAGTTGTTTAGAGAGCAAATAGGTTTACATATATGTTGGAAAGTGTATCACGTATTCCATTAAGGCTATGATAGAGAGAATATTAATTTGAGGAACTAAAGGTGCGTTTACAGCTTATCAATGAATTATACCAAGGCCTACTTAAATGATGGCCCGGCCTACACTTTTAAATGCCAGACTAGATTTACCACTTACATTCGTCCTAATGCTATTCCGATAATTGATACTATTAAGCTTAACCTACAGACTGATCTTCTTGCTCTTTTATTTCATCCAAAACTAACTTTTCGTGTCATGTCTTTTGGATATCATGCAAAGTTTAATTTTTTTATAGATCATTTAAGATATGAAGATATATTTGAAATTAATGATGTTGTTACTGCTATTGAAACCCTTGAAAATCGTATATATATATGAAATATGATCAGAGTTTCCCCATAAGAAGTACTTCAATGAGTAATAAAGACCCCATATGGATGACGTCATTTACTAAGTATTTACTAAGATTAAAGTATAAATGTAAGCAGCAAAAACGATATGAGAACATAAGAAATTTAGGAATTAAGCTTGGAAAGTTAAAGATATCTTGATTATCTCGAATTGGAAGTGAGGATTGGTGAAAGAACATTGACAACATCACTCATAGAAAAATTATTAGCAGCAAGATTGCATTCCAAGCATTTGAATCTGAAGAATTAAATGATATATTGGCAAAAGATGTTGTTATAAAGATGGCTGTGTGAAAGAACAATTATGGAGTTTATTAATGAAAGCACCTGTGATACATAGCTGGAGCTTCATAGAGTATCGCATTTTATTAAAAAAATGTCGTCGAACAACAACTGGTCCAAATAATTTGCCATACTGAATATTTACAGAGTACTGGGATATCTTAGCAAAGCCATACCATTACTGCTGGCTAGAATCTTTCTCTTAAGAATGGTTATTCACACTATCTTACAAAAAAGCCACTCTTATCCATTTACCAAAAGTATCTATGGCCACAGCACTTGAAAACATAAGAGTTAGCTCGATAAAATCTATTTCTGCGAGAATATTCGAAAAAGTTGTTCACAACCTATTAATTTCGCCTAATATTGCAATGAAAGCTTTGCAGTTCAGTTACAAGAAGCGAATGTCAACAACTGATTGTCTCATTAGTATTCAGAATTATTTACTAGAATCTTTAGACAATAAGAATGCTGATGGAATGCATGTCTTGTATTGATTCTTCCAAGGCTTTTGAACAACTGAATCAGAAATTCACAGCGGAAAGCTATAAAAAGTTTATTACTGATAGTAATCTTCAAAAAATGATTTCATAGTTGTAAAGAAAGCGTTTTCAAAGATTAATTTAACAAGGAAGGCCATTGCATTGGATGAAAATTGCATTAGACTGCTCACAGAGTACTATTGTTGGACCAATTATTTGGTCTATGTGGTCTGATAATCTGCGTGCCTTAAATAATGATTGCCAATTGTTTATGTATGCAGATAACTCCAATGATCTCATTCCTTGCAATATATATTCAATTGCAAAAAATAACAGTATTGGAAGAATTTACTCACATTAAAAAGTGGAAAGAAAATTCCAATCACAAAATTAATAATAGAAAAGCAAGTACATTCGATCCACTATGCTCTTGTGATCCAAATGCACTTCCATTTGAATCAGTACAATTTGTAAAAATTCATGGAGTTGACCTTGATATTATTTGAAAATTCCTACACATGTTTGAACAGTCTTAGCTATATATTTAAATTTTCTGGACTTTGCAAAAGTACCAAAAAAGACCAACGTAAAGTTTTTACAGCACTTTCTATAAACAAAATTTGAAATTCTCTACTGCTATATGGCAGTGATAATAATGTCTTAAGAAATATAGACAAATATCTAATGAAATGCTACAATAAAGGTTATACATCAAAATTTTACTCTTAAAAAATTTTGTTAATGGAAGAAAATAAAAAATTGATGAACAGAATTATTAACATTCGAAAACATCTATTATTCACTTACTTCTTTAAATTTTCAACACACAACATCAGGCTAAGATATCCAATTAGATTTCAATTGCCATTATTAAGAAGAGAGGTATTTAGAAAATGTTTTGCAATAGAATCACTTTCAATGAAAGGATTTGAAATAATTAAATTGCAAGACTATCCCAGCAAATGGCACCCTTATTATTATTCCAAATTAAGAATATATAAATGTATACAATATATGTACACTTATGCATATGCAGACTTACTTGTTTTAGTTTTGTAAATTTTATGTTTTACACAAAATTTGTGATTAGTTTTGTAAATATAAATTAGTTATTCATTATTCATTGATAATATTTAAAATTGATTAAATTATTGTATTTCAAAAATTATAGTATCAAAACGATTTCTAATATTTACCACCTTGAAAGATGGTCTGGCTAAAATTGAAATTTAAATATAAAATCCGATTTAAAACAAAAAATCCGATTTTTTCCAAGCACTGTTAATTATTCGTTCTTTGTTACTCTCACTGTTACCAAACACTGTTTGGTTGTCTTCTCTGATTTACTTTTGGGGGGGAAAATCTTGGATAAATATGCTGTTTTGGATTAATTCAAAAAGATTAAAAAACGACGTTTGCTACAATCCCTTGTCTTCAGTCTTTGAAACTTTTCAGGTCTGTAGTTGAAAAATATATAGTCAAATTTTTTTTATACGAGCATCACGCGTAATCTTTGCTAATGGGCATAGAAGATTTGTACGTTAAATCCAAATCACAGACCTGAGTAATAAAATATCAGAATTTAAAATTTATAATTTGTTTCATTTAAAACATTCTTACACCCCACAAATTGCAAATAATTGTGATGTCTATAGCTCTTCGTATGCTTTGGAGATTAAAATTAAAATTTTTTTTTTTGAAAACTTACAGTTTTTTTCAACAGCATCATTGACATTTATAGCCAATCAAAATTTTCTAAGCACAGTGAAAATTGGCTGTTTCAATTAAACAGGGATGGCATTTGCAAATTTTTNATAAAATATCAGAATTTAAAATTTATATATTGTTTGATTTAAGACATTCTTACACACCACAAATTGCAAATAATTGTGATGTTTATAGCTCTTCGTATGCTTTGGAGATTAAAATTAAATTTTTTTTTGAAAACTTACAATTTTTTTCAACAGCATCATTGACATATATAGTCAATCAAAATTTTCTAAGCACAGTGAAAATTGGCTGTTTTATTGCAACAGGATTCAATTAAACATGGATGGCATTTGCAAATTTTTGTCCCTCTAATTTATTTCAATTATGCTTTGCTCTTACCAAATTTTTGATCTAGTTACAACTCAGCTGGATAGTACAAGGCCAATTAACCTGTTAACAAACAGTAACCTTTCCTGTCTAATGTGTGGAATCACATTATCAATTTGCAATGTTTCTAAGAATACACTATCCAGTATTAAAGCATCATAATACCGATATTTATTTATACTTAGGGAAGCCCGTGTTAATTACACGAAATTATATTTTCAATAATAATTCTCTTAGTTATAGAGATATAAGCGTTTGCATGTTACCCGGCAATTTGTGGACCGAATGTAATGAATAATGCGTCGAACAAGTTTTAAAGAAGTTTCTTATCAGCTGGCGTACATTTCACTAGGCCAAATATGTACTGAAACACATCGCTTGTAAGTGTTCCACACAGAAAACTACACATCATGCTATCATATATATATATATATATATATATATATATATATAGACATAGACATCTAGATTTCCATGATATAGATAACTAATTATTTTTTACTCTGCTACCTTACAAACAATTGATTGAGGCATTCATGCAACTTTGGAATGTTGATAGATGTTATAAAATCGCTCAATTCTGAAAAAATATTAGACAAGGGACTAGACTTTATCCCTAATCTAAAATTGCAAATTCAAAAGTCAATAAAGCACAATGCATCTAAATTATTATTGCTTAGCTTATACATTTAGAAAATCATAAACGAAATCAGATATAATATTAATCAAGTTTTAAAACGAAAAGATATCATGATAAGAATCAATGATGAAGTACGATAAAGGAAATATGTTCGAGGTTAAATAATATGAAGAAATGGCGAAAATCATCTCCCAAAAAATCAATATGCATTGAAAGAAGCCTGAAAAAATGTACAGTCGGAAGAAATAGAAAGCAGATTAGAAATAATTAGATACCTTAATTTTGATTTCTATGAAAGATTTGTTTCATATTTACAAAAAGTGAAAAAATTCTTGTTTCCTTCCAAAAATCGTCAAGGAAATTATGGAGACTACTATAATGACACTATTTTCAAATGAAATTGTGACAACTTGAAAAGGAAGTTTGGATTTCTTTATATTATGTTTTTTCTAAATGCAGGTGTTTTACTTATAGTAAAAGTAGTCCTAAAAAGACTTTATTGTCAAAGACAATTACTACAAAAAATATACTAAACAAATAAATAAAATAAGAAAATAATATTGCTAGCGACAATGAGAAAAGAAATATTGCAATCGTGCAAAAACAATAAATGATTGCATACCTATAAAAGATTCATTGTATATAGTTGCTAAAGAGGAACTAAATAGAACATGCTCATTTAGAATGGCAAAACAACATTTTTCATATAACTGAAATATTAGTATATTAATTTGGACACTCAAATTAAACAAAACAATGAAGAAATTGTAAGAGATTTTGCCACAAAAAAAATCTTTGATCTAACGACTATAAGCAGGGATTCAGTTCATTGGCGTGTTACAAGGAAAACTACTATAAAATACCGATTGCGGATTTTTTCTAGAATTTAATCACATACAAGTGAAGTCATATCTATAGTAGTTAATCTTTAAATCCCAAATATAAATAATAGGAAATGAATTAGCCTTAAAATGCAACGAAACTGTTTAATATTACAGATATGAAAATTAAGCTATTTAATAACGTTGTCTTTTACCCTCTACCCTCACTGAAGTAAGTCTTATGTAGGTCCAAGCCTAGTATTACATAGAGACTAGAAAGTTAGAAAGCAAGCAAGGAGGTCGAGGTACAACAATTTGCTACTATATGGTTCTTTTTTTTAAATTTATTAAAAATTTTGAATTTTTACGTACTAATTTTAGTTTCTGAAATGCTTTCAAGCTACATTCGTCAAATATATTGCCTTGCAATTTTGTTTGCGTGTGCTTATCATGTATCATTCTCACTTTATCCCAATTAAATCAATTATTAAAAGCGCTTCTCAGGACGATACCTGTTACTGTAAATATGGCATTGAACATTTATACACAATAGTTAAATGATAAAGAAGCAAACAGATTGCCTCTTTTTAATATCATTATACAATAATTCAAACCTTGGAGAATGTTATTACTAAAAAGGAACATGCTTAAAAAATTTAATTCTTAACTGGATTTATAAATCATACATTTGATGAATTAAAACATGAAACAATTTAATAAAAGGACGAAATGGTGAAACCTAAATTTATTGTACTTATATGTTTTGAACTAAATTCATTTTTCATAAATTTCTTAAGGATTGAAGGAAATCATTTTCCTTAAAAAGCCTTTTAAAATCCGAATATCAACATATCAACATAATCGTCAATATGTTTTGATAATAACCATCGTCAGGAAATTTTCGTTTAATTTTTACAAAATTGATTTGATGTTAATGAAAATACTGTCCTAAAATATAGTCCTCCTTTTAATTCAAAGTTAGTCTCAAGGATAATATACAATAGTATTGAGCTGTTTTCAATGTAAATTAATCTTTGAATTTCGCATAATGTTTGTAATTGAATTGATATTCACTGGATTATATTCTCATTAACTCTATGCACATTACGTTAAATTTTGAAAAATTTAATACTGTAAATTTCATTAAGATCTTAGTTATTATTATTTGCTATTGAAATTATTGGAAAGAAGTCTTAAGATCAATAAAGTTGAATCAAAACAATTTGAGAATTTCATGATCAAGTTTACTGAGAACGACTAATGTTCCGTGCACAACTCGCGATATTTTGCTAGATGGATATGTAAATAGATCTGGTCGTGTGTGTAAAGTTAGGTGTTACCCTTATTTGTCCCAGGGGCTTGACTCCCACCCGCTATAAACTTTTTTAAATTAAAGTTTTTTTGAAAATCCCAATATGTCTGCTTTCCGAAATTATAGATTGAGAAATGTTCCGACAATATTTGAAACTGTGCCACATTTTCGTTCACTTGATATAAGACTCTTTTGTTAATAATATTTTCAAAATTTTGAATATTTTATATTAATTGTTTGCTTGAAATTACTGTTCTTGTTTCAAAATTTTAAATCTGTTGTTAGGTAAGGGCCTACCAGGCATACATTTATAGGGCTTTGTCAAATCATAAAGCCTATTAAATATTTAACAACTTATAAAAATTACAACTTTTCTAAAATGCACATTATATTAATTTATTTGTAGACTCTTATACTTTAAAATATTAATTTTTTTACTGTAATGGGTATGTTTAATTTCCTGATTTAAAATCAGGAACGCGTATTTCCAGCAATTTGCTGAAAAGTTTGGAGCAAAGTTTTTCTAACGTAGCCTTTAAGATTTAAATATTTCTTCAACGCAAAATATCATTAATTTCATTTATATGCATTGTGGGTGCATATACGCAACATTAAAATAAACATTTATGCTCATTTTATTTACAAGGAGTTTTTCTTGAAAACTGACAAAATTCTATAGAATCGCATCTACAAAGCAGTTTGAAATTAGTTGACAATAATTTCAAAATAAATTGTGGTCAAAAAATATTTCAATATAGAATAGCTCCAGATATTGGGTTCAATGTTGTAAAATATTATATAATATAATAGCTGCTATTCCAGCAAGCACATAAATGCATCCGCAACATCTATCAATGATCAATGCAATCAATCGCCATTCTTCCTGTATTTGTTCGACTTTGTCTTCAACACCCGCCATTTCCTCAATTTTTAAAACGTTTCCCACTATGGTATCGATCTTAGGCGTAGAATCCCTTCTATCTTCATGAATAGGTTCTATTTTTGCTGTATTTTTTGAAAGGTTGCGAGATCCTTGCAATTTCGTTGCACCTAAGCATGTATTCTCGAAAAAATTATTTGCATATACTGTATAATATACTTTCCAATTACAAATGTATTTTATTCCTCTATGATATACAATTGTCTTCAATAGACATAGCAACAGTCTATGCAATCAACAAATTTTGTCAATTTTCAAATTGATATAAAAATGGTTCAATACTCTAATAAATGCTTATGAGAATCTCTTGCTGGTTTGAATTTATTATTAAGTTATACAAATCAGATATGAACACGGAACGACCGCATCACGAAATCTTTGGACCGACCCCTAAAATTAATAACAATTTTTTGTGAACCTTGTCATAAATATTATTATTTATATGAAAAACCTATTTTAAAATTTACACCACAAATTGAAAAACTTGAGTTTTAGAATCTAAAGAAAAAATTATAATAAGTAAAAATTATTTTCAACACATTCCTCATAAATTATTGACTTTCTGTTTTTGTTTGATTTGCACGAATTATTTTTTTCAATTCCTTTAAGCAAGCCAGATCATGTTGATCTCTGTGCGGTTTAATGCAAAGTAGAGCTCTGTGTAATATGATGAATTAATCACTGAGTGATAACGATCAATTTCTCATATTGCAAGAAACAATAAGACTACAATTTTCTCAAACCCAAATCCGATAGAGCCCATTTGCCAAAAAACCATTCAAATTTCAAGTACTTTTTGGAACGCTTTATAGAATCACTCATTTACCTTGAGTAAGAATATATATAAGATAACTTACTTAAGGAGCTTAACAAAATTTTATTTCAAATATTAATCTGCTGCAGAAATGGCTGATGTGATTATGAAGTTTAAAAAAAAACTTTGAACACATTTGCTCACTGATAGTCAATAAGTTGTGGTGTACAGTAGTAAAATTTATTTTAGCCTTCAAATTTTGTTTTAGCATACCAGGCCCATGAGCGTGCGCTCATCTCTAATAAAACTAAGAATATTTAAGACAGTTGATATTCTCACTTTGTTTTTTGAATAATAATCTCATATTTTCTTTTCTATTCCGTTGTTTTACATTCAGAATATTTGCATCCCCACATGAACAACAATTTAATATTCCAATGAAATTATAATCCTACGCATGCTTTGTATTCACTTATTTTTACTGTATTTTAAAAATATTTTGTGGTGAATTTCGGTGTTTATATCATAGTGAGACTTAGTCGTGGTAACAATATCCGTGGTACAGTTGGTTAGCGAAGAATTGGTCTGTGATGGATGAGCATTGCCTACTCAAACTGAAGTCGATGACATTGCTCAATGATATAAATGGTTTTGATTATGCCGCCATCCCCATGTGCGGATATTAATGGTATTCCCATTGGGGGGTAAAGATTCCCACTCTACTTCACAAGCTTGGCCTAGAAAAAACATGTCGTATATCAAAGATATTGCATAACATGCGCATCTAAAGATTAATACTAAAAATTAACAGATAATTGCAACATTCATTAAAACTTCATGTTTTATTTAAGGACATTGATATATTAATTAGTATAAAATGGCACAATATGCAGAATGTGACGCTTCAAATTTAGTCTCAGATGTGTTGTCAATGATGTTTGCATTCTTCAATATCAAATTTGAAATTTGAAAATATTTATGTTTTTATTATAAGTTTTAATTAATGAAGAGCCATAACAAGCCCATTGAAATTGGCCTTCTTCAAGATAACCCATTTTAGAGCAAATTGAGATTTTGCTACAATGTTTCTCAGAACTTGTATTGCAGTTTTCTGTATGTACAGATAAAATGCTTCGTGTTTGGTCAGTTTACACTAAAAATTCATAGACACTTACCGGAGAGAATGGCTTTTGAGGAACTTAATTGAATTTTACATGTAATTCATTTTATGCTTTTTTAAATGTTTAACTAATTTGTTTAACGAGAGAAAAGACATTTGTTGTATACAAAATTTCTTGTTATACATATTTGGTGCTTTGTGCCCCAGGCCAAAGGTGAAATTGGGTTGAAATTGGAAAACCCGACCCGAACCCGATTTGCTCAACCCGAACCCGAAGTGAACATTTTAGAAAAATTTCAACCCGATTTCAAACCGAACTTCCAAAATCATCAAGTATTAAATTGATAAAAATTATAATTCCTTAAATGTTTATTTAAAATTTAAATTTTTTTTGATGTTTTGAAAAAGAATTTAGTATTTCTAAAGCTTCTATGGTATCAGCTGACATTGTGTCGAGCGTCTTTCAGTCATAGTAAGCCCACAAGAAGAGAAGTCTCGCTCAGATCGATCAGATGCATTTTTTAAAAACAAATCTAAATGGAAGTCTTCTTAGCTCAGAAGATAATTCAACAATGAAAAATCGGAATATTAGCAAATGCATGATAAAATGTCTATAAATCCAAAACAGTATTTTATATTGCTTGCTTAACTCACTCGTGCAGCTGATTAGTTCACGTTTAGATTTAGCAATTATCTTTTTGCCATTATAAACGCGCTGACATGATTTAGTTCTTTTTAATCTAATTGTTCAGTGAGCAATCTGACACCAAGTTGAAATTTCCTTGAAATAATACAAATTACATTGATCAAAACAAATTTTAATATTGTTATTATTATATCTTATTAAATCTAAGTAAAAATTTTTCCCACACGAACTTAACCCGTTTTGCTTTCGAAAGCTCATCTCGAGCACGAACCGAACCCGATTTCACTTTGCCCCAGGCTGCTGCCAAATAGATCAAGCGGGCAATACCAATACAGGTATTTAAGCGGGTATTTAAGCTTGCAAAATGAAATAGTTTGAAATCTTTCCTTTCAATCATACATTCCAAAAAACAATGGTTTTTGGAATTTGAAACAATTTTTAAAGTATCAAACCTTAAACTGTCTGACATCCATTTTATAAGAGAAACCATTTTTCCACATTTACAAAGAATTGCTTCCAATTCTTTTACGAGTGCTCGGTAAATTTTGCAAAAAATTATAAAATTGCACTTTTGAGCACCATGTTCATGTTTGATAATCAAATTCCATTGAATTTTGAATTTCAGAAAAGCAATAATTAATCATAGTTGAAATAACTTATAAAGCAATGGTTCGTATGAAAATAACTTCTTCTGGAAAATTTATTAAAGTTATTAAAGGTAATATTAATTTTTGCAAAATTCACCGTACACTAGTTATTAGCAAATTTGAAAATCGTAAAGAAGTCTATTGGGAAAGGTGTTTTAATTCAAAATTATTATTTCTATTAAAGCGTATTGTGGAAAATATTTACTATGTTTCTTCAAAAATTCTAAATTTTTGAAAATGATTTAAATTCTCTCCACGGAAGGATATTCCAAACTCATGCAAAGTAAACGGTTGCAGACTAAAAGCGGAGAATCTCCTCTATCACGTGGTGCTCTTAGATTGAGCATAGCGTTAATATTCTTTGAACTACAATATTTTTATACGATCATGGAAAATATTCAATAAACCCCGGGCTGTTTAGGGTTATATGTCAATCGCAGGTTAAAGACTAAAGAAAACCAAACTCAAATTCACATAATATATATGTAAAATACAATTCCCTAAGAACCAAATTTTCGCGAAAATATTTATTCCAATTCATTTTTACATGTAAGATGATCCCCTGCCTATAATGATATAAAAAAAATTTAGCTTACCAAGAAACCATGCTAATCTTGTATATAGTAATTTTCTTAAGAATCGTGGAGGAAAGCTTGCAGTGCTTTTATAATACAGGTTCAGAGTAATAACAGATACCACAATCGTGAAACCCACAAAAACAATGCCCATAAGTACAAATATGCCTAAAATATAATATATTTATCATTAATTCACGTTTGCAATATTACTAAGTGAAGCAAAATATTTAACTCATTATCATTACATATTCTATTGGTGATAAGAAATCATTAATTGAAATGAATACCAAAAACTGGAAAATTAATTGAGCTTGCTGGGATGCTGTCAGAGAGAACCAGGAGGTTCACCATTTGCGCCAACAGAATGGTGATGCCTAGTGATACCTTTTCTCCAGATTCAAATGGAAGACAGAATGAAAGCGCAGAAAGCACTAAATATTTCATTTTAAATATATTTTCTTTGTATTTAAAGTTTTTATTGCTAAGCTTAAAGGAATAGAATTAATAAGCACATGCAACATATGGAAATAGGACTATCAAATATATATATATATATATATATATATATATA
>CABFPE010000459.1:87943-128269 GCA_900660155.1 Hofstenia miamia
ATTGGTGTTTCTTTCAATGCAAAAGTGTTCGTTGGAATTAATAGTTACATCGTAGTTCTTCAATTCCTCTTTGTGTTGTGCCTCAGGTCAGGTGCGTAACCCTGTACTTTGTACCAACCATCTCCTGTCTTGAACCTAAATTACTGTTGTTACTTCTAGTGTCAATTATAGTTGTTGCTTAGATATTAGGCTAAAAGTTAAGTAACTACAAGTAAGAACAAAAGAATAGAGATGGAATTTGGAATCTGTCACCTACCTTACTTGGTAAAAATAGGAAATATTCGAAGTAGCTTCTAAATTACACTTAAGTTTACTAGTTGGAAGGTTGTCAAGATTCTACAATACTTTGCATTTGTTGTTGCTTAATGCAAGGTATTTGTTTTTTCAAGTCAGAAATGATACATATGTTAGATATTAGTTGGCTTTATACATAAAAATGTTCAAACCAGAATATATATATTCTACAAACACTTAATGAACAAAAACTCTAAATTTAGCACTTGAAAAGTATTGGACTGATTCACTTAATATTTTGTTGCATAGCCTCTACTTTGTTTCACTGCTTCTAGTCTCTTTCCATAATTACTTGTTAGGCTTTTGCACATATCTACTGGAATCTTGCTCCATTCTTCCTTGCAGAAATCCTCAAATTGTTGAACATTTTACCCTTACAGAAATCCTCCAATTGTTGAACATTTTGCGGATTCCTCAAATGAACTCGCAATTTTAATTCTTTCCACAGATTTTCTATGGGATTGAGGTCTGGAGATTGGCTGGGCCATTTAATCATGTCAACGGCATTATCATCCAACCATTTTTGAGTTGTTTTTGCCATGTGCTTAGGATCATTGTCCTTCTGAAAACTGCACCCATGTCCTAATAATCTGGCAGATTTAAGAAGATTTTGCTCAAGTGTGCTGCAGTATTGAGCGGCATCCATTCTTCCTTTGATTATATCCAGTTTCCCAGTGCCATTTGAAGAAAAACGCCTCCAAACCATAATGCTTCCACCGCCGCACTTCACAGTAGGAATGGTGTTTTGAGGCTTTTGGGCTGTTCTTTTCTTTCTCCAAACACGTGCAGCTGTATTCCTTCCGAAAAATTCAATTTTGGTCTCATCAGACCATATTACTTTAGCCCAAAAATCACCTGATTCGTTTTCATATTGTTTCACAAAGCTTAAACATGCTTTCAGGTGTTTAGCTTTTAGTAGAGGAACTTTCCGTGGTACTCTAGAATGCAGCCCTGTGAGATGGCGAGTCCTGCTTATTGTGTCTTTGCTAACTTCTTTGCCTGTAGCTTTCAAATCATTTTGAATTTCTCGACGTGTGATGTAAGGGTTCCTTTGAACTTTGCGAGCAATCCATCTTGCACTTTTGTTGTCAATTTTACGAGGCCTGCCATTCCTCTGCATGTTTGCAGTCGTATTAAATTTTTTCCACTTTCTACACAGGTTTCCTACTGTAGATAAAGGCAAGTTGAAATCCCGTGATATTTTTCTATAGCCATCTCCTGTTTTATGCTTCTCAATGATCACTTGATAATTCTTTAACTTTGCCCATCACGCTCTGAGTCTAGCAAAATTGTAGATTGATAAAGTTTGAAGATATTTTATTGGCCATAGCAGGGCGAGAAGCTCTTTTTTTATTGGTCCATGCACAGGCATTAATTAATATCCAGTTTCATAGAAATTTCCATGGAAATGAATTTCTATGGAAAATTTATGAAAATGGAAATGAAGCTTATTATTCAAAATATGATATTTTGCAAATCATGATAGAACAAATCTATGTATCCAATACTTTTGCATTTGCTTATTTTAATTTTTTGCTTGTGAATTATATGTCACAGAGATAATTTTAATTTTTGTATTAGTACATGCAAGATATTTATAGTAAAAAATAGATCAATATGTTTTCAGACTGAAACAAAAAGTATTCTGGAATAAGCACAGAAAATTATATATATATATATATATATATTATTATTATTATTATTATTATTATTATTATTATTATTATTATTATTATTATTAATTACTTGTTACATTTTATTTATAATTATGATAACGAAAAATATATATCTAATATTTATTTTTTAGAAGAAAGAATAATAAGGAAGTATTTTTGAACTTTTTCTGTTTTCGTATTTAATAACAATTTAAATATAGTGTCAGTAGCCCCATTGTTTATATCTATATTATACAATGCTTTTTAACAACTATGATTTTATGTACTTCATTGTTTAGCAAAAAAGAATTGTTCACGAAATTATCAGCATCAGATGACTGTTTTTGCAGATTGTTTAATCTACATGTTCCTCTTCTAAGTTGAAGGTATAAATTATTACGTTCAAAAAACCTTAATTTTCAACAACTATGTTTTTTAAGTATTTCTTTGTTTAGCAAGAAACAAGTGTTCACGAAATTATCTGCATCTGATGACTGTTTTTGCAGACTATATGATCTACATTCTGCATGTTCCTCTTCTATATTGAAGGTATAAATTATGTTTAAACAAAATTTCTAGGTTGCATAATCATATCTTAATTTTCTTATTGGTCATAATATCATTAAATACATATTTCAATACTTAAATAATTTGCGATTACAACATTCATTTATGTTTTTAGCTTACTTTCAAACCCCGCATTCTTCAACAATCAAATATTGGCTGCTCATCATTCCAATCGTCACAAAGAATTGTTTGTGTAAATATTAAAATTTATATTTAATTGTATTGTATCGCATATAAGCGTGGGGCTACTGATACGATAAATATATATATATATATATATATATATATATATAAAGGCGATACTGAGACAGGCCATGAGCTGCTATTTGAGATTAATTTTACCTGGGCGGAAAATTTCTGTTGAAATAAAGAAATATTTATAGCAAAACTGAAATACAACATTGCATTTAATAAAAAGCATACTAAAACACAAATTAGAAATTTAAATTTTAACTTCAAAATCTTTTTTGAATCTTTTCTAAACTCTACGAAGAGTTTAGTTACATTGTTCAATAATATATTTGATCCTTTCAAACAAATTCCACTAAGAGATTTAAACATAAACTTATGTTCTGAAGCAATTTATTTCATTGCTCTAATTAAGCGTTTTCTGCAAAATTTGTTTCCCCAAAGTTTCCATTGAATGTTAGAAAAACATTACACAAAACGAGAAAAAAATTACTAACTTATTACAAGGAATGTGCATGCCTCCTCTTGAATAAGCCTCCAAATACGAACTCATATCAACTTTTACAGATGACAACTCATGTTTATCAATTCTAACAATATAGCCACAAACATATAAAGAACGTTGAGTGTATCCTTATTTAATATAAACTGAATTGCGCTTGGATTCAAACTGTTAATATATGTAATTTCTTCTGCATGAAACACAATTCACATAAGTGAGAACCATCTAAAACTTGCGGCATTACATTGAGGTGCAAAAATAGCTTCGCTTGATCTAATCGATTTGTTTGAATAATTTTTTGCACAGAAATATAGTTATTGCAACCTGCAGATCTTCTGAAATGCGCAAACAATTCTTCAATTGTATCTCCACCAAATTTTCCAAGAAGGACATATTTGTGTTGATAACTTCTAGTTGCATGTAATAAATGTTTGGCTAATGCAACAAAACCATTACTTTTCTGCATTAATGCATTTGAAGTGTCCATTGTTAAAGATTTTGAACGATTTGAAGCTTTGACAGGAGCTATAAATTGAGCTAACTGCCCAATCTTATATAGAAAACTTCATTCAACTTGATCATCTATTGATATAAAGGCTTCTCAAATAAGTTCAAGTTTCTCTTAAATTGAATTGAAGACTACATTTCCAATATCAAATAGACGTCAAATAATTTTTTTGCAAATAACGAATGCTTGGTAAACAACAATAATTGAGAACATATTGATAGGCAGATCTACTTAATGAATATAATCCCAACGCTAATATGACGTCAGTTTGATCATAGAAACTTGTTGTTGTATCTTTAACATTACTATTCAATAAATAAATTTGACGTTTGAAAACTTTTCTTTGTCATATTTTTCATTATCCTCCACTACAGTAATCAAGCACCTAACAACTTCATACAGTTGACTCCATCTCGTTACAAAGCTGTTGTCAAGAAAATCCATGTTTACTACCTTTAAAGCTGTGAAATATATACAATGAAATCCACATTTACATTTATTAAGAAAACAAGAAAACTTGAAAATTGGTCCACAAAAATTGTTTGATAACAACGTAAAATATTTTTGATTTGCAAGTACTTTCACAGAATGTGAAATCGTTTGCATCTTTGATTGAAAGTCATTTACGAAATTATCATAATTTATGATATCTATATCATTGAATTCAGACAATTCATCAGGATGAGTTGTTCGAACTTCAAAACTAGTTCGTAATGTAGTCCGCGTTTTCGGTTGGGGGCGGGAATAATAGAAATAGGTACACTTGAAAAAATAGNAACTTCTAGTTGCATGTAATAAATGTTTGGCTAATGCAACAAAACCATTACTTTTCTGCATTAATGCATTTGAAGTGTCCATTGTTAAAGATTTTGAACGATTTGAAGCTTTGACAGGAGCTATAAATTGAGCTAACTGCCCAATCTTATATAGAAAACTTCATTCAACTTGATCATCTATTGATATAAAGGCTTCTCAAATAAGTTCAAGTTTCTCTTAAATTGAATTGAAGACTACATTTCCAATATCAAATAGACGTCAAATAATTTTTTTGCAAATAACGAATGCTTGGTAAACAACAATAATTGAGAACATATTGATAGGCAGATCTACTTAATGAATATAATCCCAACGCTAATATGACGTCAGTTTGATCATAGAAACTTGTTGTTGTATCTTTAACATTACTATTCAATAAATAAATTTGACGTTTGAAAACTTTTCTTTGTCATATTTTTCATTATCCTCCACTACAGTAATCAAGCACCTAACAACTTCATACAGTTGACTCCATCTCGTTACAAAGCTGTTGTCAAGAAAATCCATGTTTACTACCTTTAAAGCTGTGAAATATATACAATGAAATCCACATTTACATTTATTAAGAAAACAAGAAAACTTGAAAATTGGTCCACAAAAATTGTTTGATAACAACGTAAAATATTTTTGATTTGCAAGTACTTTCACAGAATGTGAAATCGTTTGCATCTTTGATTGAAAGTCATTTACGAAATTATCATAATTTATGATATCTATATCATTGAATTCAGACAATTCATCAGGATGAGTTGTTCGAACTTCAAAACTAGTTCGTAATGTAGTCCGCGTTTTCGGTTGGGGGCGGGAATAATAGAAATAGGTACACTTGAAAAAATAGACAGTGGTTCAATAGGAACAAGAAATCCTCCTAAAAAATCTTAAATTACAAATTAAAAAAACGTGATATTTTTTAGCTGAATAATTTTGCAAAATGGCTAAGGTTCTTTTACTACAGTATTATTGAATTAGTCACAAATGATTGAGCATTTTAAAATGTGAAAAATACGCAAAATTGCATTTTGCCTATGAATCTTAATCAGAAGAGTCGACAGGACATTCTGATCGGAGACATTTTGCTGGTGAACAATTTGGGGTACAAAACAATTATTAATTCAATGAATTACAGAAAAATGCTACAAAATAATCTACAATAACTGCTAATTTAGAATTATTAAGAAAACATAAAATGCAGTAGTGATACATGTGGAGTTTTGTACAAAATCTTATATTTCGGAGAGACATACATACTCTTTGCTACACGAATTTATGAAAAATATAAGTCATTTAAAATCAGAAATTTCTGATGGGGGGACTGAGGCTGTTTATTATGATTTTTCATAATACTTTCATTATATATTTGATTAAATTTTTACTAATCGTACAATATTCCTCTACATGTTATGATAATAATTGTAAGGATATTTATGATGCGTTAGTTCTGACTTACTACTAGAGTCTTAGTTTCGTCAAATTTGTTAGAAATACGTTAATTGATTGGTCACCATCACTGAGAATCGTTAGAAATTGTTAAAAAAGTAGCACACTATTGCTGACATTTTATAAATTTATGAAAAAAAATATTAGGAATACATTTTGAAATATTGATATAGCAAATTTAAATTAGCAGCTGGGGAGCGACTGTGATATCAGAATTGCAACTGCCGTTAAAGCCTCTTTATTTTTATAAAGCAATTCTACTGTATTTATAAAAAATATCCCTAAACAACCAAGTTGAAGAACTAAAATTTACTGTCGAAATAGGAAAAGATCAAACTTCAAAATTTCTTGAATATATCATTTACTAAAAAATCTGATATGTAATCGAAACTGTATATGAAGTCAACGAATAGCCAAATTAGGATCTACATGAGTTATTATAATGTGCATATTAATCTATACTTTAGACGCTCAGACATGTACACATATTGCAAAAAACACTACCTTTTGTTTTTTCTTTTTTCACGTCGTCCTGGAAATGTAATCCACACACTGCCATATTTTGCATTACATTAGTAATTATATTTGGCAGACTGGCTAGCCAAATTGTCCGTCTTTCAGGATCACTTGGAAAACCATACATTGGAATGTTAGGCTTAGAGTAATAATCAGGTTTGCAACCTGCTACAGAGCAACTTGTACCCATGTATTATTAGTAATAACTAAAGTGAAGTGAAACACATTGCATCACTGTTGGGTTAATGAATTTCATTGGTTGCTTGTAATTATGTTTTATTTATTTAAGGGCTAAAACTGTTTTTTAATTGGTGCCAAAATGTCTGGAAATTCCCGCCGCCCAAGTAAACTTGACGCCAATTAGCAGTTCATGGCCTGCCTCAGTATCGCCTTGATATATATATATATATATATATATATCACATAGTCGCATATATATGGTCATTAGATTTGATATTTATTCAAAGGTGCAAGTTGCCTGTGTTCAATCATTTTACTTCATGCAGCTAACAACTTATTCTTGATATCCAGTGCTTGGCATTATGTGGGCTTTGTATGGGCTGGCCACGGTGGGTTTTTGTCTCATTTGAATGGGCGTTGAGTGGGGCCCACACCTAACCTAACGTGGGCCCCGCGTGGGACCCATGCTACTCTCTCGGTGGACAAACCGTGAAAATGTTTACTGGGCTGTGAGTAAGCTCAGTGTGAGAGGAACTCTACGAAATCTAATAACCATGTGGCATGAGTAATTTAGTAAAGGGCACAAGAATTGCAATTAATTGCATCGAACATGTGAGACAAAAATTACGAACAAAACCATGATTAGAGAACGTCACTAGTACTTCTTGGCCGAAGCCAGAGCAAATCACCACAGTTATTGAAATTAATTGAACAATAAGCAATGCCATAAGTAACTTTCTCTGGAAGAACCGGACATAAATTCGCAAGGGAGATACACTTGTCGTCCCTCAGACCTACCCCCGGCTCTTCCTCATAACAAAACAAATTTAGCTTACATTGAGTTGTGAATAAGCTTATATAATACGAATGAGCAACCAATTTAAGCAAAACCAAAAGTTTTATTGTGAATGGGTACAAACACTTGCCTTAAGTCTTAACAAAAACAAATATTTACAGGTACCATTGGCCAAAGTCACGCAATGGCACTAACAGAAATTTAAATATTTAAATGAAAAAAATGGCGGCAAATGAATTAACTAGGAACTTTCACCCAACAGTCCATGTTTGAAGTTTGAATGAGAGGACATACAACCAACACTATACAGAACTACCCAAAACTGGATGTTGAAGCTAGTTCCAATACAAAGTTTTTATAAACGTTTATGCTTGCTCTTCTTTGTAGAGAAGATTGTGAGTCTTATCAAGACGCTCTAGAATGCAAGTTTCGTTCCAGGTGGTATTTGTTAGATCATCACAGGTTAGGGATGCGAAGGTTTCCAGTTCCATGATGAGTATCTTTTAATATTTGATATATTTAAGATCCATAATTGGTTTAGGCATTTCTACAGATTTCCAGAGATTGTTGATCCGTCACTGGAATATTTCATAGTATTTTCAGTAATGTTTTTGGCCCTTCAGGGCTATCATGAGTGTCATTTTAGAGTCCACATCCCAGGTGTGGGCCTCATTGGTATCTACCTTCAAGTCAGGGAAGAAAAACTTGAAGACTGCTGATAGAGAGTTGTGGTAGGTTGTATTTTTGTATAGAAAGTTAATATTTTCCATGATTAGTGATTCTGTCATCTTGTCTGGATTGTTTATGCCCGCCCTAATCATGGTTACGATCTCAAGGCGTTTGGAAATGTCGTAGTATTTGATTTCCTCTTTCCAGAGGTTCAACCAGATGAGGTTGTTGGCTCTGGCGAATAAAGTAATGTTCTTTACTCTTCTATTGAGTATTTTCTGTTTAATTTGAGAGTGAACAGGTGTACCCTTTTTGTAGATTGTTTCTGGAGTGTTTTTGCTATCGATATATAGGCGATTTTCTTGATGTCACTCTTTTAGTGTTTTACTGCTTCCTTGAATAGTGGTTTTTCTTTAAAGTGGTATGTCTTTGTGGTTGTTGAAATATAGTTGTGTGCTCGGTTTACCATGGTATACAGGTTTTATCTTTTTATCTTTTGAGTAAGGCATTATGATGGGGATGTCAATGATAGCTGGAGGTATGCAGAAAGCATTTCTGGTCGCCATTTTTTGTTCCAATTCTAGCCAATTTCTGTGAGTTGAGGTTATCTCTGCGGTGCTGATGCTGATCAGGTAGTTTATTAGTTTTCTTGTGAGTTCATTACTGATAGTGTAGCATCCACTACCAAGCATTAACATAGATTAAATTATTCTTTTAAATTATTGTTCTTCATTCTAAGCGGGTAGGGATGTACGCAAGTTAGCTATTTACTCCGATGTTGTATTTGCTTTTGTTAATCTTCACTTAACTAAAATAACTGGATCCTGTTTAGGTACTCCGCCATCGCAGCTCTGCTCTGTGATTTAGGTATGGCCTCTGGCCGACTCCGATCTCTGAATCACTTCACCTGTGTTTCCATCGCTGATTGAGTGGTTCCAAGCCTCAGCTCAACGATGTTCTTATATGTTCCCTATCCTAACTCAGTGTAGTTCTCAATGCTAGTTGTAACTGACTTAAACTCAATTTGTAACGTGTATTTATGTCTCTTTGCAACCTTGCAATGTCACTAGCTGCTTAATAATTATTACTTTAGCCATTACCGAAAACTACTGGCTTTAGATAAGTTAACAAAAATAAGTTACATAATAACTTGCAGCTTCCTACCTTACATTTAAATAACATAATACATGCTCGGTCTCCTTATCAGTCTATTATAGGTCACCTAAGTCTATATGATAAAATATGTATAACCTACAGTAGGCTATCNTCAGGTATTTGGTATTCCTCAGTTTCTTCTTGTATTATATTAATCGNACAAAAATAAGTTACATAATAACTTGCAGCTTCCTACCTTACATTTAAATAACATAATACATGCTCGGTCTCCTTATCAGTCTATTATAGGTCACCTAAGTCTATATGATAAAATATGTATAACCTACAGTAGGCTATCCAGCTTTTTTACCAATATCATTTATTATATACATGTAAATGAAAGAATCAGTAGCCAGCTAAACGGAGAAAAACTCCTATTCATATACCTAACATAAATGCAGGTTCATGGTTTGGATCAAGAACCCTTGAGTCACTTCCGATATGTGCCCAAACCACTACTACTGCATTTACCGTTTAGCTTGACATTCTGTATAAATAAGCAAACTGATATAAAATCTAAAGATAAGATTTTCAAAGAATTTACTTCAACAACTTCCAAAATGATTTCTCACATATTTATAGTTAACTTTCAAAAAGTACCTGTCGTTCGAAATTCAAATTTATATCGTCTGCCAAAAATGGCTAAAAATAATGGAAGCAAATTCGCCCCCTTTGTTTGGTCAAATTCGATGACAAGTACTAATTTGCTATATTAATACTTGGTTGAATTTACAAAGATAATCTGATAATTAAACTTAAATTGTTTTTTAATTAATAATCATAATTCGATCTTAGTTTTGACTAATCATCTGATCTTCTTTCTTAGCAGCATTATGCTTTGGATTATGCTACAAGCCCTCCTCAGCTTGCGTTATTTTTAGCACTGCGCATTCTCCGTGGACTAACTCATCCGCTTTTTTAATTATCATTTCCGCTTGGGGATTGCTCCAGCTCATTGTCACAAATTCCAGTTGTTTGGTTATTGTTGGTACCGCCTCTCTCTCTCTGTTATTACTGTACTGTGGTATCACAGGAATTTATCCTCTTTAATATTTTCTGATATCAGTGTGATCTCTCTAAGTTCATTCTTTTCTCTGAGAAGATCTCATAGAATTTCTTGTATAGATGGATTCCTTTTATTGCTATCATTAACATCATCTGTGTGTCTGCTCTACTCATGTGCGCCATCTCCTCATGTATCTTTGTGTTTGGGTAAAAGAATGTAAAAACCCTCCTGAGGCTCCTTGTGTTTGCCACGCCCTTATAAAAGAAGCTTATGTTCTCACTTCCTATTCTGTTATTGTCATTGGATCGTTCTTATTTAGTCTCATCATTGTCACTATCTCTACTCTTTTTGTGACATCATAAAAGCGGTACTCTTTGTCCCATAAGTCCAACCACACTACATCATTTACTCCCGAAAACAGCATGATCGAATTTGTTATTTGTTTATCTATTCCTTCCCGTAGTTCTTTTAACTGTTTGTGAATCGGTTTTCCTTGAGTATATAGCTGATAAGGAGTTATCACTCCCTCAACGTATACCCTTTCCTTGTTATTGTTTTTTAGTAATATTTCCTTTGTCTTTTTGTAATCATCTTTTTCAACTATCACTTTTGCTTCGTCTTTAATGTTCATGTAAGTCTTGTATTTGTGCAAGAAAGTTTTGGCAATCTTCACATTTTTTGGTATTCTCCATCATGGGAGTACCATCAGGATGGATACTGTTTGTGGTGGGGTGCATATGAGGATTTTGGTTCTTATTTGTTGCTCTATCTCTCTATAATCTTCTGACGTTGTCGGCGCTGTTGCCAGTCCAATCATGGCTGGATAATTCATCATACTTTCTTTTAATGTTTCCCAGAATATTTGCGTTAAGCCTCTACTGCTCATTCTCATTTGGATCTTGTCATTCGCTTCCAATTTTGATGTAATGCATTCTATGTCCACCGCTAGCTGATTGCATGGTTTTAGCATCTCTTCAATTTCAGTTTTTGTGAACGCCTCTGTGAACATTAGTTTCATTGATGCTACTGTTTGCTCCTCCTTCACATACTGATAATTCCTAAAGCAAATTTCTTCTTTTTCCTTAGTTATTTTTATTTCGACTAAGAATCTCTCATCATCCATGTTGATTCATTCCATCGTGTGTTTTGGTGTGGAGGCTCCCCATTACTCTATATTTATCCTGTCTATTTGTTGCTGTGTCTTTGGTGATAGTATTAGTTGTGTTGATTTTAACAATTCTTCCTCCTCCAACATCTCTTTTTGTGTCTTCGTTGTCCTCTTGCAGACTTCAACAGGTTCTGTTATTCCTCCCCTTTGCATCATTTCTGCACTCTTAATGATTTTCACAAATGTGCAGTGAGGGCTCTCTTGTTCGTATCTCTTCATGTCCAGTTCTAATGTTTGTTGGATCTCTTTGTTTTTCATCATATTTACAATTTCTTTGGTATCTATGATTTTTTGTTTAATGATTTTCTTTGTTGTTAACCAGGGTACTGTTTTGACCTGTCTTAGTCACGTTTCAGATGTGGCACCCCACATTTATTTTCTCATGGGTTCATTGAATACTGTTATTTCTTCCAGCACAATTCCTGTTCTATTCACTATGTCCACCATTAACATTCTTCCTAGTGGGCTTTTGTTGATGATTAATCAACTTATGAACTTTTTGAATTCTTGCATCAGTTTCTTGATTTTGTCTGGGGATGTCAACTTCTCGACGTGCCCTTTCAGCAACCAATTTTTTATTTGCATGTTCACTGGAGATAAAGCTATTTCATATTTCTTCACCTTCACTAACTTGTGTTGTCCTGCTCTTGAAATTGGTAGCCTCAATTCCTGTTCCTACATTGTGAATATTGCTAGAATCCATGCTGACGTTCTGAATCTGATCTCTGGGGCATTCTTTTCCTCAAATAGCATATTTTTGAAATCTTTTGTTGAATTTAATTCATACACTCTGTTGATTTCCGACAGTGCTACCTCAACTGTCTTGTGGTATTTTCTTGACAGGGCCTCAATATGTATCTCTGGCCATTCTTCTTTCGTCTTCTTCTGTAGCTTCATTTCATTCCATATCTCTTGTATCCTCTTTATGTGTTCCTGCCTTTGTGTGAGGCTGCACTTGATGAATAGCATATTTGCTTTTTCTATGCCCTCTGCATGTGTTGTCATTTCTATGGTTTTTACTTGTTTAAATAAATTGATGGCTATACACGGATCTACCATCAGTCTGCAATAGGCTACCCAGTAATCAATTTGCAAATCTAGGTGAATTAATTCCTCGACCTTTAATTCTGTTGTTATTTTTTCCCATAAGAACACATTTTCGACCTGTGTCTGTAGTTCTTTCAGGAACAGTGGTAGTTCTTCAATCGTCATTCTCCCAATGATTACTACTCTTATGCCCCTGGACTCTTGCCATTCTTAAAGTTTGATCTAACTGTTTCTCCAAATTTTTGTTGTATTATTTTTCTTTTAGGATGTGAATGATTATTAGATTGTCTTTGTCGATGTAAATTTCTGGTATCTTCACGATCTGTTCTATGTATGCCATGATTGCTTGGGCTGTTTCTAGTGTGAAGTTGTCATTGAAAGTGACATGAACCATGCTGCGCATATATGGTCGTTCTACCGTTTCGTCTAATTCTCTTTGATAGCTTATGATTGTGTTGACCATTGGTCTTTTCTGCGCATATAGTACTATAGGTAAATTGCTGCCCTCTGTCTTTGCTATCTTTTGAATGTGACTTTTCATTTCCAGTGACAGTTTCTGGTATGCGTTCATTCTCATTTTCATTGTTTCCATAAAGTGGGGGTGCAGGGTTCCCCCCCTTCCTTTTCTCTCTATCTTTTGAGCACATTGTTCTTTCTGATGTGCTTTTGGAGGGGGTGTGGAGCTGTGTAATCCGTAGTGGTCTACTGGTGCTTGGCTCACCGTCAAGTGAGTCCATGCTGATTGTAGAATCATGCCAACTCGCTGTGATGGCCATACTTAGAGAAAACTGTTACTTTTCTTAGGTTAAACATAACGCGAGGTTGACAATTTTCCAATTTCTCTCCTCTACTGTAAATGCGTGGTTTATTAACTTATTTAATATACCGGAGCCTTTGTAGCTACTTAGTTAACCAAACTTATTTAGATCAAGCAGAGAGATTAGAGAACAGGATCGACGCTCAATAGAAGCTGCGCACTCTCAGGAACACATTCGCCAGCTGCATCTTACCAATGTGACTGCCAACGTAGTAAAGAGAACAATAATGGAATGGTGATGTGCATAGTGAACTCAGTGTAATGGTGATTGCAACTACCTAACAATTTAGTGCATTGATTGTTTTTGTTATTACGAGCTAATGCAATAAACGAAATGTCGCAACCGTTCTGCTGTAATAGCTTATTATGAGGCCCTACATTTAATAACCCTACATATAGATAAATAGATAACAGCCCTTTATACATGTAAACAATCAATGCCGTCAGCAAGAAATAAGAAATATAAGTCGGCCGAAGGTCTCCCTTACAGAACATTGAGCAACATGTAACAACTATTAAAGTAACTATATGTAATAATCTATAAAGATACAATCGTAATATACATTCCAGTATGACCACTGTTAAATCATCCATCATCGTGTAACATCGTAAAGGTGGTAACAAATAACTTAAGTTTAGCAATAAGATAATTAACATGTAAGACTCGTAGGTCGCGATAACACTATCTGACAAGCAATGACAATTAGGAAAGCTATAACGGCAAAAACTCCTACACCTATTCGTAACCTTAGAGTACAACGTAAACTGGAGGTGGGAGACCACCATACAATTACCCTAGCTTGTATACGTTTAGCTTTCCATTTAAATATACAAAATGACCTGACAATAGAAAACTAATCCAAAGTAGATTTGCTCATCAAGTATTACATCCAATGCATTATATTTATAGCACTTTTTGATAAACAATTAAACACTCGACAAGTACCTGCTATTCTTTCTTGTTGACAGTTTTTCCCTCGCTTTAATATTTCTGTTAATTTTACGCAACGTCAGCTTTAATTTGACTATGCTGTTTGACCATCTTTTGTTTTGTCAAATACCGTCGAGTATAATTTTAAGTATTAACTGCACAAAACATTTTACAAACTGAATAATCAATCCTATCATGATTTACAATTAATCATTATAATCAATAATAATTTTAGTCTTTGTTTCTTCATTCTTTTCCTCTCATCCTGACCAATCATGATAGTCTTGATAGATTATGTCACATGATGGTTTCCACTGATTCGCCCTTGAATCAGCTCACAGTTGAAGCTTTCAGCAATTGACCAGTTGTGGGTTCCGTCAATACATCAGCCTCAAATCACTTCTGTATGCGCATGGTTCTTCACCAACATTCACCTACCCCTGGAACTCTAATGGTCGCACTGCCCTTGAATCAGCAAGGTGGACTGGAAGGAAAGTTGTGCTGCATTTCACCAGTTCTCTGTGTGCCCTCAAATTGGCGGTGCAGATCTCTGGGATGTTCACTGGTTCTCTGCTTGCCCTCGAATTGGCGGTGCAGATCTCCAGTGGGAGAGGCATTGTGTCTTTTTGTCTCCCTGCCTTTGAATCAGTGTTGGGGACTACTTGGACGCCTTCTCACTCTGCGCCTTTGATTAGTCATGGGTTGGTTCTCATCCCTTCTGTATTCCATTGGACGTCCGGTTCAAGATTTCCTTTGTATTCTCCTCTGTGGGTTTGATGTTGTCATCTCCTCAGGTCGTTGGGTTCAGCGCACTCTCTTCCTCAATGGCTGTTGCATCTTGTTCAATTTTCCTAAATTCAGACAATAAATTTATATCCCATATCCGAGGGTCATATATATATTTATCTCTCGCTGCATGCCTTGGCAGCACTCTTTTTTGTATATTTTCATTACCAATATTTGCTTCGAATTCTTTGTGTAAGCCTTCCTTCTGTAGACTATCTAATTTGCCCATATGATATACAATCTCATTACCATTAATGCGACTTATTTTAAACTTGGCATTTCCATCTAATATCAATTCTTTGATATCTGCTGTAGCCCATTTTAGGTTCTGGAAATGCAGTAATCTATCATTATTTAACATGTACTCGTTATTTGGTAATACTTGCGTTATTTTATATGGACCTGACCAAACTGTTTTTAACTTTCCGACCTGGTTTGTGTCTGTTAATTTCATAGGTGTGAATGCGTAAACTGTGTTGCTTATTTTGTGTGGGTGACCGTAAATTTTTTTATTGTAGTTGTGCTGTTGTCTCACAGCCGATTTCTTTGTGTTATGACACATTGTCTCATGTATTGCTGTTATCTGATTCCTCAGTTGATCCACATATTGGTTGTCCATCTTTCCACTATAGGCGAAGTATTGCATTGATAATGTTGTCGCCACCTCTCTTCCAAACATGGCCTTAAATGGTGTTATCCTGGTTGTTGAATGTACAGATGTATTGTAAAAATACTCAATCATTTTAATTACTTCTCTCCATTTGCGACCCCCTATTCTTGAAGTTGTGACTCTAATTAGCTTTATCAAGGTTCTGTTCAGTCTCCACTGCGCCGTTTGCCTGTGGATGGTATGCAGTTATTCTTTTGCTCATTACTTCCAGTAAGCATGTCATCTCTTGGAACAGGTTGCTTTCAAATTGTGGCCCCTTATCAGTGATTATCGTCTCCATTGGCCTGAACTTCAGGACCCATTCTTTCATTACTATGTAAGTGGTTGTTTCAGCCATTGTGTTCTTCATCAGGATTAACTTTGCATATTTAGTGAAATTGTCCACCATCATAATAAGTACTGATATCCCTCCTCATCTTTTGACAACATTTGTAAGTCTATGTGTACAATCTTGTTGTTCTAGTGGTGTTCTCTGTGTTGGAAAATGTTGTTTGTTATGAAGGAGACATTTCGTACATTTGTTAATTATTTCTTCTGTGACCTTCTGTATTGCTGTTGTGAAGAACCTTGCATTGAATGTGCTCTCCATTTACGTGATGCCTAAGTGGCCCTTCTTGTGAATCTTCCTTACTAGTTCACGTTTATAGTACTCTGGTATTGCAATCCTATTGTTTTGTCCTTCCACGTATAGAAGTCCGTTCCTGTTCTTCTTCCATCTGTACCTCTTGTAGTAGCTTGTGGTTAACTTTGCTTAATATTATGTCGTCTTTTTGTTTTTCTATGATTTCTGACTCTGATATATCTTCCTTTATTGCGATTGGTAGCACTGCTTGTCCCTTCTTATCAACATTCATTTCTGGCAGCCCCTCGTACTCCATGTGTGGTAGAAATTGAAACTGTTTCTTTTCTCTGTCTTCCTTGGTTGCATCTCTCTGATATTTGGGAAGCATGGTCCAGAAGTTGGTGTTCATATGCAGTGTCCCTCTTTGGTGTTCGATCATGAAATTGAACTTGTTTAGGTACTCAATCCATCTTGACACTATTCCTGATTGTCACCTGAAAACTTTTTGAGCCATGCAAATCCACTGTTGTCTGCATGGACCCTGAACTGAAGGCCTATTAAGAAGTGCCTAAATTTCTTGATGCTCTTGATCAGTGCCAGCATCTCTAATTTTGTTGACCCATAGTTCTCTTTGCTTGATTTCAACTTGCGACTAAAGAACTGTATGGGTACCTCCCTGCCATCCTTTAGTTGTCCCAGTGTTTTTCTGATTGCTACCTTGCTGGTGTCACAGTCTAGTATAAATGTTTAGTTTTAGTTGGGCGTGTTCAATGATGGCAACTTTGCTAGTTCTTCTTTTATCTTGTCTAGCTCCTCCTGCTCCCGCCATGTTGATATAAATTGTACTGACTTCCTCATCAGCCACGTCATCTTGGCAGTCTTCCCCGTGATATTGGGGATAAAAGTGCCATAATAATTGAAGAAACCCATTATTCTTTGGATATCCTTCTTGTTGTTTGGTTTCTCTATTCTCCTGATTATGTCTCTTGCATTGTCCTTCATGCATATCCGCCCTTTTTTGATTGCTCATTCTAGAAATATGATTTTTTCTTTTAAGATGTCACATTTATTTCCATTAATTCTCAGGCCCGATTTTTGCAGGATTGATAGTGTTCATTCCAGTTTCTGCAGCTGTTCCTCAATCGTGTCACTAGTCACAATGATGTCATTGATGTATGCATTTACGTCATCCTTCATCTTGTGTTTCTTATTTTTCAGCACTTTTGTTATATATCTTTGGAATGTTGCAGGCGCATTACATAGGCTAAACGCCATATATATCCATTCATACAGGCCATATGGAGTTATGAACGCCGTCTTTTCTATATCTTCCTCTTCCATTCTCACCTGCCAATATGCCTTGCATAGATCTATCTATGTAAAGTACTTGCCTCATATAGCATTGTTATCAATGTTGAATCTGACTTTTAAGCATTCTATGTCAAGAGTGGTTTGTTGTAGAGGCGTCATTAATCATTCCAATTCTTGCTTTGATTACAATTTGATGAAGAAGTGCATTTTAAACATTTCTATGTCAGTGACTTGTGCTTGCCAAAAGGCAAAATGAGTGATGCCAATTTGGTGTTTGTTTTGTAGGATATGTTTTTTTCTATTAGCATATCTTTTGCATCATCAGTTGTCCAAGCATGAATGGTTATAGTTTCTGTTTTAGTAATTTTTTCATTGATGATTTTGTTCACTAGTTCTTGGAGCCTTGGTGAGAGTTTTAGTGTGGTTTTGTTTAAAAGTTCTTCATCTTCTTCAATTTGTGCAGGGATTTTGCATTTGAGTTCTATTTGGTGGTATGGTAGATATCTTCCAGATGAGTCAGTTGTTTCTGTAGTAATACTAATAAAACTGAATGAATATTCAGGATATCAACTAGAGAGATATGTTTAGAGTGACATGTTCTTGTCATTGATGTTATGATTTCTGCACAATTCGAGATAATTCTGTGTAGAGTGGGGTAATCATTCCTGGAGCATTACTGTTGTTAGCAGTGCATTGAAATTGGTATAAGTTTTGTAGTGAGTCTCAGATGTTGTACCCCACATGTACTTTTTGGTGTAGATGTGAAATATGTCTAGCTCTTTCTCGTGGATGCCTAGCTTATTCTGAATAATGATAGGTGAGAGTCTTCCAAAGGAGTTCTTGTTGTTTATGAGTTTGATGATATACTTTTCAAAGTGATGAATGTTAGTGCATTTAGCTTGTAGTGGAGATGTAATTAAGAATGTTTGCAGTAGTAGCCAGTTTTTTAGTTTTTGTGGAAGGCTAGCTACAGCAATTTTGCAATAGGGAATTTTATTTAATTATTGTGTGTTAGCAGGATGCTGACTATCCATAATGCTGGAGTTTCAAGGAAGTCAGGTATTTGAGATACTTCAAATATCTCTTTGAAGAAGAATGTTTTGTCTTTAAATCATGTAGCTGTGATTATACAGTTCAGTAGATGTTCCATGTCTGTTGGATACATGTGGTGAGGACACTTGATTTTGATTTGTGGCCACTGCTCAGTGTTGTACTTGTTAGCTTTGAGTTGGACCCATCATTCATGAATTTCATTTAGACCTTGTTGTGACTGACTAAAAGGAAACTTGCAATGAATATCAGTGATGTTTAATCAACTACAGTGGGGATCTGGGACTGTGAGCATTTGGGCTTGTAGAAGGATGTCTATAGCTATCCTCTTTTCTTTATGATTTTCTTATAAATATAAAAAAGCATTATTAATATTTACAAAAATTAAATGACTTTTTGCAGTTACTGCACAAACATAAAAAGAATCATTTACATCCATTACTTTCATATGAATTTTCTAAAAATTCATAAAGAATCTTGTACATTTTCCTTTTGCTAATTTTTGGATTTCCAAAGAAATCAAAGTTGTATTTCTGAATTAAATAATTCCCAATACAGCACTCGTATTTTTCTTCATTTTCTTTATAACAAATAGTAGACTTTTAGTTTTTTGATTCTTTTTGAATTCGAATGAAACATAGTCTAAAATATTAATTAAATCATATCTTCCATGGATTATATCTATTAATTGATGGACATCCTTTAATTGAAGAAATAATGAAACTGGTAGGAGTTTATAGTAAATTAAAGCATTTTTGTATGCCATATTACTAATCAATCTTAAACATTTTTTTGAAATTTTTCAAGTTTGTCTATATCTGTGGAGTTTGCATACCAAATAGGAGAGGCATAAAATAAAATAATATCAATGAATATTAGATTTGTAATACTGTTTTTAGGTGTCACCATGGATCAACTAAGAGTAGACTGGCAAATTATGATGAAATTTTCCATATAATCCTCTAAATCAAGTACATTATTAGGTATGTTTTCATTTACTTCCTCAATGTATATAAATGCTAGTTTGATTGAGATTGCTTGGGCAGTAACTAATACTAGGTTCATGCATTACACCATATCATCTTTGTCTGCTGCTTTTAGGAAGTATACTATCATTAGGTTTTTCCAATCAATGTTGATTGTGGGAATTTTTTGGCAAGCACGTTTATTCTTGACAAATTTGTAGATTTTTCTAACTGTTATGTTGTGCTTGAATGTAATGTGAATACTGCTGTGTAAATATTCTCTGCTAAGTTCCTCTTTCATCCATTCATTGTAGAAGATTAGTGTACAGATTTGTGGGCGTTTTTCTGCATTGATAATGGTAGGAAGGCTCCATGGTGGATTTAGTTTTCTGAGGTGCTAAGTAGTTCTGAGGTAAGACGTTTTGTTTCTTCAGAAGGATTGTTTGCACTGATGCGTCTTAAGGGGTGATACATGTTCAGACTTCCAATTAAGCAAGCAATTAACTCTAATTGGTCNAAAACTTTTTAAGCCACGCCAGCCCACTGTTTTCAGTTCTTACTTTAAACCTTTGTCCTATTAGAAAATAGCGAAATTTTTTGATACTTTCAACCAGTGCTAACANTCAAGCGCATTTATTCTTGACAAATTTGTAGATTTTTCTAACTGTTATGTTGTGCTTGAATGTAATGTGAATACTGCTGTGTAAATATTCTCTGCTAAGTTCCTCTTTCATCCATTCATTGTAGAAGATTAGTGTACAGATTTGTGGGCGTTTTTCTGCATTGATAATGGTAGGAAGGCTCCATGGTGGATTTAGTTTTCTGAGGTGCTAAGTAGTTCTGAGGTAAGACGTTTTGTTTCTTCAGAAGGATTGTTTGCACTGATGCGTCTTAAGGGGTGATACATGTTCAGACTTCCAATTAAGCAAGCAATTAACTCTAATTGGTCAGCAAACATGTTGTGGCAATACATTATCAAACATTCATCAAACAAGCTATCAGACAAATGGCAAACATCTATTGGAATTTCACGTTTATGGTTAACTAATATACATAAATTTGCATGCTTTGACCTGTGCAGTGTCATTTTTGATACAATTGTTATTACAGATGTATGTATTTACAGGATAATTATTTTCTGTCAAAAAAAATTTATAATGATTCATGAATGTTAATTGGTTTTGTGTGTAAATGCATGGAACCCGTGCAAATCATCCAACATAGCATTTTGAAATAGCAATAATTAAATAAATCATGCTTCACATCACCAATGACAAGGAAAAGCATTTTAAAGTAGGTTAATTAATTAATCACTGCTTTGTGTGTAAATGAATTCTGCCTTTCCTGTGAGGTTGATTTAGCACTTTTAGTAAAGTAAATAAACAACAATATATTTATAGAATAGATAAGAGAACAAGTGAATGCTGTTTTTACCCATTTTAATAAAATTTCTTCAAATTTAAAGAGTTTTATTGTTAAATAATTAGCTTGTTTGATGGAAAATATCTAAATTATTTTGATTTCAATTTGTCTGATGGGAGGTTTGATGGCTTGTCTAATGGTGTGTCTGACAGGGGTGATACATGGGCAAACATTCGTCAAAAATTTTGTTTGCCAAAAATTGGTCATACAAATTTGATCATGTATCACCTCCTTTACTCTTCTTGTAGCAATGAAGTAGGGGTGGAGGATTTTTCCTTTGCAAATTGACATTTTATTCAGGTGTTGTTTGTAGCTTGCAGATTGCTTGCTGCTTCTTTCAGAGGTTGTTGAACTGGCTGTAGATATTGGACTGAGAACTTGCCATTTTACTGGTATCCTTGAGCTAGGAGGAGGAGAATTTTTCTGTTTTTCACCCGCCCTTTTAGATGTTGTAGGGTCTGAAGATGTTGAAGGTAGGTCAAAGTTAGCTCCTGAATCCATATCTGGTGCACTTACTCTAGTAAAGATGTCAGGAGCATCTCTGAATCCGAGTCTGATGCACTTATACTGACTAAGACCTGAGAGGCTCCCATGTGTGAGTCTTCTTCATCTGATGAGCTTATGTGTTTGGCTGCTTAGCTCTTTGGAGGAGTTGTTGTTTGTTGGTGTTTCATCTTCTAAAGGCAAATAAACAATATTAATATGTCATTCATTAAAGTTTTGTTTAGCAATATGAGAAGGTTGTATATGCATTGGCAATTTAGTAATTTAGGTTGCTCAGAATTCTCAGATTTTAGGTAGTCTTGATTTTCAGTATTTTTTTATATTGGTTCTAATTGGTTTGTGTCATATTGTTCATTAGTATTGTTTTCAGTTGAGTGAATTCTTTTATGTTATTGATAGGAGCATCTTCAATGTTTTTGTGGTTCACTTGAGACTTTTGAAATTTGTCATTTTTTCTATTACTAAGTAGATAGCTGTTATGGGGGAGTACTTTCTTGATTGTAAAAGGTTTGAACCAGTTTGTAGCTAATTTCCATACTTGTTTTTCAGTGGTGATGACTCCTGATAAGAATTGGTAAATTTGATCTCCAACTGTGTGGTTTTCCATACATGAATTTATTGTAGTATAGTGTTTGTCTTACTGAGCTTTTGGCAGTGTTGGCACAGATGATTTTATGCGTCTGTTGTATCTTTTTTAAGATTTTGTTGCAGTAGTCATTGTCTGTGGCGTCATTATATTCTTTGAAGAGTATTCCAACAGGTGTTGGCACTTTTTGTCCAAATACTGCCTTGTAAGGTGTTGTTTTGGTGGTTTTGTCAGTAGAGGTGTTATAAAAGTATTCTATTATTGGTAGTGCTTCTCAACAGTCTTTGTCACTGATATTTGTAGTGGTAGCTTGCATTAGTTTAATGAGTGTTCTGTTAAGATATATGACTCCTCTGTTGGCTTGGGGATGATAGACTGTTGTGTGATTGTGTATGATTTTGAGATGTTTGAGTAAGCATTGAAAAAGTTTGCTTTCAAATTACACACCTTGGTCAGTGATCAGTGTTTCTATGGGCATAATGCACATAGCCAATTATTTATTACTGCCTTGGCAACTGTTTGAGCTTTTATATTTTTCAGTGGAATCATTTTACTGTATTTAGTGACATATGAGTAACCTTCTTCATCCATGTTTACAATTTTGTTCATTCCCTCAGAAGTTATTTTTCCAGTTCTGTGTGCTGCTGTGGGAATTTTGATTTATTCTGCTGGATGCATGTTGGGCATTTGTTTATAACATCCTTGATGGTTGTTTGAAGATGGGTAGTCACAAAATGTGCATTCATGATTGTTTCTGTTTGGCAAACACTGGTATGTCCTCACAAAAGAGGATTTTTTGACTAATTCTAATTTGTAGTATTCTGGTAGAGATATTTGGTTATTGGTTTTGGATGCTGTGTAGAGGATTCCATTGTCATTAAGCTTCTAGTTGTATTGGTGTAAGTATTTTGTGGCTGGAGTATTGTCAATGTTTTTTCTTGTTTCCAGGTTGTTGATGATGTCTCACAAGATTACATCATTGCATTGTGTGTGAGCTATCTCATCTGTTGTGATTTCCTCTCATATGGCTATGGCAAGGATTGCCTGACCATTTTAATCAATGTTGATGTCTGACAGTTATTTGTACTGTGCTGATGTTATGAAATTGAAGTTAGATTTTTTATGCTCTGTTTTTTGAGCTCTCTTTGGTACTGTGGAATCACAGTCCAAAGGTCAGCATTGTTGTGGAGTTGTCCTTTTTTGGTGTTATTGTGAATGAGAAGTTGCTGAGGTATTCTATCCACCTAGCTATTATGGTAGAGCAATCTCATGAGTATTTTTTTAACCAGCAGAGACTAGTATTATCTGTACAGATGGTAAATGCTTTCTCACCAATGAGAAAATGCTGGAATGTTTTCAATGATTCCACTAAAGCTAGCATTTCCAATTTTGTGGCTCCATGATTGAATTGTGATGTTCTTAGTTTCCTTGAGAAGTATTGGATGGGCTTTTCTTCTCTGTTCTAGATTAGACTGAGACAAGCACTGATGGCATCTGTACTGGCATCTGTGTCTAGTAGGAACATGTCAGTGGAGTCTGGACTATTTAGCAAGGGTATGTTCTTCATGAATTTTTTCACTTGATCTAGCACTTCCTGGGCTTTCCAGTTCTATTTGAAGTTTTTTACTGCAAATAGCATTTCTTTGCATTAATTCTCAGCCCAGAGTTGTATAGTAGTTTGCTGCTGTGTTCCTTGACTGTTGTTGAGAATGTCATGACGTTGTCTATGTACACAGTGATGCCATCTTCCAGTGTTGGTTGTTTGTTTAGGAGCATCTTTGTTATGTATCACTCGAAAGTTGTGGGAGCATTGCAGAGGCCAAAGGTCATCTATAACCATTCAAATATACCATATAGTGTGATGAATGCAGTTTTTCTATGTCTGATTCTTTCATTGGTAATTCATTGGTAATATGTTTGCACAGATTAATGGTGAAAAAAAATTTTACATTGTGCTGCATTGTAGAGTATTTTGTCTATTAGTGGGAGAGGATATGAGTCATTATTGGTGACATTGTTTATCATGCCAAAAATCAATGCATAGCCAATATTTGTATCCCTGTTCAATGAACACAGTTGGAGAGGTGTATGGGCTCTTATTCTTTCTTATAATTCTGTTTAGAAGTTTGGTGATGGTATGTGCGTATTCATCCTTTAGGTGGTGTGGCATTCTGCAGCATTTTTGGCAGATGGGTTTGTTGGATGTTGTGTTAATCTTGTGTTCAACACCAATTGCTTTTTCCACACTAATTTCACCATTGTTGAATATTCCTGCATTTTTTTGTAAGACTGTGTGGATCATTTCTACTTGGTGATGATTTAGTTGTGGATTTGTATCCTTGGATATTGTTTGAACATCTTTAATTTCCATTGTTTTTCTCCATTTCACTGCATATCAGGAATCATGTGTCTTTGTGACAAATTTCTCAATGGGTATATCAATGATTTTTAGTTTATCTGGCTTGACATTGATGAAATTCGAACTTTTGTTGAGGATCACCATAACAGTTTGCCCATTTTTCACTGTGCATATGTTGTTAAATAGTATTTTTTTCTTTTGGTTGATGCCATGTTGGTTGGAGAGGATGTAGTCTCCATTCACTGTGGCATTTGTTTTTATTCTCACTAGTTTTCAGTGTTGTGGTTCTACTCTGAGATTTTCTTCCAATGCAAATTTGGTTGTGCTTCTGTCTGATATTAGTAGGCTGATGTGGATGTTATTGTCTTCATGAATTGTTAATGGTTTTACCAAGTAGTTGATCACACAATTGTTCTGTGTGAGAAAATCTCTGCCTAAGATCATTTCATATGGAAGGGGCTGATCATGAGTGTCCACAATAAATATGTAATATGTTATGTTGAAACTTGATGTGGTGGATGGTAATGGGTACGTTTTTTACTACACCTTTGATGTTTATGTAGTCTGATGTGTTTATCGGCCATGATTCGTCCCTCTGCATGTCTTTGCAGGTCCATCATATTTTGGTTGCACAGGTGTCAGCCATTAATGTTATCAATGCTCCTGTATCCACAGTTTCTTTAATGTTGACACTGTTGATTGTTAACAGGATGAAGTTCTTCTCTAAGAGGTCTGTGATGATTAAGCATACTTCTTCACCATTTGGGCCAGTGCCCTTGTTAGTTTAATGAATCATCTTCTTCAGATTGGAGAGTGATTTCTTCAACATCTTTGCTTGCATAAACTATTACTTTGCAATCAGGTTTGGTGTGGCCTTGCTTTCCACACTGCTTGCATCTGATTTTTTCTAGATTTATTGGTTTCTCCTGTAATTTGTTTTTTTATGTTCATAGTCTTTGATTGTGGTATGAATTTAGTGTTGGTGGAATTAATCTGTGTTCCCAGTTCTCTCTGTTTGTTATTTTCCATCATATGCTGAATCTTGACAAATTTGTTGATGAGTGTCAATATGGAGTCTTCTATGTTGCATTTGCTTTTGAAACCTCTGAACAATGGCGACATGCCTGTATGTAAGAATGGAGGTCTTGGTGGTAGTATTGACCTTCTTCAACCAAGAGCTCCAATAGTCTGTTGACTTTGTAGATGTATTCTGCTATATCATCATCGTTGAGCATTTTACAGTTGAAAAGCAGCATGCTTTATTGTTTGTGGTTGCTTTCATTGTTGAACTGGACGTTGAGAGCCTGGATTAGGTTATCACAATCTAGTTTTGTGTTTATGTCAAGGTTCCTATAAAAATTAAGTGCTTTCTATTTCAGGAAAAGTGGTAGTTGTGCACAGCCAATTTCTTTGGTGCCTCCTTGTTGCCCTACGTAGATTTCAAACAGAACCAGCCATTCTAGGAATGTCTGTGTGTTGGATTGAATTTTTCTAGTGAATAGGGGTGGAACCTTTGAAATTTTTAGATCTGTTTTCATCAGATGATTGGGTAGCATGGACTTTCGTTTTTTATGTCAGTTGTGAATGCCTGTTGAGCAGTAGGCATGTTGCTAATGCTGGAATCATGTCAGCTCCTTCATGATGAAAAGGCTGTTTGAGACATCAGTGCCTTTCATCTCTGCGGAGTTGCCAACAGTGATGCTAACAAGCTTGGTGGGATGTTTGTAGCAGTATCGTCCTTAAGATCGAGTATTTCCTGTCTAAGCATAGCTTTTTGGCTGTCAAGCATTTGCGATATTTGTGATAACAATAATTTTTCTTTGTCAAAACTAACAGTAGGTTGGCCGGTGTAAGAGTTGGAATGTTTTGTGACAGTTGCATTTCGAGTTTTTGAACCTTTTCTTTAAGATCAAGGATAATATTTACTAATAGGAATTTGTTCTTACACAATAGGCTTTGGCCTTCTTGAGACATATCAGTGTTCATCATTGACATATAATCTTTCATGAGTTGAGAAAGAACTGGGGTAAATCTGAGAACTTTTGAGTTTTCCCTTTTGATCAAGTCACTATAAATTCCAAATAATAAGAGACTTAAGCATGCTTTAATCTTTCGTAATTTGTAGGAGTTTAATAATATGCAGATAGGAATAGAATAAGTGAAAACTAAATTTGGTTCTGTGTTCATTAAACGTTCTTGTGTCACCATGTAGTGTCAACTGAATTAGTATTATAGTAATAGTAGAGCACTAATAACAACTGCAGTATGATGCATAATAAACAACTGTGAGTAAGATCAGTGTGAGAGGAAGTCTATGAAATCTAATATCCATGTGGCATGAGTAATTTAGTTTAACAAATGGCACAAGAATTGCATTTAACTGCATCAAGCATGTGAGAGAGAAATTATGAACAAAACCATAATTAGAGAACTTCACTATTACTTCTTGGCAGAAGCCAGAGCGAATCACCACCACTATTGAAATTAATTGAATGATAAGCAATGCCACTAGTAACTTTCTCTGGAAGAACCAGACGTAAAATCACAAGGAGATGCACTTATCGTCCCTCAGACCTGCCCCTGGCTCTTCCTCATAACAAAACAAATTTAGCTAGACATTGAGTTGTGAATAAGCTTAGATAATATGAATGAGCAATCAATTTAAGCAACACCAAAAGTTTTATTGTGAATGGGTACAAAAACTTGCCTTAAGTATTAACAAAATAAATATTTACAGGTACCAAAGTCATGTGATGGCAATAAGAGAAATTGAAATATTTAAATGAACAAAATGGCGGCGACTGAATTAACTAGTAACTCTCGCCCAACAGTCCATGTTTGAAGTTTGAATGAGAGGACAGTCGACCAACACTACAATATATATATATATATCAAGGCGATACTAAGAAAGGCCATGAAATGCATGATATTTGAAATATTTGCGAGGGCTTATTTTTATAATTATTTTTGTTATGAATTTCATTAAAAGCAATAAAAAATGTGGTACTCCCTTTCAAATATAACAAAATTATTAGTAAAAATTGCAAAATACTCAAAATTATTTAATAAACCTACAAAAATCTAAAATAAAAATGTTTAAAAGCTAAATATAACTAACAATCATTACATCAAATATCATATATAGAGAAAAATTAGAAATTACTTTCAAGCTTCCTCTTCTTTCTTGACATCATCATTTTGTTGTTTTTAATAACACAACTGTTTTTCATAAAGATATTGGCAATAATTCGAGATGCTTTAAGACTATTGATACTAAATTCATATGAGATATTTATTACTGAAAATAATTCAATTAGATGTTCACGACAATAAGCATTGTCATCTGTATTACAGTAATAACAGTAACATGCTGCAACAAAATCAACTAAGCAGTTGGATGGGTAAGTTAATTTTCCTTGATTAACTTGATCTATATAACCACAATCATATTGAATACACTGCTTATCCATTGCAATATAAGAACTAGTTTTTAGTGCTACATATCCAGCTATGTACACAATTGCTGATAAAATGTTACTATCCAAACCCTTGACAAGATTAGGCAAATTATCGATTAAATTTAAACTTTCTTCTGTGATCTCCAATTCACATTTATCACATAAATTATTAGGATCTGGCAAATCATCCAAATTTTCAATATTTAAATAAATTTTAGCACAGTCATTGCGTTGTGTAAACAAGACATCTTGCACACTTATAAAATAGTTTGCACCTGCTGACTGATGGTAATGGCCAAACGTTTCTTCCAAATCAGCGTTTTGGAACTGTCGTAACAGAACATATTGGTGCTGAAAAGGTTCCTGAGTAGACAAAAGATATTCAGATAATTCCACCAATCCCATACAGCAATGATACAATCCAGACGAAGTATCTGTATTTAAACTATGTATTCTTTTAGTATTCGAAATAGCACCCATAAAACTCCAAAAGTCTAAAAGTAGGGTAGGTAGGGCGCACTGAGTCAGGGTCTGGATGATTTTGCATTTTGTCCCCACATGAAGTGGAACTTCGTCATTTGAAACGATTTGAAATAGTAAGCTTCAGTAATAATATAATTACTGTAATTATATCTGTGTTGTATCGCTCAAAGCTTTTTGAAATTATCAGCTAGTTGCATAAAATTTTTGTTTTAAAAAAATTGATAATTGATTAAACAAAAAGTAGAGAAATAATAAAAAAAACGTTAGCATTGTGATAATTAAGCAATTTTTGCTGAACCCCGTAGTAGACTTGTACAGACCCCAAGTTCTTAATGTTAAGCTTGATCTTGAAAACATGAATTTTGACCCAACACAACAATGCAAATTACTTCATGTAATTTGGCGAGATATTTATATTGAGCAACAACTAGCGGGAGAAACCAATTGAAAAACCACGTGCTGCTATCACATATGTAATAATTTACATTAGTTTGCTAGTGCATGCATAATGGTTCGGAAGTGTTGTGTACTCCTCTGCAAGTCTGAATTTAATTATAAAACAAGTGTAACACAGTTTAGTTTCCCAAAAAATGTTGAATTAAAAGAAAAATCGCTAAGGGCCATTTGTAGAAAGAATTCTACAGAATATTCTAGTTTGTGAGAAGCATTTCACTTCAAATGCTTTTTATTATACTCAAACAGGAAGAAATTGAAGAATAATTCCGTTTCTACCGAATTTAAATTCCCAAATTCCTTAAAGGTAAAGTTTGATATAGGGCGTTATTTTAATTTAGGGGACCCAATTCAATTGACGTCATAAAATGAGTATTAAACTCAACCTTAACCCTAACCCTGCACCCCAACCATTGCCATTGTATTGCATTTCATCATGTTAATTAATTTTTAATTTTTGGGGTAAGGATTGTGGTTAGGGTTAAAGTATAATTATTATTTTATGACGTCATTTCAAGTGGGTACCCTAAAGTAAAATAACGCCCTGATATAGTACAATAGCATCTTTAAAATTACTAAAATGATCTTATTTTGGTATTATGATTGTTTGCTTTATCGTCACAATGACATCAAAATAAGCACTGGAAGTGTGAATTTGAACTTTTCTGAGTAATGTACAAAATCTATAAATGTTAGTTTCTCACTTATACATGTAGTGTATCACCTAAAATGAACTCACATGTATTTTTAGCAGTTAATTAATCAAATATTGACTTGAAATCATTAGTATAAAATGAAATATTATTTTAATTGAAAATAGGCTAAAAATATTTAATTAAAGCATATCTGTTTACAGTTAACATATTTGGCTGGCTACGCCAATGCATGCATGCTTGAATTTTAAAGAGGATTATGATGTTGCATTGAGTGTACTCAACCCTAAATACAGCAAATATGTATATTGTATTGCTTGTTTATATATATATATATATATATATATATATATGCAGCATATATACAAAATTAGGTAAATAATCTTATTCTAATTGATGGAATTCCGAAAGCCGATTACAAGACAAACAGAAGTAGATGAATTAGCAAAATTTAATAGTAAAGATCTTCTTACTTCAACAAAGGGGTTAAAACTTAGTGACTTTCCTGCTTCTTGGTCTTCAGATATGCCTAATGGATGCCAACGCTGACTTTATGGTTCAGCTTTATATATTTGGTAATAGTGTTCCTCTTCCTCAGTGGCTCTGTTCTATCAAAGGGTGCTAGATTAATAGACGTTCTCATGTCAATGGATTGTGCAAATATTTGATAAATTATGAAAATATGCACACTTTGCTTGATGATCTATGTCAAAGAGAATATCATGGTAAGATTAAATATTCTTCTATGATTATCAGATTTTCCCTAATGTTGCAGTTTATTTCAAATGCCACTTTCCAATTTGTACGAGACCACTTGCCACTGCCATTCTGAAAACTTTCTTAATTCGTATAAATCTGGCAGCATTCATATTGTTTTCTGAAGGAGATTCTGACGTGGTCACTTCATATGATGAAATATTCTTGGAAAAACGACTGCAGGTACAATGGAAGTTCCTTAGTTTAAATAGATGTCGAAGGAAATTCAAATGAGATTATCATTTGCTTTGTACTCACTACACATAAAAGTGGAGATACCTTTGTTGTTTGATTTTTGCCTCATGTTCTCACCAACACTGAAACTATTTTAGAAGAACTTTTAATTCATTTGCTTAAATTTTCACATTTTCTATTATTTTATTCATTTTCCCAGATATTCTTGTTGTAGACTGTTTAAAATTTGTCAAATATTTTCAGTGTTTTATATTTCTAAATTTTCTGTAAAATATATATATTCTTGTATGTTACTTTAAGAATCCCTTATTATTCCTTAAAGTTTCCGTAGGAATCTTCAAAATTCCTTAAAGTTTCCGTAAGATCTTTGAAATTCTTTAAAATTTCCTTAAGAATCTTCAAATTTCTTTAAAGTTTCTTTGAAAATCTTTAAAATTCTTGCCAAGTTTTGGTCAAAGATTCTTATATTATCCTTAATGATTTTAAAGAAATTTCGACTAGGGTCTCTTCGCATTTCGACTTCACATTTATTAACTTGAAAAGTTTACACATAGCATGCAAAAATCTGCTGTATCTGTACAATAATTTTTTATCACAGTTGCGGTCTTACAACAAAACACTTGAATAACTGTTTTAACCTTTTAATAGGTCTTGGATATACTGAAACATGAGACCGGCGGCTTAGCTTAAGTAATCCAGTTTCAGAATTGTATAATTGTCGTATGTACTTCCAGTCTGCAGTTAGAATAGAACTAGGATTTTCCTAATTGTAAAAATCCAATCTTTGTGTTTTCTCAGTGTAGAAATTGTTTTAAATACACTTATAAACATGAATTGGATCCGGAATAGCGAAAAAGGTAAATTAATATAAGCTGGATGTTGGCATAACCAAGGTTTATTATTTTTACATTGAAGAATATCAATGCAAGCCTGATTTTGCCTGTTATTGTCAACAAACAGGCCAATGCATTTGCCACCAACCCAATGTATTGAATGAACTAGTGCCATTGTTTTTTCAGGAATAAATGGTGAATCTAAAGAGTAAATTGGTTACAACTTAATAACACATTTTGTACCTCCAAACAAGCTTTTCCAATAAAATCACATTACTGTACGATCCAAGTTATCATGCTGATCTATCAACTTTCCAAAAAATGATTCACCACTATAAAGTAAGCTCACATAAACTTCATCGCATATAAGAAAGGAACACCGCATACGAACAGGTTGTTTTGTGATAACACATTTTAGAAATTTCTGATCACTAACATTATTTATTGAACTCGTTAATCGCTGTAGGGAATGAGCCGATGGCAAACAGATAAAATTAAGCAAACGTTCATAACAATTTCGAGAAATAGAATACAAACTAAATGCGTCAATCAAATCATATCTATTGTACATTCGAGTTTTAGAAAATCTCGCTTCTTTTGATGTATTAAGTAACTCACACTGTCTGTGTAAAATGCGAATATACCATTTTGCAAAAGATTATCGCGATTTATTCTCATCATTTCGATCATATAGAGTTAGATAATGAACTAATGCCTCCAATTCACTCCAAGAATTTAATTCCTAAATGTTAGTAAACTAGCTAGAAATACAGATTGAACATGAAAAATGTTGCAAAAATATACATTTGGTAGTAGGCAAATTCAACTTGCCAATAATGTTCATATTTTAAGGGGTAATTAGTGAAAACACAATTATTGCTCTGTCATTTTGAGACAAATATAATTAAAATCAAGTTATTGAAAAACTAAACTAACCTTAATATCAAGTGGATTCTTAAGATGCCGAGATTTGTAATAAACATCCACAGAAATATTGTCACCTTCGTTAGAGAAAAATATTGACCATTCAAAAATGGACCCAGTTCGTTTGCTAGAGGATAGAAAAATGCAGTGAGCACATTTTGCGGAGAGCACCGAGATGGAGAAATTAGGTAAATGTTAGGGAATATCACTAAAAAGTGACGAAAATATAATGCGATCTTCGCTAAAGAAGCTATCCATTTCATCAGGATGCGCATTCCTAGTTTCCATTGATAACTTGNACTAAAAAGTGACGAAAATATAATGCGATCTTCACTTAAGAAGATATCCATTTCATCAGGATGCGCATTCCTAGTTTCCATTGATAACTTGTACATATTTTTTGAGCTTGAAGCATGTTTGGCTTGAGGAATGCAAGAGAGAGGGATATTTAAAATATCGATGGTGGCTCATCCGGAATTTGACAGCCCCCTTTTCCAGTACGCATTGCAATTTGCTGAGGCCAATGGTTGCGAAAAATGCCATAATTGTTGGTGATTTGCTCGTACTTAATAACATTGTGTAGTCGTTTAAGCTATTCCTGACAAATATCCTTAGCCTTGGGAAAGATATAAATGGGAATTACACACCTTTACGAGTACATGTTTCTATTGTATATCCTGTATTGCAGTAGCCAACAGAGCACTTCTTTGGCATGATAGAATAAAGCCTATGTTACACGAACAACTTTTGTCGCCAATTTTTGTTGGCCAACGAAAATCGTTCGTGTAGCATCCCTCTTCCACGACTAAAATAGGGAGTAATTATCTAGACTAAAGTTGTTCGTTCGGTCCAACTAAAGTTGGCAACAAAAGTTGTCCGTTTGGTCCAACAAATATTGGACAATAAAAATTGTTCGTGTAGCACCCTTTTCGCCAACTTTAGTCGTGAAGTAATTAAATGACAAAAGTTGTCCGTGTAGCAGGGTGCTCCGACCAACTTTTTTGTCGGAGAAAAAATTCTCCAACTTTCTAGTAATTATCACCTTCAAAGATAAATAAACAACAATTTTAAGCTATAATTTCAATCGTTTTCAGAGTTCATTTCGAACTGTAAAATTTAAAATTAGCTAGGTTTATAGAATAATCATGATTTTTGAATTTTTATGTTAAAATAAACACACATCACTATGTAGGCATTTTTTTGTATACTTGCGTATCAGCATTAAATTAAAAAAATTAACTCATCAAAAAGAATCCTTTGTAGTAAACAAAAGCATTTGAACATAAAATAGTGATTATAGATTCGGAAGTCGATCACAGCGTAGCCTTGCGAACTCAAATATTGTTTAAACAGTGCAGGCAATTATGATGTTTTGGTTTAATTTCAAAGTAAACACCATCATTCTTATTCATCATTCGTGCACAGTGATAATCTGCTCTCCAATGAAAATATACACGTCGACGCAGGTTACATACCATTCAATAGGCCGCGATAGCTCAAAAACGAATCGTATTTTTAATGTGATTTTATTAATTTAGATAGTTTTTCTTCTTCTATGTCCGGTGTTAAGGTTTTCTTTTGTAAAACATATGACACAAGAATAGTGGCTATAGATAAGACATCAAACCGAAAATGACAACACGTAACTGAATGCATAAGCATCAACTTAATTAGAATAATCTAGATTAATCGAGCACGCTGTTTACGATTAATCTAATCTATTTGACCAGCACGATGGATTAATCCACCCGATTAATCTCGATTAATCGTGCTGACGATTAATTATGTTGGATCCCTTTTATACTGAAGTAACTGAAATAGAAAAAGTTTTTGTAACACTATGCTACACGAACAACACTTGTTTTATGACCAATTTTTGTCGCCAACTAAAATCGTTCGTGTAGTATCCCCTTCCCAATTTTTGTCTAAAACTAATTAAATGACTAAAGTTGTTCGTGTAGCATACAAAATCAACAACAAAAGTTTGCGACAAAAGTTGTTCATGTAGCATGGGCTTAAAATAGCAAATTTAAAATGATTTTTACAACTTTGGGAATAATTCGAGTTTGTGGTTAAATATAAACTATTAATGTTATGCTATGAAAATTAGCCAATAACATTTCAATCTCAGTTTGCACTGTAATCGCTCTATGAACGACGTTAATTTTTATTTTGAAGCATTTCAAGCAATTTGATTGGCTGAATTGCGATATAAAACGGAATACGGCAATTAAGATCGAGATTGTTTACATTTGGAAATAGTTTATTTTATTTAATTTTTTAATTCAATGTGGTTGTAGCAGAGGCGTCGCCAGCTTTTCAAAGTGGAGGGGACAAGAATAATATGCTCATAGGGGATCCTACCTTAATCCTCTAATGTCGATTGGGGTCAATATGGTTATTACTACTAGTTTGGGTATAAGTTAGCAGGGCCTACTTAAAGAGGCCCTGAGGTTGTCCACAAAAATATACTAAAACAGAAATTGATATAGATTGGACTTGCATTATCTTGAATTTTTTGCATAAAGTGTTTTGTAACAGCTTTAATGAAAAAATTTCATTATCCAGTTGGATAACGTCATTATTTCTATTCTCTTCCAAAACATAATTCACTTAAAACTTTGAAATTTATACAAGAATTAAAATAACATGATATTCCAAATAACATTGAAAAAATCATTAGAACCAATAAAATCCTTGGTAAATTTTCGTTTAAATATTGATAACTTATTAAGTAAATTAAATTGAACTTTGCCAAATTGCAAAATGCACTCATTGATGCAATATTTCAGAGATACAACAGTTATGAATATATGTCTTCATACAAATGAATAATACTTTAAAGTTTAATTACAGCAAATAGCTTGCGCTTGCCTGATAGTTTAAACTTTAATGGGGAAGTTTGTCAATATTGGCCGAACTGGACCAAAAGTTACTATGTCTTTAAGATTTTGTTGAGAGACAACCTCAAAAGCTGGATCACGTTCTACATGAATGTTGATTGCAGTGGCTGACTGTTTGTTATATGATGTAGCGAGGGTGTCTGACTTAGAGATAGTGTTTCTATTGGACTAGATGTTGACTTAAAAACAGCTCAATTCAATTTGCAATAAGAAATTGATTTAAGGTACATGACAAAATGTATTACCTACATGTCACACCTAACCATATGCAGCCTTTATTAAGGCTGACTAAGAAACTATGCTTCTCGTTGGCTGTAAGCACTAGTACAATAATGCCCATGTTCCACAGTTTTTGTCTAGCATTGATGAGCCCCCTTTGCAATAGCAGGTTCATATGCACGTTCAACCAGGGCTGCGGGTTGTGCACATGACACAGTAGGAGCTTGTCTGGTTTACTGCTACTAACTGCTTCGGCCGCTAAAATAGTCTAAAATTATGCCCACTCCCAACTGTCTTATATAAATGCAATCGAGTAAACTGTTAGACATAGACAATCTTAGACAATCGGTGTAAACTGTAATCCTCTAATAACAGTAGATTATATGTGCATTTGTTTGGAAGTACTCTCAAATCGAATTGTACAGAATTTGAATTCCGAATTCCGGCCATTTTAAAACATAAACGGGAGCTTTGGAAATATATATATATATATATATATATATATATATATATGTTTATTTATTTATTTATTTTCAAGAGTAATGCTAATTGAGGTTAAAGCTAATTGGAGTAAATGGGTAGATTATATATTTCTGAAAGTATATAACACTTTTTAAAACAATATGTTGATAAATTACATATTATTCACTGCAATTGTGTTGATTTGCAAAAATAGTTTTTGTGGTTGGTAAGAAAATTGATATTTTTACGTTATTTTCGAGTGGTTTTCGAACATGTTCGATTTCGAGTTTTGTTGATTTCTCTTCCAAGTTTTTCCGATCGAGTTTTGCGAGCTTATTCTAGTTCGAGTTCTTAACATTCCGAGTACTCGAAAACCCTGGTTCAAGGAAATCCTTGAACAACCAAATGATTGGGACGGTGAAACAATCTGGTTTTTTCACATCATGAAAGACTATAAATTTTGCTTTCTTTTAAAAGTTTTTTCAACAATATTTGCAAGAACTGATGGTGTATTCGATATTCTTCAAAAAAATGTTTTGATAGTCAATACTGTCATGAAAAAATATTAGATTTGAAAAATTTTCTTTGTACTGAGGGTGAAAAATTTGATACACATTTTAATTTGGTGGATTTAAATGATTCTATATACAACAAAAAACGGAACATCGTTCTTATGACTGAATACAAGCAACTTTTTAATGAAATATTTGATATAGCTTCAATGCAAATTAAATCACGATTCGAATATCTCGATAATTTCAAGTTCTTAAAAATTTTCAATGAAGAAAAAAAGCGCAATCATGGCAAAGCGTTTCCCAAAGACACATTTAAAACCCTGCAAATCAACTTTTCTTTGTTGTGTGATTTTATACAATTAAAAAATGAATTAATTGTGATTTACACAACAGCTGAATTTCAAGATAAATCGCTGTGGAAAATAACAGAATATCTTGATAGTTTCAACCTTCTAAATGTTTTTTCCAAATTTGACTTTGCTACGTTGCTGTGTCATTTGATGTGCACTATACAGTTTCAACTAGCACATCAAAAAGAAAGTTTTCAGTTCTTGGTATAATAAAAAATTATAAAAGAAATACTATGGGCCAAAAAAGACTTTCCAATTTAGCATTTTTTTCAATAGAAAAAGACATTTTGATAAATCTTCGTAATAAATATGATTTATTTGAAAAAGTTATTGACAAATTTTGTAAGAAAAATAGGCGAATTGAACTACGTTATAAGTGAAATGCGCTTTTACATTTACTACATTTGCAAATACATCAATTTTAGTTTTCTAATGCATCTATGGTATTACATATTGCCAATACATTATATATCTTATTTTTATTATATTTCAGAAATATGTTAGTTAACCTTTCCCTTCCCAATGTTTGTAAAATTTTGCCTATGCAACTACTACAGTCACGCACTGCCACTGTATACTTATACTTAGCAAATTCCTACTTACTGCAGAGTGCAGGTGTGCTCGTCATAAGGGAAGTTTGTTACATCAAATTTGCAGCTTAATTTTCCATTTATCGATGTAGCTATTGGTGTAACAGTGCCATCATACATAACATATTGTGACGTTGGACTCTGGTGCTCATTAGTTGTCCTAAAATACGTCTTTTATGAGACGAAAGGAGGTGAAGCTTGTATAAGTTAACTTAAAAATTTAACCTACATTGAATTTATTACTATATCAGGAGTCCAAAATGTATCTTTTTGAAACATCATCACATAAATACCTCCGTAATCTTCTGGATTCCACTCCATTCCACTCAACGCGTAAAACTAAATTTAAAAAATTTCATTCAGTAAGATTCATTCAAATGTTATGCTGTAAGAAATTCCTTGCATTTAGAATGAGGCTTAAAATTAAAATGTACAATGTAAAACTTTAACAATATATATATATAAATATCATTTTATCTACATTTTTACTGTAAAAAAATTTTCTTGCTACATCTTAGAATAATGCTGTTGGGAAAAATTAACATAAATGTGTTTTTGGATTTTCGATGTAATTTTTATCACACTTAATGACATATTTTACTGTATAGGTCAATATTTACATCGACAGGCATTAATTATTACTCTTCGGGATACTACTATTTTTGTAGTTTTCCCTGATTTAGGATCCGGGACACCGCAGAACTTCCTCTTAATGCACTTCTACCTCCCACAACAATGTTGTAATTAAGGTTCAGCGGGACCACGATTTTTGATGCTAGGCCCATTTTGTGATTGTTTTCGGTATCAATCCCATCTCATTCCAGAACAATGAAATTTTCAGGACCCACATCTCTTTTGGTGAAGATTAGCAAAAATTATTAGTAATATTTTGAAATCCATAATCTCAGATTCTTTATTGAGTTTTTTGGTCACAAGTCTCAGTCCCATGGAACTAGATGGCCCTCATTACCTTAGCTGTAAGCAGGCTATAACCGTTGTGTGAGTTTTTTCACACAACAACAGAAAAATACTGTTGTGTCACAAAACATAAACATATAGTAATACATTACGCAATGCTTTGCTTGCGATTAGAGTAATCTTGGGAACATTAATATTAAGCATTAATGTGTGCATAACGCCAGAATTTATAATACAGGGTGATTTTTAAGGATGGGGAGTTGATTTCAAGATTTATGATAATGAATAGCCAGGTCGAATCCCATAACCTTGATGCCTTTAGATTTTTTGCTTTGGGGTACCTAAAAGAAGGGTTCACCATCAAAAGCCGACCTCTCAAGGAGCTATCCAAACAGAAATTCAGGAAATTGGACCATATCTTACCAATGCAGTAATAAGCAGTAGTTCGGATCCATACCTGTTTACTTTCAGGAGGACAACTCATTAAAAATGTTGTATTTAAAAAGAACTAAATATAACTAATATTTCTCAACATTTTTTAATGCTTCTTTCAGTAGAATCCATCCAATAACTAGGGAGCTATTAAAGATTTATTGTGCCTCATCATTAAAATTCACTTTGCATAAGAGAATATTCAAGACTTGTATTTGCAGGATTACAACTAAAACAACCTTTCTTTTACAAATATCACGGTATCAATATTGAGTAAGGAAAAAAGTATAAACGAATTTTCATAAAATTTAGAACGCATAATTCCACGCCTCATCATTAAAATTCACTTTGCATAAGAGAATATTCAAGACTTGTATTTGCAGGATTACAACTAAAACAACCTTTCTTTTACAAATATCACGGTATCAATATTGAGTAAGGAAAAAAGTATAAACGAATTTTCATAAAATTTAGAACGCATAATTCCATAAACAGTTGAATAAAAAAAGCAATAACTATTTTTTGTAATGCTCCTATAGTTTTAGTGAGCTAGGATTATTTATGAACTCTTGCAATTCGCTGAGATGTTTAGGGGAAAAAGATAATCGAGAATATAACGTGCTAATGAAGACGGCATTGTGAACTATTAAAAGATAAGTTTGAAAACTAACTACTGCTACAAAGACCCATGCATAAATGCTTTAATTTGATGCGCATTTATTGCTAGTTTTGTTGATAAATAGTATTCACAATTATTTAATAAATTTGGTTCAAAATGTTATTTAGATAAGTAGGTACATATAAAATATTCATATCAAATTATATTTAAAAGTTAAATAAAAGTATTTAGACAAGAGAACTATATAAAAGCAAAACTCTAGTGTATTATTGGTTTTCTTATGTAGAAATTCAATCATAGAGAACATGTTTCTTCAGAATAAATGCAAATTAAGTTACATTTAGTAATTTTACATATTTCAATAATATGCACTAAAATTAGTGCGTACATTTGAAAACATATTGCAATGCAAATAATTTAGAAGTAGTCAAAAAACTTTTAAGGAAAATTATAAAAATCTATCGAAATGATTGACCTTTCTCAAATTCAATTTTAAACTCTGCATGTAGTTATGAATTGGAATCAACCCTAAATTAAAAGTGCCAAACGTATTGCTGGCAATAGCTAGTAACTTCCAACATTTGGAGAATTTAGAAAATTGCAAATTGTGATAAAACGCAAATCTCAAGCAGATATTTACATACATCAAAAAATATAGAAATTGTATCTTGATTTTATCTTTTGTTTTTATCTATATTTCTTAAAAAAATTATTTTGATTTAGTCGATTAGAGGATTTGACTCAGATTTTGCATGAATGTGCAGTAATTTTCAATATGTTATTGCTTAACTTTCTTGGACATGCCCTAGCTTTTACTTTTTATGCTTAATAATATTTCAATAGCGAATATGACACATAATTGTAATAATAAGCACACAGGTTAAAAACTGAAGCGATGCTACTGTATAACTTAATAATTACAGAAAATATATATACTAATCACTTTAACTTTTTATAATTTTGTGCGCAATTTAAAGCAAATCATTTCCCACATAACAAAGGTTTCGGAGTCATGTGCATAATTTATGTAGTCATGTAGATGATTCTGCCGTTCTACATATACGATTATATATATATATATATATATATATATAT
>CABFPE010000459.1:138427-157294 GCA_900660155.1 Hofstenia miamia
ACTGGTATCGCCCATGTATTAATTGCTTTTATACTATTCTGCCCATTCAATGCTGACTTCTGTAGTACCTTCCTTACTCTCCTCTTGTATTCTTTCCTTAGCCTCATCTTCATTTCCTCGTGATCTGTTCTGTCTTTCTCTATCACACCTAAGTACTTGTACCCCTCTTTAACTTCCTCAATCTTATCCCCACTGCTTGTCCTCAAGCCATCCCCATCCACACACTTGCCTCTAGTCATTGTCACTGCTGCACACTTTCCTAATCCAAACTCCAACCCTGAATCTCTGCTTGCCTTCTCCAATGTCTCCACTTGCTTCTGCAACATCTTCCTTGAGCTAGCGTACATCTTCAGGTCGTCCATGTACCACAGGTGACTCACTGCTCTACCATTCTTCTCCATCTTTTACCCTATGCCTGTCTCCTTTAACTTTTCTGTGATAGGTATTAAGCTAACTACAAACAGTAGTGGCGCTAAGCTGTCTCCCTGGAATATACCCCGTCTAAACCTCAACCTATGCCTATCTATCTCAGTCTGCCACTTTCCCATCTCTCTCTCTAGAAACTCAACCCATTTCTGCGAAACTCCATTATTATTATTATTATTATTATTAATATAATTTGGTGTTCATTAAAGTTGTCTGGTGAGGGACATAAGTTGTAACAAAATATGTCACAATCGGAGACATCAATGACAGAATTTAAGCAAAGGGTTAACTTATAAAAATTACATAGTGTTACATCACTCGTGAAGAACAAGCTGATTGCAATGATGAAAATTTCTAATAATCCTGTTTTTATGAATTGGTAAATAAACAACAATCACGTTAATGTAAACTGCATTCAATTAACTGTAATGGCTATAAGCAGCATAATTGGCGATGTTGATAAAATTATAGCAAGTGAGAATACAAATAAAATATAAAATTGTTAGGAAATTTTTATTATAATTTTTTTGCAAATCTAACTATCTTAATGGGAAATTTTTAATGCACCCTAGTCTATATTAATCATATATACAGTCGCTTATCATTTTTGAAAAATTTGATTATTACATGATTAAAACTCAGGTATAACATAGTTAACAAAATTGATAGGATACTTTAGAACCTCGCTTAACCCTATCTCTACCGAGAGTGCTTTCTCAGCATCCTCTTGAGAAATAATGTCATCTCTAAATTGAAAAAAGATTTGACCCTCATTTCTTTTGCTTCCTAAAAATATATTTCAAATAAATTCATTAAAAGTGCCATTAATTTTGTGATAATTTTTTAGATATGGTCATTATATTCCGTAAAACTAATATTTTATAAATTTCATTTGTAATTAACAAGTTTTTCAAGTATGTTTGTTTATGTATCACATATCAATTGGGTATATAATGCATATTTTTGTAAATACAATCTGTTTCCTATGACCTGTCAAATTCAGTGGCATTCTGTTATGGAAGCATATATTTTGAAATTTTTTGTTCTAGGGCAAATTTCCAGGCATCAGTGCCCAATATAGCGTCAGAGCACCAAAGTATTAATTTTTTGTTCTCTTCGTGTATGCTATAGTACTGTAGAGTTTTGCTCCTTGATGAAAAATGTCATCCGAGATATAGTTAAGATACCCCCCATTTACAAGTATTCTTTCTTAATTTAGTAATAACTTTAACTGTATATGCAAAATAAGGCATTTTTGAAATTGTAGAATTTTTTTCATGGCATTTTGTAGAAATATGCACTGCCATAAAGGGGTAGTATAGTTTTTTGTATTTTAGTAAAACTTTGTTCAAAAAATTCAGTTTAGGCCAAATGCCTTAATATAACAATCAGTGTTATTGCATCCGTTTTCAATTTTACTACATTAAGAAGATCAAATGAAGGAAGATTAGTTATTGTCATATACATGTCTCAAGAAAATGCGACTCATGAAAATTTAATTTAAAGACAAACGGATAAATATACTTTACTACAGAAATGTGGGGTTACTACCAAAATCGATTGACTATAAGCACATGGGTTAAGTTCCTATAAATTGCTAAGCATTTGGATAAACACAGAGAAATACAGTTCATCAAATGTTGTAAGCGGATTTTAATTTTCAATGAAGTTTTTGAGGATATTCCACAGGTTTTCCATCGACTTGATATCTGGAGAATTGGAGGCCACTGCAGAATTTAAATGTTGTATTTAGACTTGAAATTTTTTTATTCACAGGTGTGAGGGGTTGCGCCATCTTAGTCCAATGTCCAGTCTTTAAAGTATAAAGAATTTGCATTTGGAGCAGACTCTAACACAATTTTTTAATATTCTTTATTGCTAATCATTCCTTCATTTCAGGGTTAATTTTCAAATAATTTCGCGAACATGACAGTGCACTCCAAATCATACTTTTTCTGCTAACTACTGCACCAAACCTTGACTGACTTTTTTTTCAATGCAGCTGAAAAATACACTTATCTGAGAAAAAAATGTCCTGCAAAATGTGGCTGATCATTTTAACATGTTTCTCAATGTGAATTTACTACAGTTGCGCTCCAGTATGGCAGGGAGCGGACATGGTGGAATGCAACCCGTCAGGTTTTTTAACTGACTAAATAAAAAAAATTCTTAAAAAATTAAAAATATAAAATCCACAGTCGTGAAATGCATTTTTAGTGTCTCTTAAAAATTCAAAAATTTTCGCCTATGGTGTTCTGTCCGTCGGAAAATTTTGTGTACACCCCTGCAATATGAGGTAAATCCGCTTTGACACAACATTCTTTACGCAGTACTGGATTTTAAGCAATACTGGAGTTTTATATGAAATATGTGCTACTCTATGATGAAACTGTAAATGCACTCTATCGTTTTAAGAAAAATTTCTTACAGTTTTAAGGCGTTCCGACACATTCATTATTGGGAAGCATATATTCTTGTGCCTATTAATCTGTAATATGAGTTCAATTTCCCCTTCTTAGTATTTGGATTCTTACGCAATTGCGGTTTAAGCAGTACTGGAACGTAACATGAAAACGCAACTGTACTTTGAATTTTGAATATGGGATTTTAACGATTTTACGCAATCACGGAACTTCACGCAGTACTGGAGTTATAATTATTCAATTCATAGCAAAACCATCGGCCTAATTCAAAACTATCAATTTAAAACTATCAATAATTGCAAATACAACGAATAAAATTTTTCTCTAATAAATCCACCGACATTCTATATTTTGAATTAAAAACTTAGCTATGATGATGAACTTGTATGAAGGAGTTCAGAAAATTCTATACACTTGATTTCAATGCCAGTGGCGTAGTCAAGGGAGCTTGGGGTTACGCATAACCCAGATGCGGACATGGACAGCAAATGTTAGCCCATGCCCACCCCGGATAATTTAAGTAAATTTCAAATTGTCCCATAATAATATTTTTCAATAATTTATTATTAACATTGTTTTTTGATTGCAAGAAGTGAAATCTTGAAATTTGTCATCTTGCTGCTTAACCCAATTTAATTAGGCTTTTTGCAACCTTTGATGGCTTCTCCAAAAAATTAAATGCCTGTAGCTCCCAAACAATATATAATTTTACAAAACCTAGTAAAATTTAAAATTTTTGGGAAAAGTATTTTAAGTAAAAATCACAGAAATATTTCATCTTAGTAATATTTGTTAAACCTGAAAATCATTCTATAAAACGATATATAAGCCAAGCAAAAAAATCTATAATAAATTGCAGTACAATAACTAAAACTACGTCAGCATCAAATATTGACATTGTGCCAAATTACACCTAAACATTATTGACACCTATCACTGTTACTTTAATATACTGATGAAAATTTCGATCTTCTCTGTGCTTAATCACGAAATTTAGCATTGGCTGCAGAATGGAAGAATAGCTCATAATCATACAAACCAACCTATTTTTGTGTAATTTTGTCAAAAGTGCAATATTTACCCAGTCAGATTAAGCAGTGTATTTTCATAAGAAAACTTTGTTGTCAATACACAAAGTTCACAGACAGCAAACCTTTGTTTTTCAAGGTAACTTGTGAATAATCTCTTCATATTATCATGAGCCTTAATATATTTTAGCAACTATCAGAAAAAATTGTATGTGCTAACATTAGGTGAACATTAATGTTTCTGCCTAGTACCTATAATCTTCTATGAAAAAATACTGTTATACCAGCATCCTAAAAATGACACTTTAATGTATTTTTCATTCAAGTGTTAGCAAGGATTATTGTTTCTAGTAAAGGAAGATATTCAAGTTTCATATTTTTATATTAATATAGTCAATGTTATTTTCTGTTAATTTCGATAGTTTGATGCTGAACACCATAAAATTACATTTCCATCACTTTCACAACTAATAATCATCTGCAGAACATTCCCAGCAAACAGAACTGTCGTAACGTCGTCGTTGAACAACATAATAACGGCACTAAAAATGTTTTTATCTCTTTCCTTTTCATACAAATGAATAAATGTGATACTCAATCTTCCTCTGCACTCCTATTTATACTGTAAGCAAATTTAAATGCAGTTTGGAGTGCAGAGGAAATATTATAAACACTAACATACAACTTATAATCATAAAAAGCACCTCTTGATGGGGCGTCTGCCTTATTTTCTTGTGAGGCTATCCAGCAAATTTCGGGGTTTTTAGTCCAAAGCAAGATGTTGCAAGCTTGTGCTATATGTGGTAGATCTAATGACGTGATTTTGTACTTNGGAGTGCAGAGGAAATATTATAAACACTAAAAAACAACTTATAATCGTAAAGAGCACCTCTCGATGGAGCGTCTGCCTTGTTCTCTTGTGAAGCTATCCAACGAATTTTGGGGTTTTTAGTCCAAAGCAAGATGTTGCAAGCTTGTGCTTGCGAGTCAGTATAAATAACCGTATCCATAGTGGCTTCCACTAAAGCTACAAAAAACATAGAGAGTTCTTTTTGAAATATGTGCATACGTATAAGTTCTTGTGGAAGATCGAACATAATACTAGCCTGTTCTTTTTCGGAATCTATGTATATTCCACCAAATTCATTACTTGCGTCACAATAGATTATCGTGGTATAAAGTTTTTGAGGATTATTCCAAAACAATTTCTTTGGGGATAAAAGATAAAAAAGCTGTACTACGAGAATGTTATAATATTCCTTATCTTGCGTATCAACGATGAGCTGTTTGATGAGGCCCCATGGCCCAACAAGTGGCCAAGAATGACAAATGTGTCCAAGCCAAACCTGACGTTTCTTAACACTTAAATTCCGAGGTAATGTAGTAATAAGGCTTTCCAAAACAAATCTTTTTTCTTTTGTAAAAGTAATAGAAGAATCTAATAGATTGATCGAAAATCCTAATGCGTCAAAGATGCTCATAGGCGTAATTTCTGATTTTAATTCTTGAAACTGAATCCCAATTCCTTTAGAACTTGAATATGCTTTAGTATATCATTTAAATAAATAGGATCGAATACCATAACAAGGTTGTCTATATGCGACCATGCAATTGAACATAATTTCTTGATAGGACGTAATAGTGCATTTGTAAACATTTGGCATAGAAAAGGTGCCACACTAGTGGCCATAGGCAATTTACAGAAACGAAATCTTCTACCATTGGGGTCGATAAAAACTGTTTTAAATCTCTCGTGTTTTGGGAGGTTTATATGGTAGAAAGCACTCTTTAAATTTAGTTGAATTGCTACGTGGTGTTTTTGCGGTTCTTTGAAAATGACGACTTTGGCAAAGGAAGGCAAGTAGAATTTAGGCGCTTTACATAATGAGGTTAATGGGCTATAGTCTATCACTAGTCTTAACTTTTCGCGTGTCTTGGGTACGCCAAAAATACCGAATTGAAATATACTACGACTTGAAGGTTCAATTATATTAGCAGCGTGAAGAGCGTCAACTTGAGCAATAATATGAGCATTGGTTAGAGAGTCGAAACGATAAGGTTTTTTCTGGATATAAGGCTTTAATTTATCTAATGCAATATACGGATTCTTGAGAAATTTAAATCTTTCTGGTAATTGTAACTTAGTAAAAAACTGATCTCATTCAATATTAATTTCTGGAAAAGAATAAGAAGGTTTTGCGTTAGGATCCAGTGTCATAGTAAGTGAACTTAACTGTTGGAATTCCCATTCAAAAACAACGTCTTTTCACAATCAAACAACAAATTATTAATAAAAATGCAGTCTTTAAGAAATTTATCTTCAAATTGTCATAATACTAAAATTATTCCTATTTTTAAATATTTAATGATAGACGGAATCATACATCGCCACTAATCCGCACTATAACCGCCACTAAAGCAATTCAAAACCCATTAAACGCCAATACACCACAAAAACGACGTCGTTACCACAGTTCTATGTTTACTGGGTTAATTAGCTAAATTTTAGAATTGGTTTAAGTCAACCATGAGTTTTTAATGGAATAGTATTTTATTAGATATTTCAAATTGCATTTTCACAATGATTGAAGAATTTTTAAAATTTAGATACATCCCACCATCAGAACAATTAAGCAGTGTCATTCAGCAATGAGTAATTTAACTTTTGAAATGTACAAATAAGTTGATTAAACCAGAAAATATTTTCTATGTTTTCCTCCACAACGTGCCAATAATTTTGGCATAATACATTTTAATTGAATATATTTATTTTGATTAGATTTACAAAATACATTTTAGAAGAATCATAAAAAGTATAATGTTGAATACAGTTTTACTAGTTTTCATGCAATACAAACTTATGCTGAAATGTTTCATAAATTATTATTATATTAACTTGAATATTCCAATTGTAGTAAGTGATAAAATAACCACTTTCTTTGTATTAGGTTTGTTTTAAGTTAAGTGCAGTGGCGTACATGCATATTTTTTCATTCAAAAGCTATCTTTGGTCATCTCACAAAAAATTTCAATTTTCTTAATTATTTTAAGGTTTTGTTTTATTGACGAAATCATCAATATCTTTAAAGACATTTCAATTTAAACTTAATTTAAAATATTTATTGAAAATTTTATTTTTTTAAATTTTTTCTAGAAATTTCAAATAGGGATACTTGGCAACATCTATTAACTAGGGCAATCCATATCAAAATCTCCAAAATTACCGGTAAGTCAATTTTCGTGCAATGCTATTGATGAAATTTTCTATGTAATCTAAATGTAGTTTGAGTATAATCACTAATTTTTAATAATGCATACATTAGGCTAAAATGCATTTAAATAAATGCACTTACTATTTTGCTTTAGAAGCCATGTAATAGTGAGCATATGCAACAAATGTTTGAAAAGTTTGTCCAAGAGGAATGAAAATTCCATAATTGCAGACATGACCATCTTTAATTAACTCAACACAAGTATTCTTCAACTGGCGGCACTCTTCTTATTATAATGAGATGCAATGATTTTCACCGAATTTTAATTAAATATTTATAATATTTTGTCAATATGCAGATGCCCGAAATTGTGCTAAGACATGGATTTGATGAAAAATTCTATTTTAAGCCTAGAAACATGCTACTAAAAACTTAAGATTTCAGCGTAAAAAACTTTAATGGAAAATTTGCCAGTTCCTTTATATTAAACAGGAATTTTATTTCTTTTTTGATCTTAACATAATTTTTTTCTGGAATTTCTTCAAAGATTTTAATGTAAATTAAGGTTTCTTGAAAGTTTTTACCTGTAAAGGATCCAAGTTCTATGAAATGATAATTTTTACTGATTTTTAAAACAAAGCAACAAAATGGGATAATTAATACTTATTACATGTTAAAATTGTAAAGCAAATTTTTTGCCACAAATTTAGTAATGGATTTAAAAGTTAACTTACTATATGGAAGTTAAATTCTAATAAGTAGCCTATGTAGTTATCTTAACTATTGCTTTTTATAGTTAATATCTGGAATTTATACGGAGGATTAATTCCATCCTAACTACTTGTTATATTTATATTTTAGACTCTATAATTCCAAGCTATTTTGAAATAGGAGATTTATGCAGTCATGTTATCAGATTCAATGATAAATTTATTGTAGAATAAGAAAACAGCGAACATGATTTTCACTAGTTTTGTTTACTACTTTTCACTTTTTAATTCATTCAAAAACTCTCTACCACCACAATTTCATTGCACACTCTGATGGAAGCGAATCAAAATATTTGTAGTATTTCAACATAAGCTGTTAAAAGACAGTAAGCGAAATATTTTGGAGAACTATTCCACAATATTTGATCAAGGCTCTTTTTGTAAGCATTGCTCTAAAATTTAAAACATAAATGAAAAAATAGCGCTTTTAAACAAAAATAGCACTTTTGCACATAAATGAAAAAAATGCGTTATAATGGCAATTCTAAATACACTGAATTTTAATTGTTATATGACACTAATGGTGAAATTTAGGATATTTTAGAATAGTCCTATAGATCAACATGTTGTGTTAAGCACAAATTGTAGTATATTAACATAAAGCATGTTTTGTTATAATTCTAGCATTCAAAACAAGTGGTACACTGAATGCTAAATCTTTGCATTGATCTCCCATAATCATATGATATATAACAAGTTGTGGACCTAAAACTCAATTTGGGTCAGTTAAGTGTACAGATTTTTCAACTAAGGCAGTAGTCACTTCCATTGTGTTCCAATGCTAAGGCTGCACTTTGTCACTGAGACTACTTCACAAAGAACTGTAAAAATACAGAACAATCAAACTTTCACAAGAAAACATTCACATAAAAAGAGCTACTCTTAAGCTGTTAATTCACACAGCATATATGCACGACTAAAAATAATGAGATTGACTACATCTCATATTCTGAAATACCTAATTAGGCAGCTAAGTTCTAAAATCTTAGAAAAAACATCTAAAATTGAATAGGAAGAAAGAAAAATTTAAGGATTAATGAAAATCGAATGTGAGTGTTGTATGCTCATGTTGCATTAACCTCTAACTATTACCAGTAATTAATATATATTTAAGAACTTAAGGACGGTTTAAGACTAATCAGTGGTAAGTAATAATTTTAATAATAAAGTAGAATAGAGACTAACAAAGTTTACTTACATAGCTCATAATAACACTCAGAATCCATCTGCAACATGGCCATTCAACTGAAACTAAGTTATGTATTCACTGAGGAAGTCACCTTCCTTGATGTTAAGACCTAACGCCTGACATCATTCTCAAGTGTTTAATTTCTAACTCACAATCTCACAATTTATGTTTGTTATCTCTAAGCGCACTTATACTAACACAAAGCAAAACTCAACTGTTTTTTGGCCTAGTATATGCTCTTCATATGCTCTTCAATTGGTGCATGTTGAGAATGATGTTGCAATCTCAAGTTTTTACTTCTATATATTAGTACAACTATCCTAAGCCAATTGATTGTTCTGATCATATGCATCTATTCAGGCTACTGTTCTTTCAAAGCTTCTTTAATAAATTAAGCAGTTGTTGCGTACATGCCTCAATAACAATCTAATAATAGAATATTAAAACAATACTATAGCAGAGTAAGATGAACAATGAGTTATTCCAATTTATGAGGGGTGTTCCAAAATATCGAGAATTTAACGTAGTTTTAATTTAAAACAATATTTGTTAATTCAAATTTGCTGCTTTTCGTGGTTTTATCCTTTTGATTAGAGTCAGTGCCACTAAGAAAGATATGGATCAGGCGAAGAGGTCGTCGGATTTGAGCTCCAGAGAAGGACAGCAGCACTTCATCGCGGGGCTAGTTCGAACTGGAAAAAGACCTAGTGAGATCTGTGAGATCCTGCGTGAAACTTTTGAAGACCAGGCGCTTTTGCAAAGCGCGAGTCTATGCCCACTGCAAGGCTTTTCGTGAGGGCGATACTAGTGTAGCTGCCCATATTCACTGAACCTTGAAATTGCTGACTTTCATTTTTTCGGAATCAGGAGCAGCCTATGTGTGGCAGCGTCTTCAGCAGCAATGACGAAGTCATCACGGCATCCAACTCTTCGCTCCGCGCATTGCCTTCGACTTTTTGGGAAGAAGGATTCAACAAACTCTTGCAGAGCTATAAAAAATGTGTCAAATTGAAAGGTGAATGTGTGGAGCGTGCACAAAGTGTCGATGAAAACTCGGTTGAATAACTTTGATTTGTTTGTTTTTGTCGCGTAGTTCTCAATAAAATTGCCTTTTTCTAAAACGTATTTTGGTTTAAATTTTAAGCATCTTGAATTGTATACAACTCCGGGTAAATGTACTAATCAAGCTGAAATTTGCACCACATGTAGCTCTAGTTGTAATCATACGATGGCCGAAGTTTCAAGTCATTTGGATTAGTCACTTAAAAGTCGGAGTTACTTTTGGAACACCCCTCATACGATGTGGTTCAATGCAAGGGTTTTATTAAAATCAAACATCAATCACTAATGCCATTAAGAAGAGTCTATTGAATTTCGTAAAATTTGTGGGTGTAAACTTGTCTACAATAAAATTTCTATTTATGCATTATAAAATTCAATTACCTCCAATTCAAATTTTCCAGTGTTTTCGAATTTTAATCAAACAAAATACTTATACAGCAAACACTTGAATCAAATTTACAGATTTGGAAATACTCTCTTTATAATTACTAAAATGCCATTTTTAAAAGTAGCAACACTAATTAAAATTTCTTGCAAATTGAACAATATTTAACGCAAAATAGTTTTGAATAAAAATAATGTTTTAGAGGTTGTCTTTCTCATCTCAAGAAATTTGAATCATTTCAATTCCACACCACACGAAAACTAAATAGATTTGTTCAAATAAGTGTTAGACAAGAATTAAAATTGCATATTAATTACATGTTTTACAATAAAGTAAAATAGCACAATTTAAACAAGAAGGCTTAGCCAGCATTAAATCATCATAGATGGTTTCATAGATTTATATGTTTTAGTGTAAAACGTGTTTTAAACAGAGACATTCAATTTTTCTTTTGAAAATTTGACGTTGGAAATAAAACAATCCTTTCAATCTTTTAAGCGATCAACAACGCAATACGTAATTGTGAAACCGGCCTGATAGGGATTGATTATAGTTGCTTTTGTAGGTGATATCAAAACATTATTAATCATTGGATTTTCTCACTAATATATTAAGATTGCGAATTTCACACACAAAAAGGTGAGGATCCAATTTCTATGAATATATATGAACTTAATTGTTTGACATGCTGTTTTATTATAATTTTACTTATTTTTAGCTGTGAAGCTAGAGTAGAACTACCGCATTTTTATAAGACTGCAAATGTATTGAAGGTTAAAGTGAAAAAACCATGCACCAATATCTTAATTTACTTCAATAGTGAGAAGGGGCGGCGCACCAACTGTTTCTGGGCAAAGCTACCACTGCATTAGTTTACTGGACAACTTTCAATATGATTACCAGGATTGGAACCAGTTCGAATCATCTGATTAGTTGGCAAGCCAATTGACTACACTGATTTTTCTTAATCAGGTTAACACTGGTTAAATGGCCTACCAGTGACCAATGTGAATTGGCCAGCTTGTTTAGGTCCGAAATCCGCAGTGATTGTTTCAGGCTGAATTCATGAGATGGTTGTGATTAAATATTGTTGCAAATCACCAGTGAAAAAATATCAAGCGATTTTATTAGCAATACTAGGAAACTTCCCGTGCTATGCACAGGGATTTCAATGGGCTGTATTGGATATTTAATAAATGAATAAAGTACGCATTGTATTGCTGTCCTTCTTCAAAGAAAATGTTTGCATGCTGCTTCACTATGCAGAAAGATTTCGTGACAGCATAAAAATACAGGCCAATTTAGAGCAATTGCGAACCATTTTTTATGCCATGTATTAAGATAGCGCACAAAATCAATTTTCGTACGCTATCGGCGATAGAAATATTTCGTAACAAGAAATATTGTGTGTAAATGTTTTTCTAGTTATGCTAATTTTTATAATTAATGTTTTCAAAATTCGTAAATATTTTTTTCTTGTACAATGCGCCTCTGCCATTTGAACAAAGCGCTTAAATGTGCATAGGCGCCTATATATATATATATATATATATATATATATTGTTAATTAATTTTATAATAACATCGTTATATTCTATCATACAGGTGGGCAAAACAAATTTTGTTAGTGTTCTTAACAAAAAATTATTCATAGTAGGAAGAATGCTGAAAAAAATGTAATGAAGCATATGAAAACCTACCATATTGTCAGTATGTTTTGTGATGACTAGTTAATTTCATAAAATAGCTTCTTACCGCCACAAAATGCAGCATTGTCGTAAATATATAATATAATTTCAAATTTATTATATTTAATGACAATCTTGATGGGCTTTATATTTATTGAAGCAAATTCTAGTTTTAATAGTTTTGATTGGCCTATATAAATGATAACATGCTGATTTTAATTGCAATAGGACAAATCAATTTCAGATCTGCTTCAATTCTTTAAACTTTATCATGTGTAACTTCAATTGTATGGAAATATAAACAACGTACTTGTTTTTTTACGATATGGAGATATTTCATTTAGGTCTGAGTGAGAATTAAAGATAATGTAAATTATGACATGTAATTATTTCTTCATATACCTATTGCAACTATGATTCATGTGCTGAGTTAGACATAGACCAGAGAAATTATGTTTCATTGGAACCCTGCCAATTGATGAAAACAAAATTAACTTACAGGTTTTTTCTTGTAAAAATTAACAACATATCTGAAGTGTACCTGACTTACTAAAATTGTATTCATAGAGAGGCATGCCGGGAAGATGCATATGAGCAGCTAATTTGACATTGAAAATCAGTACGCACACATCACAAATTTTTGTCACCCTACAATCTTTATTTGATAAATATAGTATTTCGAATCTTTCCAAAGGTTTGCTTGAAGCTTAACACTATGCAATCATACTTTCAGAACTTGATGAACAACATGAGTACAATTTATCCAAATATTAGCTACTTCTTAGTTATATATTATTTGTATATCCAATAATAAGAAGGCATTTTCTATTTAAAATACAATAAAAATTGTTTTATTATAGAAAATTTTCAGGATTTGTTGTTAAGTCCGTGAAAAAAACATTGAAGATAATTGCTTCACAGATTTTCATCAGATGGCTACTTATTTGGTGGAGCATTTGCATTCTTTAACAGTATTTATTTTAATTGATACATTAAAAGTGGTTGAATTCTATTAATTTATCAAGCAAATTTCTTGTATTTTAGTTATAGAGTAAAAACATATCAGTAAGAAGTTGATTAATCACTTTCTTTTGTTTAGAATGAAAATATATATCAAAAATAAAATCATATTCTTGCACAAGGACTCATTATGTAAAATTGGCAATTGAATTAGTGCATTTTTGGCACATACTGCATTATTCACATTCATAGTTTGTCAAATTATTTCTACGAAATTATTTGTACAATGGTTAATCTGTTGTGTTTTGAAAGGTTCCTTTGTTTCTATCTAGTTGGAAATCATTCCAGAATGTTATAATGGTAAGTTTAAATAACTTCATATAAATGATTTCTTGGAGATGTCAACTAATTAATATGCTTCACTCAAATTTGTGTGCACGAAAACTTTTAATTCTTTTGTTGTTTTGACATTAGTAAATTATTTGTGTTCAAATATAGTATCCTTTGCATTAGATATTTTTTTAATAAATTTAATTTACTTAATTTTTCAGAACCCATACTAAGTAGTGCAAAAAATACTAGTTAAAATGTGCTTTCAATCTGAAATTCAACAAATAAGGGTTGAAAATTGAAACTGAATGGGCCAGCTAATAAGAATGATCTTCGAGAAATTAGAGGAAAGTTTCATTATTTGAAATGAATTAAATTGACATTATTGAATTGCTTTTTTTTTTTTAGAAAGTGAGAAAATAATGAAGAAACTCATACATCCTCTCTAGGTTCAAATTTTCACCTTGACTAATATTGATAAAAATTTGAGTGCACCCTGAAATGCTGGGGTGTCTGCACTTATGCTCCAACAGCAGACAATTTTAATGCACAATTTTTGCAATGTTATTAATTTTCTTCTCAACATGTGATGTGGTGCTCATGTAGACTTACCCAATGGTTTGGGAGAGTTTGCTTAGAACAGAGAAGAAGGCAGCTAGTTTCTCTTGCCCATCAGAGGAAAATAGTTTACAACAATTCAAAAAGTGGTTGTTTACAAAAAGGGAGGTTTCAGACATAACCTGAGAAGAATTAAAACTGGTATTGGAAAAATTTAGAAGTATATTTGCAGTGAAAATCTCACAGTTATCTATAAATTCTGGTCAACTGCCATCCTCCAGTTAAATCAATTGAAGAAAAAGGGAAGTTCAGAATATTAACTTAGTGAAGCTCCCACCCACAGGAAAGAAAAGGCTGCTGTGGAATATAGAACTTCTTCAAAATATTTTGGCTACAAAAATCTACATTACCCCCATGTGTGAAAATGAATAACTCATTGAAAATTTAGTATCTTTAAAGTTTTCTAAAAAAAATTGATGAAATGTGGCAAATTTTTGATGTATCATTCCTTTGACTTGAGTTATATATTATACAGATTCATGTCAGCCAACAGAATGCTGTTGCTTATTTTTCTTTATGCTTGTAGAGCATTACATAGATCAAGAAAAATATTGATTATAAACTGTTGGATTTGCTATTTTGAAGTTGAATACAGAATACCTCACATTTAGAAAAATACAACACCTTGCTCTGTGAATTTTATTACAAAAACAGGATGATGTATATATATATATATACATATTTGTATATATATATACATATATATATATATATTCCAAGGAAATTAATTGTTTTGACTTAGTTAGAATTTTTTCATTAACTAGACGCAAGCCTAAGCTCAATAAAAATGACCATTTGCAAATGTATATTTGAAAAGTTTTTAGCTTTAAACAATATTGTTTCTTGTGTTTCAAAAAAATATACTTCTTAAAATAAAGTATGAATTTTACAATCATTTTATTTCCTACAGATTTGTTCAGTAATTGTTGTCACATATAAACAAAATATAAACATATTAATTTTTTGTGTTTTCAAAAATATTGCTTTACAAGTTTATTCAAGCCTATTGTTAGGCCTCATGTATTTTGCTTTGTTTGGATCATATGTTCAAAAAACTTAATAAGCTAAATTTGATTCAGCTGCTTAATATTATTAGAACAAACTATCTACATGGTAGCATTGCCTGGTTTTATTGGTTTTAGGCTGCTTTACAATAGAATAATTATTTCTGGAATATCATATTTACTTCTCTCTTATGTTCTTTTTTTCAATTTAACTTTCATTTCCATAAAATCTATTCTCTGTTTACATTCTCATAGCTATTTGTATTCTTCACAGAACTCTTCTCTACTGCTCCACTGCTCATCTTGAGTCATTTGCAGTATATACATTTTTGTGAATGATTTTTTGTCACTCAAAGAAAGTTTGAACAAAAAATTTTGATGAAATTCAATAATCAATTGTAGTGTCTTCATTAATTCAATTTAAATCTATTCAATCAAACTTTATAAAGTGACTGAATTAAATATTACAATAATTTTTTAGAAATCATATCTTCCAATTCAGTTGAAAAAGAAATAGAAAAACAATTTGTTATTGAACTTCTGTGGGAACATTATACTGAAATGCTCTCTAAATGGGATTTTATGGAACATCTAAGATTTCTTGACCCAAAGTATAAATCAGAAATGGGAAATGTCATTGCTGTAAGTTTCATTTTTTGTCTCATTTAGATTAATGAAGTTGCTGAGAAATCTTAGGTGAATTACAATAAGGCAATATATAGTAATATTTGGATAGCTATATTTATATAATATTTCAGTCAATATTTTGCAAAACTTGTATTTGTTTATATTAAATCTATTACTAAGCAATACTACCATGCAATGATGAAACAAATATATTGAACTGAAATGTCTACAATATATGCAAACCTTTGAATAAAGTCATAAATGGGTGATACCCACTAATCATTGATGCTTCTCAAGAATTTGGAAGCAATTAATGTTTTTGTTCTCTGCACAGTCATGTGGTCATAATGGATTACTTTCAGAATGAACTGATTTTGTTCTTCATCATGTGTGTAGTTTTGAAATCTCATAATCAAACCAATCCCTCTCTCTCTCTGCTGCTGCTGCATCATTCATAACATGCAGATTTCCGGCAGTAGATTGAACTTGTGTGTCCTCCAAAACTTGCATGATGTTCTGAGAAGTGGCAGCCTTCCCAGTGATCATCCTGAATGCTTCTGGTGTTTAACTTGTGACCTAACTGGAAATCCCTTTGACTAAAATAGTTTCATTCATTTCAAGTCTCTTGAGCACCCTGGAATTAATGGGCTTTGTGAGATTCCTTATAATGGTTTTTTGTTCTTTGAGAGACAGCCTCTCATCAAAGAATGCCAATGGCATCACCTTCTCTTTGAGGTACAAAACATGTTTCTTGATGGCCTTTGCAGCAGTTGATGCAAGTTCTTTGTCTTTAAAAGATTGAGGTGCTGTCAACAAGTCCAAGTCATTTTTTCTGAAATGCATTAATATGCTAGCTTTGTGCCAGAGTTTGACATAAATAAGTCAGATAAGCTGTTCCAGTCACATAATACCACGCTGTTAATTTGTTGAGGTCCAGTTGTGGCAAAAATATGGCAATCTTCAATGCATATATTACTTTAGCAATGCACCTTTGCTGATGGTAGGCTTCTGTGATCCTGAAGTGAGGTAAGTCATCAGTCAATACGTCCAAATAAATGAGAGCTCTTCATCATTGAGAGTGTGAAATGTTTTTGTGTCTGTGCACTCCCATCTTTCTGAAAATCACTTGAACATGAGAATTTCTGGTTCTGTAAGTGAACCAAACAACAGTTTAAATGCATTTTTCAGCATTAATTTTTTAAAATGTTTGGCATGTCTTCCAATAGATTGCTCAATTATGATACATGCTTCATTTATCATGCCACTTTGGAGGCAATGATATCAAATGATAAGGGAATGACATTGTTACTAGCAAGATGAGTCTCCAACATATGCAGAACAACAGTTGCAACTTTTCTTCCACTCTCATCTACTGTGACTGGGATTTCAAGAAGTTCCCTAAAGTTTGTTACTCCAAAATTTGAGAAATAGTAGCATTGGGAATAATTTTGCCATCCCAATAAAGAACCAGAGGAGGCAGATCACTAAAGACCACTCTATCAGTTTGCTTCACTTTCTTCTCATGACTCTTCTTTCTCATTCAAAGCACAGTAGATGCAGAACAAGCTATATGCGTGACATTACATCCCAAACTTGATGCTTTGGCAATAAAGGAAGCAACTGCTTGGTGACAAGAGACATTTTCTTGATCCCAAGTTGTGGTCACAGCAGGAATCATGATGGTTCTAATTGGTTCTCCTACACAATTGTGCAACTTGAGAGAAATACACTTCACAGCATCAGGAAGGGCTTCCCCTTGTGCACTGTGATAATAAATGATGACTAGAAGGACAGGGATTTAGGACTATATCAGGAGCCATAGAAGTTTGCTACTCCACCTTGCACACATATTGATCTACAAATGCCAGCTTAGAAATTTATGAGATAAGTATTGGTCATATTGTGGCATCAGTATGAAATCAGCTAAATATTCTACTATCTTAGCATCTTGAGGGTTTTGAGTTGATGCATGGATTTACTGATGCTACAATATAATTATCTCCTTCTGCTATTATACCCTATTCTAATAAAAGTTAAAAGTAAGCAGGAGATTGTGTTAGGGAATAGTGGCCACATTCAGCTGACCTGATATGGATAACTTTTAAAAACATGTCATATAAGACTAGAGCCCTAATTAAGATAAAAATAAAGAAACCCTAACTCTTTGGTGCATGTAGTGAACAAGTGCTTAGTTAAATAACCTAAACTCAGTGGGTTTCTCATCTTGTGCAATTTAGGTGAATGCAATAATAAAAATTTTTGTTATGAATGAAAAGCAGTAGAACAGCTTCCATTTAGTAGAAATTCAAACTAACATATAGCTTGTTAGTTCAAATTACAATTGAATTCAAATTGTAAAATTAATATTGAAATTCTAATAAAATAAAGAATGAAAAATGTTTAATGTCTTTATGACACATGCCCCCTCCCAAATGGGCTATAATATTAGTCCTCCTGCTGTACTTGTCTTGGCTCAATGAGAGACTCAGCATCCTTAACAAGAGTTGAGAATGTCAGCATGCTGCATAAATCATGTTGTGTAACATAGAGCTTCCAGTTCAGTGCTGACTTGTTTGGCAAAGTTGTAGAATTTAGGGTTTTCCATTTGATTCAAAATAATATTAGAGTTTCAGAGACTGTTCAGTTTTCATGTAAATAAATTTTGAAATTTTAAGTATAATCTAAAACTTTAATGGTTATAAGTAAAGTCATCTTTGCATCAATATCAGATGCATGAGTATGATCCTTGGTTATCATAGTGGTGGTGTAAAAAAATGTATACAAGCTTGGGAACTGAAAGGGCTATGCCTGAATCGTCCTAGAGAGTAACCTCCTCATGGTGGTTCCTATAGAAGTGGAGACGCTGAGCCAATACTTGATGGGCGCATCTCTTTGCAGAGTCCCGAACCTAAAGTGGATGTTAAACAATAGGGTATAAGAAGGTGCAACCATGTGTGCTTAGCACATATGGGGGCGGTGATGATGATGTGAGACTGTCTGTTCTGTGGAGCAGACGCGACGTCTATGCCCAGAGCCGTAGAGTGCGTCTACGAGGGCAGTCATACAGAGGATTTTCCCCTGTCTCTGGCCTCTAGATAGGCCCAGGCCAGCATTTGCTGAGCCTTACCTATGAGGGAGCTTTGCT
>CABFPE010000459.1:178035-212530 GCA_900660155.1 Hofstenia miamia
ATATATATATCCATATAACCATGTAATGTTTGTGACAAGAAATTATCAGATTAAAATGAAGTGATGCAAATTTCATAATATAATAAAACATAATTTCTAAGTTGAATAGAAAGAGAAATTCTATGCATGCAATCAATGCATTTCATGGGGAATATTTATAAATATTTGAAACATTTGCTAAATGTATTTATTTCTAAAGTCTTAATATGATAAAGAAATTCTATATTGCTTAGTCAAACCTAGAAACATAAACAAACATATATGCTACTAAAAACTTAACCATTTAACACAAAATAATGATCTGCAATTTCTTTGATTTTTAACAGGAAATTTATTTTTTAAAGATCTTTTAAGATAAAAATTTATATTCTTCAAGGATCTGTTATTTCTTTAATTTTATACAAGGATTGCGTATTCTTAATTATCTTAAAGTATAAAATTGCTTTTCTTTAAAGATCTGCAATTATGTCAAAGATTTTAATGCAAATTGAAGTTTCTGCAAAATTTTTAAAAATTTTTCAACTAGGGTATTCATACCCTGAGAGAATACAATTTTTACAACACGTTTTTTGCAGGTAAATTGAATTTGCGACATTTCAATTTGAAGTTTGCTGTAAAATAATATTTGTTGTGAGATGTTGCCAAAGGCACGGTTCTGCCAAAACCTGTAAGTATTTCATTCATCAGGGATATCATTGAAATATATTTATTAGAATATTATATTGTGGCACCACAGCAAGAAAGACTAGAAAAGACAAACATGCTCTTCATAAGTTGATTAAAAAAATTAAACTTGTTCAAAGTTTCAACAGAAAGTGTTTTCCTCAATAGGAAATGTGTTTTGGTTAATGGGAAATCTAAAAGCAATAAATTTCTCTACAGATATAATGTATATAATATCTGCCTCAATGATTACTAATAAGTAAAACAATATTTAGGCCTGACCTAGCAACAGCACATACGACGAGCGCTATAATTATTATATTAAAAACTTTGAAAATAAATACAGTTCATATTGAAACAAATCCTCCAGCTGCATCATTTATTTAGTCTATTTAATAGTACTGGGGATACTTATTGCAGAATGTGATGCTGGTGGAGGGTGTGTACAGAACACAGTCCTGAAAAGTGGAGAATTAGAAAGTGTATTCATGAATTTTACTTTGAAGAAATCAAATCAACAAAGTTAATATATAATACACTCTTTGTAAAAGAGGTACCGCAATTTATGCTAATTCTTCTAAACTTCTGTTTTATACAATTTCCTATACACAAGTTGAGGATAGTTTCAATTTTAACATATTTTTACATAAGATTTAAAAAGTGGCACAATTAATGTTGGACACCCTTAATTGCATAATACATTAGACTTAAAAATAATAAATCAGTTTCATTTTTCGATTTCTAGAAAATATGTCGCCATCAATTGATGATCGTATTTCCCTTGTCTGTTTTATGGAGAAATTTGATGAGTCGATTGTTTATGTGCAACGCCATTGGAAAAAGGAAATTAATGGAGATCCCACCTACTGATGAAATCCACTATTCACAATGTTTCGCATTTACGGCAAATGCAATGTTTCCTTTAATCCATTGTTCAACAATTATTAAACATACGTGTTTTTTAATTTATTATAACAATTTGCATAATTAGCTTCAAAGGAGCATGATGAAATCAAGTGAATATTTTTTTGAATTTTGTCTAATATTTATTAATGAGAAGGTATAAAGATCAGTGTATTTGTTACACTTCATAAGTGCACTATTAATTTAGTCAAAAATGCTTTTATTGCAATTATTATAGGGCCCTCTGTTTGTAACCACCTGAATACAATATTTGGCACAAATTTAACACATTCGCTCGGTCATGTTTTTGTCTTGATAACAAGTTTATGTGACAAAGCATTTCTTGAATCTTTTACATATTCTGTTTGCAATGGGGCATGATTTGGTATAATAAGCACACAAATGTAACATGTACTTGGTTTAGCAGAATAAAAATGATGCATGCCATTAAATAGAATTGTATGCAAATGAGGTACATAGCCCAAAAGATGGGCCTTAATTAAAAACAGATTAACAAGATATTTATGCATTCCTTCTTTTGCAAAATTTTACAAAATTCACGTCACTTTATTTTAATTGATTGCACAATATTTAAAAATCTAATTTAATGTTTTTTTTTGAGAACATTCAAAAACTTACCCTAAATCTACTACAATTTCAAATGATTACAACTTTTTCTCAAAATTTCTAATTAAATGATAGCAATCACTATTCATATGGTTTTAATATTTTAAAAAATATTACCTAGTGTCATTTTTAATCACTTTAATGTTTTTGGAAGTGAAAGCAGCCGTTCAATAATGCCTCCATTATAATGTTCAAAGATAATGTATAATCATGTTCATAATTAAGCGATGTCTCTAGAAAATATTCTGCTAAATCATTACAAATTTTGATATACTTATTGAGGGATCAGTGTTAAGTAAATTTGCTCAATTTTCATTTGAAGTGTAACCCATAAATTGTGCAAGTTTAACTATTTGTCAAAAATTCAAAAAACACTCTTACATTTTTATCAGTTGAAGTTTTGATTGCTTTCATGCTAGTATTGATTTGAATTTTCCCAAAATTAAGATTGCATATTACATNAAAAAAATTAAACTTGTTCAAAGTTTCAACAGAAAGTGTTTTCCTCAATAGGAAATGTGTTTTGGTTAATGGGAAATCTAAAAGCAATAAATTTCTCTACAGATATAATGTATATAATATCTGCCTCAATGATTACTAATAAGTAAAACAATATTTAGGCCTGACCTAGCAACAGCACATACGACGAGCGCTATAATTATTATATTAAAAACTTTGAAAATAAATACAGTTCATATTGAAACAAATCCTCCAGCTGCATCATTTATTTAGTCTATTTAATAGTACTGGGGATACTTATTGCAGAATGTGATGCTGGTGGAGGGTGTGTACAGAACACAGTCCTGAAAAGTGGAGAATTAGAAAGTGTATTCATGAATTTTACTTTGAAGAAATCAAATCAACAAAGTTAATATATAATACACTCTTTGTAAAAGAGGTACCGCAATTTATGCTAATTCTTCTAAACTTCTGTTTTATACAATTTCCTATACACAAGTTGAGGATAGTTTCAATTTTAACATATTTTTACACAAGATTTAAAAAGTGGCACAATTAATGTTGGACACCCTTAATTGCATAATACATTAGACGTAAAAATAATAAATCAGTTTCATTTTTCGATTTCTAGAAAATATGTCGCCATCAATTGATGATCGTGTTTCCCTTGTCTGTTTTATGGAGAAATTTGATGAGTCGATTGTTTATGTGCAACGCCATTGGAAATTAATGGAGATCCCACCTACTGATGTAACTGCAATATTCCGATGCTGCAGTCGAATATTACACGTATTATCCATTAACTTCAAAATGAAACGCATCAGTAATATTAAATATTTCGAAATCCACTATTCACAATGTTTCGCATTTACGGCAAATGCAATGTTTCCTTTAATCCATTGTTCAACAATTATTAAACATACGTGTTTTTTAATTTATTATAACAATTAACACAAAATAATGATCTGCAATTTCTTTGATTTTTAACAGGAAATTTATTTTTTAAAGATCTTTTAAGATAAAAATTTATATTCTTCAAGGATCTGTTATTTCTTTAATTTTATACAAGGATTGCGTATTCTTAATTATCTTAAAGTATAAAATTGCTTTTCTTTAAAGATCTGCAATTATGTCAAAGATTTTAATGCAAATTGAAGTTTCTGCAAAATTTTTAAAAATTTTTCAACTAGGGTATTCATACCCTGAGAGAATACAATTTTTACAACACGTTTTTTGCAGGTAAATTGAATTTGCGACATTTCAATTTGAAGTTTGCTGTAAAATAATATTTGTTGTGAGATGTAACATGTACTTGGTTTAGCAGAATAAAAATGATGCATTTCATTCAACAGGGATATCATTGAAATATATTTATTAGAATATTATATTGTGGCACCACAGCAAGAAAGACTAGAAAAGACAAACATGCTCTTCATAAGTTGATTAAAAAAAATTAAACTTGTTCAAAGTTTCAACAGAAAGTGTTTTCCTCAATAGGAAATGTGTTTTGGTTAATGGGAAATCTAAAAGCAATAAACTTCTCTACAGATATAATGTATATAATATCTGCCTCAATGATTACTAATAAGTAAAACAATATTTAGGCCTGACCTAGCAACAGCACATACGACGAGCGCTATAATTATTATATTAAAAACTTTGAAAATAAATACAGTTCATATTGAAACAAATCCTCCAGCTGCATCATTTATTTAGTCTATTTAATAGTACTGGGGATACTTATTGCAGAATGTGATGCTGGTGGAGGGTGTGTACAGAACACAGTCCTGAAAAGTGGAGAATTAGAAAGTGTATTCATGAATTTTACTTTGAAGAAATCAAATCAACAAAGTTAATATATAATACACTCTTTGTAAAAGAGGTACCGCAATTTATGCTAATTCTTCTAAACTTCTGTTTTATACAATTTCCTATACACAAGTTGAGGATAGTTTCAATTTTAACATATTTTTACATAAGATTTAAAAAGTGGCACAATTAATGTTGGACACCCTTAATTGCATAATACATTAGACTTAAAAATAATAAATCAGTTTCATTTTTCGATTTCTAGAAAATATGTCGCCATCAATTGATGATCGTATTTCCCTTGTCTGTTTTATGGAGAAATTTGATGAGTCGATTGTTTATGTGCAACGCCATTGGAAAAAGGAAATTAATGGAGATCCCACCTACTGATGAAATCCACTATTCACAATGTTTCGCATTTACGGCAAATGCAATGTTTCCTTTAATCCATTGTTCAACAATTATTAAACATACGTGTTTTTTAATTTATTATAACAATTTGCATAATTAGCTTCAAAGGAGCATGATGAAATCAAGTGAATATTTTTTTGAATTTTGTCTAATATTTATTAATGAGAAGGTATAAAGATCAGTGTATTTGTTACACTTCATAAGTGCACTATTAATTTAGTCAAAATGCTTTTATTGCAATTATTATAGTGCCCTCTGTTTGTAACCACCTGCATACAATATTTGGCACAAATTTAACATATTCGCTCGGTCATGTTTTTGTCTTGATAACAAGTTTATGTGACAAAATAATTCTTGAATCTTTTACATATTCTGTTTACAATGGGGCATGATTTGTTATAATAAGCATACAAATGTAACATGTACTTGGCTTAGCAGCATAAAAATGATGCATGACATTAAATAGAACTGTATACAGATGAGGTACATAGCGCCAAAAACGGGCCTTAATTGAAAAAAGATTAACAAGATATTTATGCTTTCCTAATTTTGTAAAATTTTGCAAAATTCACATCACTTTATTTTAATTGATTGCACAATATTTAAAAATCTAATTTAATGTTTTTTTTTGAGAACATTCAAAAACTTAGCCTAAATCTACTACGATTTCAAATGATTACAACTTTTTCTCAAAATTTCTAGTTAAATGATAGCAATCCATTCCTATAGCCAGCATAATCACCTAAGGGGGTCGATGCGCATTTAGGAGGGGTTGATGGTAATTTCGACATTCTTTATAATATAAACTAAATTTTTACCAAGTCAGTACACCATTTTATTTTTGTTGCATCCATGGGCGTACACAGGTTTTCTAACTTGTGAGGAATCTAGTATAGTGATCAAGTAAATGACCAAAGGCGGGTGAAGCAAGAAAAATCTATAGAAAGTGTCAAAAAAAGACTTCGTCAGCATTTAAAAAGCGAAAACTGGAATTCCACATGTTCATCATTAAAACCTATTGAAATGCTATCCAACATTACAGAAACTTTACTTTTCTATTTGGATATATGTTACCGTGAAAAATATATTCTATCATTCGAATATTCAAGAAGGCTCCAAATGTTGCAAAACGATGAATTGATTCCCAATGCATTGATTTAATCGAACAAAAAAACAGAAGTGAAGAAATTACATTAACTTCCAAACAAAGAGAAATCATAATGCTTATAAAACTGCACGAAGTTTATGCAGTGCTTCAATAAGGAAAGCAAGTAATAATTATTGACGTTCAGAGTATCGAAAGCTTTCATTCCAAAAATTTATTGAATAGAAAAAACATGAAAACTATAAAGATAAATCCATTACAAATAAAAATGAATTCTGCAATGTTTTCAATGACGTTTTCTAAATTTAGGAAACTACAACGGCATGAATGTATCTTTTTGCCTTAATGAAGCTAAATCAACTCCACCCTCTTTCTACTTTCGTTTCACAACAAAATATGAAATCATAAAGTCGATACATTGTTTATAAAACAAATCCAGCGGCCCCTCTCTTGGCTCCAATATGTTACATCTTTAAGATAAGATAAGATAAGATAGTCTTCATTCCAATAAATGTTAACAATTAAATAAGTGACAAATTATCGGAATAACGTCATTAGATTCACAAAACACATATATATAATTCACATAAATTACAAAACAAATCTTCCAGGCTATGAAGCAATTATAGTACTATTTCAATACCGAGTTATAATATAGTCATTGTTATAAAATTTGTATCCTAGCCATGATTTATCAGATATATATATTTTTGTTTAACAAAGAATTTTAAATGCTTTTAAAAGATTGTAATTTTTCAATATTTTTAATTTCTTTAGGTAACAGATTCCAGATCCGAAAATTGTTTAATTTAACTCTCTAAAATCTTTGATTGATGTAACTAGTTATCAATTGCTTATTATTACAAGAAAATCTTAGGTGAGATAGTTTTTCAATTAGTATATTATGATTAATAGAATCAAAAGCCCTTGAGAGATCTAAAGATATAGCTACAAATTTATTAAAATCGAGTGACGCTCTCCATTTTTCAGTAACATTTAATAATGCGTCAGTTGTTGGAAATTTTTGCGAAATCCAAATTGAGTGTTTGATAATAGATTATACTTATTTAAATGTTCCGTTATTTGAATGTTTCGAATATTTTACTTATTGGAGAAGTAATTGAGCTTGGCCGATAATTAATCGCAATTGATGGATCGTTTTTCTTAAAAATAGGATTAACATGAGAAAGTTTTAGGTTATCTGGAAAGTAATTACGCTTTATGCATTCATTGAAGATAAAATTTAAGGGATTTGTAATGATGTCTGCAGTAATTTTAAGAGCCCATGAAGAAATGCTTGGGGAACAGTTTGATTTTTTGGTTTTAAACTTATGGATTAATTTAATAATTTCATAACTGGTTGAAAAGCGAAAGGAATTATAAGAGATTCCTTTGTAGAAGACAAATTAAAATTAGCAAATATAACGCTTTTACTTAACTCTCCATTCAGCACAGTATAACTACTAATGAATACTCAGCAGGAGATTGCTTAGACCTTTCGAAAGCATTCGATTCTATTGATCATAATATATTACTACAGAAAAATATGCTCCTAGGTTTTTTAATGACAGTATAGGCCAAAGAAGTTTAATGAAAATTTTTTCAAATTGTGTTTGTGCTAAAAATGAAGTCCCATAGGGATAACATTTAGGTCACTTTTTAATTAATATTTACAAATGATTTGTCATTTAACAACATGTGAAGTTATACAATATGTAGATGATATTGATAAAAAATTATTATTGTAGTAAATTTCCAAAAAAGTCCTTGAAACTTTCAAAAAATTGTACTTTTCTCACTAAATATTTTACTTCTTTAAGACTAAGAGTGAATCCTTTAAAACTCACCTATGATTTTGAAGATTTTCTTATCCACGAAGTTTATTAAGCATACTTTCACAACAAAAATAGCTACTGTAGATAGCTATTTATTTGGGCCGTTTGATATGACTAGCTGCAATGCTGTGCAGTAGTTGCCATTTAAAAATTTAATATTGGTGGACATTGAAATATGAATAGTTAAGAAGAGACATATCTATTGTACAAACATGCTGCATTTCTGCTAAGTATAAATATAAAAACAAAGTAAAGACATTATAACTAGTAAGTTCTATAATAAGTTAACTCAATAAGTTGTATGAACACCTCTTGCGGCAATAACTGCTGCCATCCTGAGAGGCATGCTATCAACTAGTAAGTTCTATAATAAGTTAACTCAATAAGTTGTATGAACACCTCTTGCGGCAATAACTGCTGCCATCCTGAGAGGCATGCTATCAATCCCAGAGTTGATTGCGGCCTGAAGCGTAGAATCATGATGCCAATGTTTAAACACACTTGATATCATTTCCTGCTTGGTAGTAATATTATTTTCCCCAATTTTGCGTTTGAGCAAACCCTATATGTTTTCAATGGAGTTTAAATCAGGCGAATTGCTTGGCTGCTCCAATTGATTAACACCATTTTCATTAAAAAAATGTCTTACAACTCATGCAGTGTGACAGGGAGCATTGTCTTGCATGTATATAAAGTCACTGTAATTGAACCACTCTTGCATTTGAGGTAAAGCACTTGTTTGAACTACTTTTAAGTATTGAGATGCGTTTGTCATGCCTTCGCAGACATGTAGGCATCCAGCACCATTAAAACTTATGATGCCCCAGAGCTTGACTTTTGTGGGGTGCTTGGATTTCTCATGCAAAGTTGGTGGAAATCCGCCTGGACGTCATACGCGTCGTTTAGAAGCTCAATGTCACTCAAAAGTTGCCTCGTCAGAGAAACATAATTTTCACTAATGTTCAATAGACCAATCCGCATGATTTCTGGCAAACTGCAACCTTTTAGATTTCATTGCAGATGTTAATTTAGGGACAACACGAGGCTTGACGCTTCTACAACGAAGTGTGTGCAAGCGTCGTCGAACTGTGTGATTGCTAACATTCACACCAGCATCTTGCTAACTGTGCAGCAGATGCCATTGGCGGCTTCTTTAGATTTCGTAGCAATATACGGTCTTTGTTATCATTGCTTTGCAGTTTCACGGATTGATTTGCCGTGAGACAGCAAAATTAGCACTTCCGAATACTTGATTGCTGGTATGTCACGATTCTTTCCCATATTGACAAGCAGTGATAGAATAAATGAGCAAAGTAAACAATTGCAATGCACAGCATATATATATATATATATATACCAATTTTCATCATATATTGTAGTCGATCCTATAATTATGAATTTAATGAACAATGATAATTTAGTATCAAATACAAATAATGACAAATTTTCAAGCAATTTATCGTGTGGTACAGCATCAAATACTATAGCAATGTCGAAATAAATCGCATAAGGTATATTTTTGTTAAAATTATTCTAAATCAATTCAAGATATATCAAAAGTTTTGTAACCCTTAAAGCAACGTTTCTGAAACCACCTTGAGACATTTATCCTAAGTCAAACACGATTCGCTTAAGGTATTATTTCAAAAATGTTAATAGCATGTTAGTCACTAACGCAGTTGTGTCAAGATGCAGTGGGATTAGTCAACGGGAGCCTTAATTGCCAATGTTGTTAAAGATCTTGGTTGTTCTTCCCTTAAAAATTGAACTAGTCTGCACATAATGCTGCTAAACTTAAATTATTTTATGGTGTCCTCTTAATTTTGAAAAGAAATATACCTTATAATGCAACAATGTTAAAATTCATTGTTTCCTCCATTAATTAGATCAACTTTAACGTACGTTTGGTAGCCTACTAAATAAGATTTTCTGAAATTATAAAACTCAAAAGTTGTAGCTATTTAAATAAACTTAAAAATTCATGCGCTTCCGTTATCCTTAGCGATGTGTATTTTTATTAAGCATTTAAATGGAATGTAAAATTAAAATTACTAACTTCATTATATTCTCCTGGTGTTTAAGTTCATCCGTGTACTTCTGTTTAAGCATGTACCAGTAAAGAAATGAACATTTGTTCACAACTATTTTGTACGGATTGTTCCTTGGCCAAATTATGTTGATTTGTCGTCGAATATAAACCAATTTGATAAGTAAAATTAAGAAGTACACAGTTTGATAGCTTGTTGTCCCTCATGTAGAACATTCAATTCATACAACAGTTTTTTTAGTCATATTTATGTTATTTTGGCATTTTACTTTTGCTTCTTTGCTTGTCGATAAATAACTAAATAATTAACAATTTGCAATTCAATTTTTACAATGCACAATAATTTGTTGAGTTAAGCATAAGGTTTTCACAATGAAATACAGAAATATATTCTATTTACTATTTAAAACATGTTACAATGCTAATGTGTTGAAGGAAATTAAAAATAATAAAGTTTAACATGAAAGTTAAATTCAAAATATATTAGCAATGGTACCCACTAAAAGAAGAAAATATATTTTCTTATCAATTTATATTTCAAAACAGTTTTATTGGAACTACAGTCGCGGCCACTGGATTAGCATCACATAATGCTAAAAGTATATTTTCACTCATGGTAGCAATTCATTATAATTGCAGGTGAATCAGATAAGTGATATGATTTATGTTCTGCCAGTGAGAATAAAGCAAAATATAAAACATGTAAATAAATTAAATGCATACGCAACGCATATCAAATGTTAAGAATGGGCAAGAATAAAAACGTTTTGTATACAATTTATTATATTAATACTGAAGTGATGCCAATCCAGTGGCCGCGACTGTACATTGCTAACCTACTCACTCGAGTCCAATTATGTTAGATTTACGATAAGTCTGTCTGCACCGATTTAGTTTACATGCAGCATTTGACACACACAAAATAATAGTGGATATAAATAGTTCAGATTTTAGTAAAAAAATACTTATCAAAAAAAACATTTTCATTGTTAACACAAATTTATTGACTTTGTAACCCATAAGAAGCAAAACATATTACAACAATTCAGATGAAAATTTAATATTTTAAAATATTTTATAAATTTTTAAATAGTCAATCTATTAATTGATAAAGGGGTTTGGTGAAAATCTAACTATTTCCGTGAATTAGGATATTTCAACATGCTCACTTATATATTCAGTTGCTTCGAAATAAAATGCCATATTTCGAGTTCGGTAGCCAACTTAAAAGAAAGCAGTAAATTATTAATGGTTAAGTAATTCTGTTCTACATATGTTCGAACATTTTATTCAATAAATATTGAATTACAAAAAACAATATAAAAAAATTCAAAGAAACTAAATTTAAAATTCATTACTGCTAAATTCACTATCCTCGTAATATGATGACGACGAATAACTGGAAATATCATTTATCCCATCAGGCTCATAATCCTCAACCCAGTTAACTTCTTTTTTTATTTCTTCAACAGTCTTTATAACTTCGCGCTCATCATCCGAAATAGTTAATGATAAATCCGACTTTATATATGGACATTTATCAGTGGACATTATTAGTCTCGGCCAATTTTGATTTTCATTTTCCTTTTTTAGTTTAATAGAGAGTTCAAAGGCACGATAACTTTCCAAACATTTTGATGGCACAATACAATCATAAAGATCTAAATTCAAATGATAGAAAATATTTGAATGGACAGTTTCAAACAGAAAATTATCATTAGAGAATTGACAGTTTTTCTTTGTGACATTTGCAATTTTAATGACAATGGAAATGTAGGATCCACAGTCGGCCCACTCACATAGTGGCTCCTTTATAATGAAACCCTGCTTCAAAAGTTTCACATAATCGAAATGAAGGTTTTCTATGATCGGAGTTCGTATCTGAGAGGGAATAAGAGTTTGTTCGATAGTGTTTGTTTTGAGAAGGACATCATTACAAGATTTCTGAAATGCAACCAATGGATATTTAGTTAATTCAGTATTCAGATGTGACCGAAATGCACTGCTAGTTAACTTTACAGAAGGCTTGCTGATAGTTGCCAATATTGCTAAGATGTTGAGCACAATAACCTTATCGTTGATCATACTCAATTCCTCTTTACAATAAAGGATGATTAGTTTAGTAGTGATGGCTTGAAGAATGTCTTCAGTCTCAAACTTAAAAACTTTCAGAACGCTATAGAAATACCGTAGAAACATGATGGAATCGACTAATCCAAAGGTTTTTAATACATCTAACAAAGACTTTGACAATAACCTAAAAAAAAGTTAATCAATACCTTAAGCTCAAAAACAATTTTTTTACAATATCAATTAAAATAAATAAATCTATAAACAATACCAGATGTAAATGAATATCCTAAACATCAAGATAAATTCTTCTCATATCATATGCTCGGCAATCATTACATGCGTGAAAATGTCAATGCCGCAATTAAAAAAATTTAAATCTATTTTACTGTGTAAACTGGTTGAAAAGGGATTTTTGCCAAGCGACTGTATAGAAGCGCAGGTTCTTTCTATTGAAAACATCTTATGGTCCATATAACGTGAAAATACTCGCATTCTGAAAAGTTAAGTATCACTTGAAGCAAATAACCAACTACGTTCTTACTGATTATGTCGCTTATAATAACTAGCAGTTTTTGTGATTAAATAAAGAAGACGGTTTTAATTTTTAATCAGCAACAAAAAACAATGGGTATCATACATAACCAAGCTTAAATCACTTTTCTAATTGATTTTAATTTACTCAAAAACCGGGTAGGAATTTCAGAGCATTAAACAGATACAACTCATTATATTCGGGCTACAATGTAAGGTGTCTTCATCACAACCAACCAATTTTCATCAGAAGATTTCTTGTCTGAAAAACTGGAGTTGAAATTTTGTTTACATTTTTTGACAGACATTAGATTATCTGGCATAGTAGAAATTAACATCATTTATTTGAAGTCACAACAATTTCCTACACCCAGTTTTAATTTCTATTGTCAAATACCCTGCCAGTTAGTTTCCCGAAATGTTGCAAAATAAATGCATACCTTCATATTAAATAAATGATTAGCAACTCTTTTCTAATTGAAAAATAAATTAAGCAGCATTGTGTGAGATATAATTTACAGAGATGCAATGCTTTCAATTAATTATTATATTGCGTTTCAGTTCTAAAATGAGGTCAAATTGAATGTAAGAGCAAGGGAAACATTTCAAAATTTTCTAACAGATGCAGCCACGTATCTGATTCTGTTGGTAATAAATTAAAATATTTCTGTCGTATGGTGAATATCGCTTTGCAGAAATGCAATCTAAAGTTTGTTTTGGTAGAATGATGCTTCCTTAGAAAATATTAGTAAAACGATTGCGATTTCTTCATAAGAACTTTTAAAAGGTTATTTATAAAAATAATTTTGGCAAATAAATGTAATATTTATAGGTTACATTTTAGTTCTCTAGTTCATAATCATGAGAAATCACAAAATTTCATATAGCAATTTTTATTTCTAGAATATAAACGCAACCTGAAATTGGAATCTGTAAAAAGGGCAGGGGAAATCAACGAAAGTAGTCCAACGAGAGCCTCATAACATTGCCTGGAGTCGGTCCGCTTTAGATGATCACCTACTGAAGGTAGCATTGAAAGCAGTATACTTTGACTTGACGCCAAAAATGTTAGGGCTTTTAGTATATTCACAACTGTATCATCATCGATGCAATTCTAAAAACCAAAGGCTGTACACAATATTCCAAATATTTTTTAAGAATTGTTCTATACTGGTAATATTAAATAACGAGGTTGTATATTTCGCAATTGAATATTAGCCTTTTGAACTAACACAAAGCTTTAAACACTTCGGATTATGTAGAATTAAATATACCTCAAATTTTGCCTGCAGACAAGAAATTGCTTTTCGTTTGGCTTCAGAGTTAAATTTGCATCGTTGCAGAATTTCTAATCCAGTTGAAATGAGATCAAGTTTTCGACTGAGCTTAACCAACTGCAAGCAATTATCTATAACACACATTTGTACATCTGTTTCTAATAAAGATAAAATCCTGTCTTTGAAGGCAAGTGAATCCAATATTGTTTTCATTGTGTAATAATCATAGAAAAGATCGCCAATAGCGTCTGGAGAAAAAAGCTCCCTTGTACAAGGCTGAGAAGAAAAAGCCACCCCTTTCTTTACAAGCACTTCATTTAAAGAAGACTTTTCATTTGTCTCAATATTTGTAAGCACCACGTCTACAGAAGTAAATTTACTATCAGAGGTGGTGACGTTCACAGAAAGAGTCACCAAGTTGTCACACATTAAAGATTTTAGACATTCAACATCACTATTTGCATATTGATCGCACTGGATAGGATGACAGTCATTTAACGAGAATCTGATTGCCAACGATGGAAATTTATATAACTCACTGGGGAAAACCTTCAATTGACGAGAATGCACAATATTTGTAATGCCGTAATCCAAGAAAAACACCTGACATGTTCGATTTTCGATAAACCTTGTTAGTATTCTGCCGCGATACCAACCCTTAGGCATTCTTTTGTTTGAACGTGTGTATTTTACTAAGCACAAGCTTCCTTTTGTGCATTCGGTTAGACGGTCGAAAGAGGTTAGATTCAACGAAATGTACTCTTTTATATCAATTAAAGTGGCATAGTCACTCTCCTTCATTAAGTAAAAATCATTGTGATGGAAAATGGCATCAGGTGTGGTGATTTTGACTGTACCAACAAAGCCAGTTTGAAGCACTTGCTCGATAATGGTGCGGCTTTCATTTTCAACGTTCTCTACGATAGCCTTAAAAACGTTTTTAGCTTTCTCCTTGAGGAGTGGAATGTGCTCAGGATTCTTAACAGCAATACGGGAATGGAGAAACTGTTGATACAACGTTTCTCCACAATTAATCCATGTGTTGCTATATGGCTGGTACTGTTTTTCAACGATATTCTCTAAAATCAATGAGTTATTAACTGCGAAGACGACTTTTGCAACAACAGTTCGCTTTTCAAAATTTTCGCGTATTAATCTTTTAGATTGTGGATTCCACTTAAGTCGTTGACTTTCCAAGGGTTGGACATTCGCAATAAAGCACTTCATACATTGAAATTGTTTAGTGCGAAATTGCTCTGGAACAACAAAAACATCATTTGAAAACAATACATCATCTACAACATATCCAATGTCAACCAACTCTACTCTAATTGTCTCAATAAAGCCATGTAAGTTATGCGATGATATTCCAAGTATTCTGGCACGATGATAAACAGAATCTAATCGAACAACAACTAAATCATAAAGCCTAAAGCATTTCTGTGTATATTTTACAGTGGGTTTATTTGTTAGCAGATCCAACTCTATGTTAGGATATTCAATGTTACAAAACTTTTCGTTAAGATTTTGACGATAAGATTCTACTCGTGCATAAAATCCACTTCCGAAAAACACACCACGAATAGATATCCGCACAAATCCACTACGATATATGCTATACTCATTTCGGTTTCCAGGCTCATCTTCAGGTAGAAAAGTGTGTCGGTTTTTACAATTATGTGTATGACATTTACCAAAAGCTTCCAAATTTTCACAGAGAAATGGTATAGAAGACTTTTTTACTTCACTGTTATATCGTGTAACTTGCTTCATTTCAAATATTTCAGGTGGTATTAAATTCTTGGGAATAGTCCTTTCGAAAAGATCATACAAAAAGGCGTAGTCGTACTTAAAGAGATCAGTGCAAAGATAGAAAGACATAAAAGGCTTCAGTTGTTGATTAGCAAGCGCCAACAGAAACAATCGATTTTCACAAACCGACTTGTTTTGAGGAAGATCATAGTGAATGATCGTTTGAATAGGAAATCCTGATAAACGATTGTAATCGATGTCTTCCAGAACAAGGACTTTACGCTTTGAATTACTATTCCAATCCCGCTCAATTAAATCGATCTCTGGCAAAGAAGTCTCATTGGAAACAATGTCGGAAGAAATAGCAACTGAATGCAAAGATTGTTGTATGTGCGTGGCTCGAACAACATCATCACAAAAAATAACAACATTTCCATTCAAATGAACACTAGAATCCAATATTTCGATAAGTTTAGATATTCGATAAGTCTTACCAGGAGCATCATGACAAATAATGGGGTGGTGTGAAACTCCTGAAAAAATGCACGCATCAAGTTTGCTACTAATAGAGACATTGTACTTATGGGAATCGACATTTCGTAATTTAGTAATTTTCATTAATTCATCTACTGCTGGCTTCCAACGTGACGAGAATACACCTAAGTGCCAATTATGACGAAGTGTATTTTTTCTTAAATGATATTCATTACGAAATTGCTGGACTATTGTTTTGATCTCATTTGCAAGAGGGATCTCGGTGAGCACATCAGCTTCATCAAATATAAAGTACAAAAGTCGAGAAAAGTTGGTAAATCCTTTAGTTAAATGATATGAAAGACAATGGGGAGTAGAAATGAGAATATCACAACCACTTAAAAGTTGCATACAGATTGATTTATCCTGACTCGTGCAAACAATACTAAACCTGAATTTACTAAATGGAAATCCGTTGTTCATGTTAATTCTCCGAAACATTTCATCAACTTCCTCGGCGTATTGTTCTGAAGAAACAAGAATAATAATCAAGGGGCCAGTACCTGAAATATTTTTCAGGTTCAAGCTTTCGTGATTATTGATTAAAGAGCTTAGCACAGCAGGAGCATATGTGTGCATCCGCACACTTGTTGATTCATCAATACCAATGACATCCCACATGTTAAAAATGTATGGCCAGCAATAACTTTCTAAAACAGACAGACTGCGTTGCTTATAATACATCTTAATGTGTTGAGGGAAAGGAGCAAAGTTGGGTTCCAAAGGATCCAAGCGATTCGATTCACTTAAAACTAATAGCTGCCGGAATTTTTTCATTAATACATTGTTATTAATTAGAACACTATGCTTATTGTCTAAGTTTTCAAAATCTATTTCAAGTTTTTCGTGTGCAACAAATCGACAGTTATCGGTAGATACAGAACTTTCAAAACCAGAACTGCTTGCTAAGACGCCATTTTCTATGCTGTGATCGTCTTTGGAAAGCGAATCATAACGTTCAGAATTGTGACAGTTGGTAAAAAATCCATTTTCCACACCATGATCGTCTTGAAAAAACGCTTCAGAAAGCGCAGGACTACTTTCTATAACTGATTCCACATTCGAAGAATTTAACCGAGGCGGTGAATCTTTTACCATTTCAGACTGATCTAAGGGTTTTTTCTTTAACTTTTCAGCTGGTTCGTGAAAATCAGGTTTAATAACATATCCTAAATTCTTTGAATGTGAGTTTCCCGCAAAAGCGCTCCAATCAATTACATTTTCATCATCGGATAAAAAGCATTTATTGACAGTTTTCTTGTTATTTATATCAGGCATCGGTTTTGTATGTTCCGGAGAACTTGTAGAAGCTGGCTTTGGTGGTGAATTACTATCCTTAAGCAAGTTGAAAAGCCTTGCACCTCTTCCAAGTGTTTTACTTTGTTTCGATTGCGCAGGAGGTCGAGAACGCAATGCTTGTCGACCACGACCTCTAAAGCTATAGGTCTGCAAATCATTGACTGAACATGAATCCACCGATGAAATTTCTTCAAGAGGTTCTGTTAAGTCAATAGTGGGGGCATGATCAGAATCCAATCTAAAAGAACCTTTTAAATTATATATAAAGTAAAGTTGTCTATACATAAATCTTTGTATAATTTTCAACTCCCTAGCCGAATACATATATTAAGAGGCCAATGAACTTAATATAAGATTAAATGGCAAGAAAATATATTAAATAGTCAATTGAAACTCTATTTGGAAAGTTTAAGGACAATACATTAAATTTTTTCCAAACATATTTTTTGGAAGCTCATCATTGATTTTACATCCGAAAAATATCGACTTAACCCATAATAAGAATTGGAATAAATAAATTAAATGTAATCTAATTCATTTCTTCAATATACGATCAGAATTGAATGTTTTGCTAAATGCGTCATCTATATAAAATTCATTATTTTATTCTTAATCTTAAACAGACAAACCGTTTCAAGATGTTCAAACAATTTTCTCCACGTTTATAAGGAAATATGGGCACATATATATTGGTGAACGTTCTCGAATGAAATATTGAAAATTTTACTGAAAATTACAATAACCTAAAAAAAGTTTAAACTCCTTCTATACTTAATGTCCAGATATAATCAGAAGGGAGCAACATGCAATTTTTTTTGGTTGATAGACGATCCAAACCTATTGAGTCGTGCCATACGCAAAATCAGTGATGATGGTGTTATTTTAAAACGAAAATGAAGGCGGATACCTAGTCTATCCTGGGTTACTTTCAGATATAGATCTCTTTATTTGTTCGTGACCTAAGAGCTCAATGCTTTTTCAAAAATTTAAAAAATTACTAGCATTTAATGGTATGCCTAAGGTAATTGTAGTATTTCATGATACAATACAAAATTGTGCGATAATTAAAGAATTACAGTAATAAAGCAGTTAGGAGCAAGACAAGAAAAAACTGAGCGAAGACAGAGCCGCAAAAATCTGCAAAATATTTCACATTAAAATCAGCATAATGCTATTTGTATATTGTATTAAGATCATGCTGATGTCAAACAAATTGTTAATATTTACTATAAATGAAATGTAATGCATGTAATGCAAAATAATTAATGTACAACATTTGAGGAAATTATCTGTATAAATGTCTTAATACAATAAACAATATACCCTTCGATATAACTGTTGAATACGCCCCTGATTTGCAGCCAGCAAATTTTCATCAAACTCTAATATTTCTTAAAACCAAAATCACTAAAGTTCAATGCTCTATTCAGAACGATTTAGTTACCAAACTCATTGTATAATAATGTATCCCTTTTAAAATGCTATGGGAAATTGATAGGATTGGTTTGGTGACAGAATACTTAACATAGAATTAGATGCAAGCAAAAATCATTACACAGGTTTCGAAGTCGAGTTCAGCAGAGGATGTCTAACGAAGAGCTGCTTGGAAATTCGTTCAGAACTATTTTGCAATAGTTTGATTAAACTTTTGAAATGAGATGGTTCAACTCCCAAGTCAGCAAAGACAAAAAATTCACTTTTCTCTTGGGCGGTGGAGAAGGCAGCGAGCTTTTGGTCAACTAGAGTGTTTTGCAAGCTTTTCTTTTCAAAATTGGTATAATAGACGAGATCACCGGAACACTAAATAACTCAATTACAACAAAGAATAAAAAATGAAGACACAAATAGGAACAGCAAATTACTCAAATTTACAAATTGTGACTACAGATGAAAGTGATTAAGCTTACATAATTGAAATAAATTGTCCATTAAATTGAAAACAAAACCTCCAAGCAAGGTGGTGCAAGCTTTAAGTGCCCAGGAAACTGGAAATTTCCATTAATTTCATAAATCATTAAACTAAGTCTCTCTAGAAGCAAGGCATTGAAACACAATATAAGTTAAAACAATATTTTAATGAATACAATAACTCTGAGCAATTGTAAATTTGAATATTAATACATAAAGGTTGATAATTTTCTACATAGAAAACTAGTAAATATTATGAAATTGGTCGGTACTATTACAAGGTATATTATTATCCTTAAGGGCGTTTCACAAAACTACCTTTTCTGCATACGATGCCATTCTTTTAGTCATTTCCTGTCACTAAAATAGGGAGCTAACTATGACTGAGCTCAGTACACTTTAGGGTTACACAACTCCTTTTTCATTAAAGCCATTTTACTTTAGTAAATGCAAATCGAGACGAACCTTTTTCGCGCTTAGTAATTTTGGGTCAAACGATTTAAATTTTTTTCTGTCTTAGCGTTAATAATCGTTAATTACGGTTAGTAAAACCAGGGAAACCCATTGCGACCGACAACTGAATTATCAAACCATTATATTTAATAATCGTGAGACGTGTTAGTATTCATTTTCTCATCACAAACCTAAACGAAAGGAGCAAATCGAATTTCACTGAATGCTGCCACGATGGTGTAATTTTTATGATAGAAAATGATGTCAGGTTTCACTCGAGTTTGAGGAGTAGAAATATTTCGAGGTTGCTTTGAAGGTTAAAAACTACGACTTTCAAATGGATTATTACAATATAAGTGTGTTGTCACTCTACAAAAATATGTTATGTGTTAAACAGAAAGATGTAAGATTCGCACTACCAAAGTTCATTAATGCATTTGAATTCGATATCTTCAGAAATTTAAAATCAGCTAAACGTGTTTCACGCATTTTCTTCTTTCCTGCACTTCTTAGGGAATTGGAGTTTGAATGAATAGTGATCTTACTCTGATTTATGCGTTGATCACATGATTTCATCACGACAAGAAGCGTATAAAGAGTGAATAATTCAAAAATCCATGCCGCCCTTGCTAAATCAGAGAGTCGATTTGACCCAAAAATGCAAACAATTCAAATGATTATAAATATATAAATATATACTCGTATAGTATAATGGAGTGGAAGTACAAATAATTCAGTTGAAAATGAGGCAAGATATGTCGGCTTTATCTTTTTGCCATTTTACATTAACTTCTATTTTTGTCCATCCACATAGGAAACCATTCCTATGAAGCGTATTCAATATAAGTCAACAAATAATTCAGACAACAGGCAAACATTTAAATAAATGACACACACTAGCTTAGGCAAATGTTTAAAAGTTGTCAGTTTGTGATTAGCAAACAACCAAATTTCATGTTGAAAACTGCATAATAGCAAATGATTTCAATTGATGCCTGGACGGCCATCTGCAAAGCATAGTGCCGTTAAAATTTCTGGGAATATGTATTTACAATGTTCAACAGCTTGGGTGTGACAAGGAAAGCTAGGACAAATCATTATCAAAAATTTCAAAAGGGACTGGTGGCACAGAAATTGCCTAATTTGATTGTCAATCGATAAGATTAACACAATCATTGATTAAAAAATTTAGCTTTAGAATTGTGTATTTCCGTTATCATGTACAACAACTACTTTTCTATCATTTGCCTGAATAATCGAATCAAGCGCTTAGCGAAGATATTATCGGAGACAACGTGATCCAAGGATGATCTGAAAGAGATGAATTCCCATTTCGCAAGAAGCTTTACATTTGATGCAAATATTGATGAGTACAACAAACTGTGCTAGTACAACTGATGTGATCGCCTTTGGTTCCAATAAATAACCACAATAGAGCCTGGATTAGACAGAACGAGACCTTAAAGACACAGGCCAGTGATGCCTCCACTACACGGGGGTATTCGAAAATTTTTTACAGTATGCGAATAACATATAACTTGAATTTTGTTCAGTCCGATTGATTCCCATTTGGAAGCTTCGAAAAATTATTTTTATATACCTCACTCATTATTTTCGACATCTTGAATAATTCAGAATTTGCTTTTAGGAGAGACCTTTCTTATTTTAGAAAAAATGACAAATATTTTCTTTGAACTTACAGGTAAAGATAATAAACAATTCAGTGATTTCTTCGTTTAATACTGCTAATTTGGTTTTATAATGTTCGTTGTCCTTGCGTGTTAACATTTCAGAATATTTCTGTAATTTTGATAATCATTTTTCAACATTGCTCGAACTCGATTATGAGACATAGTGAACAGTGAGGTTTTTGCCATAAAGTTTCAACCGTGCGTAACTTTTGATGAAATTTCAAAATGCAAGGAATCTAATCCACTTGTTTCTTAAGACACTTTAACTAAGTAATTAAATATCGGAAGGATTTTAATTGGAGAACCAAATATAACACATGATGCAAAGCAGAAATGGGCATCGGTTACCCGACCTAACGTCGGATATCGGGTCAGGTGCAATAATTTGGATTCGGGGCGGGTATGCTCATGGAGCAGGTTCTGTCGAGTATGATAAACTAGATAAAATGCAGTATTATTTTTAAGCTAAATGACGATAACCTAAAATATTTTACGCGTCTTTAAATCTTACTGATGTAAGCATACGCAACCTACATCATCAAGGAGAAGGGGAATACCTAGTACGCTAATAGTTCTTTATGTCAATGTCCCCACTAATGGCGTTTAAGATCCGAGTCACACGAGAAATTTATTCTCTTCTCTATTACAATTCCAATCGGTTAATGATTTATTATGGCGTAATTACCCCTATTTATACGTAAATCAAGTTGGGTGAAAGCTGTTAGCAAAGGTGAGGTAATTATGCCAAAAGCGTAGCGTGGAATACAACTAAATTCATATACTGCACGTGAAGGGTAGTCAGCTAGATTGCTTTGAGACTCTACCCATTTAATGTTTAACTGTTTTACAAAAATCAACAAATTTACACTAAGTGAAAGCTGAAATAATTCATATTGCACTATTTTGTGTTTCCTGGCTGCAAAGAACAAAGCCTTGGAATCAGTGTTAATTGTTGCATGTTTAGCCATGTATACTGCCAATGCCAAAGCTATCAATTCCTTTTCATAGATGTGTAAGTCCAATTCCTGAACATCTTTAGAAAACGAACACGGTTGTGTTTTGGAGGTTCTTACTATCCCTAAGCCTATTTCTGAAGCATCCGTGAACCAAATCTCTGGTACTTGTGGTCTTTCCTGTTTCCAAGTATAAAAATGAGGTAATTGTAAATATAAAGTACGAATAAGCATTATCAAATTGGGTCTTTCCATCGAGGCATATAAGGGACGAATGAAGCCCCATGACGCCAATAGTGGCCATGCAAAGGCGAAATGTCCTAGAATTCTTTCTTGCATCTTTCCTCTTACTTTTGTGAGATCCAAAGACAAAATTGTAGCCATTACGAATTCTCTATGGGGTGTGAGCGAGAGTCTTGAACGCGGAATGTCCAAATAAAACCCCAAGACTTCTGATGATATAGGTGCTGTACTAGATTTCTCTTCTTGTAACGTTATACCACAGGATTGTAAAAACTGCAAATAAGAGTCTATAACACTAAACTTAGATAAGTGAAATACCAGAATTATGTTGTCGATGTGTCCCCAACACAGGCTGCAATGTATCTTCAAGGGTGACAACAGGTAATTGAGGAACATTTGACATATAAACGGGGATACTGCTAACCCCATCGGCAGCTTCGTGAAATGGTAACGATTGCCATCCGGCGCCAAGAAGCAAGTCTTGTACCATTGAGTAGGGTTAAGATCGAGATGGTAGAAGGCAGATTTAAGATCTAGCGTGAGCATCACATGATTAATCGGGATATCTGATTTCCTTATGACTGTGGGAAATGCAGGTAAGTAAAATGGCGGATGACGTGAGATCTTCGTTACAGGGCTAAAATCGATTACCAGCCGAATTTTGGTAGAACTTTTGGGGACCGCAAAGCAGTGAAAGACGAATGGAGAGCGAGAGGATTTGCGAATTATATCTGCTTTAAGAAGTGCTGCTATTTGTGCCAAAATGTGAGACTTGAGTAATTCTGGCTGCTTTCTCGGACTCTTTACGAAAAATGGACGAAACTTAGTGAAGGTAATGTGAGCTGCCTTAATTGAGGATAATCGCTCCGGTAACGGATGGTGCTCCTCTAAACGTTTACAACAAAAATTGCTTAATTACGCCTAATTATTTTTATTTCCTGGAAATTTAAATATATTCACCATGTGTATTCCGTCCACGTTCTCATCGTCTGAAAGGGCCTTTTCAGATGCCTCAATCATACTTGAAAAGCGACGTCAACAAATTTCATCATCAACTTGACGATCAAATTGTTTGCGAAGACAATTTTTGCACTAATAGCATTTTTTAAATTTTACTGCTATTCTGTTTGCATTTATTTGTTTGTACTTCATGGACATTTTTATACTGACTATCTACTTTTCTTCGGATCATGTCGGATAAATGAACTAATAGTTGGTTCGGGTTCGATTGATCAAATTGTGTGTCGGGTCGGATACAGTTCTTTTATTGAACGTCCATCACTTATGCAATGCTCTCTTTGTCATTATCATACTGTTTCGGGTATTAGCTAATTCACTAATGTATTAATATTGCAATTACACTGTTAAAAATGGTTTAAGTAAATAATCAACGTAGTTAACAGCTCTCATGGTATAAAATGCAATGAAACACGGCGCAATGTGCATTAGAGGTTACAAACAGTAAATATCAAGCTATCTAACTATAATCTTCAATGGTGCGGGAGACAGCACATAACCTTTCACATCGTAATTAAATTATGCGTGACAAGTATAGTCAATAAACAACTTTTGCAAACAGTGCTACAATTAGCTAGTATTGAAAATATTATCTTGTGTAATTTAGACGGGTTCCGCTAGCAAACTATTAATTGATTTATAAAATTATCTAAGTTTCACGGCGCCAAGAGTGATATTAATAAATAATAGCTTAAGAGATCAATCTAATGAAAAATACGAAAATAATTTCAAAAAAATTACCTTTTGAAGCACATTTGTTGCATAGGGAGCAAAGTAAACTTTCCTTGCGCTATCAAGCTCTTTAAGAATAAATTTTTCACATGCAACAGGAAACCTAAAAACTTATAAATGTATATATATATATATATATATATATATATATTAATGAGAAAATTAGTAAAAATCAGAAAATTAATGATTTTCAGATCCAATTTATATTAGGGAATATATGCGAGTGACAACATGGTTGAAACAAAAAATGAGTCAAGTTTAATAATTTATGCATTTAATGAGCAGGTTCAATGCATTAGTTAATCAACATTCCTGTAGCACTGCCCTATTCCTCTTTTAGTTAATGGTTTCTGCATTTTTCACTATCAGTACAATGAGTTACATCCAAGAAGACTTAGAAAACGAAAACATCAAATGTGTTTTGTTTTCAGACATCTTATAATTTTTTCTTATGCTTTTCTAATTTAAATATGTTGAAAGTGTTTTAAATGTTCAAAACGTTTTTTTAATAAAAAATTTATTTTTGCATCCCTTATGTTACACATACATGATTTGGAAATCGAATTTAATCGACTTGTGAAATCAAAGTTAATTGTTAATAATAGTTTTGCAAGATCTATTATACACAAAAATCACTAGCAGAATGCTATTATATGATTGTGCGAAACAGAGTTGGAACCGACTGCATAGTTTAAAGCCGGCCCAGCAGCCGGCTAGATAATTTCTTAGAAGGCCGGTTTCAGCCCTTTCTTTAAGAACTGTTGGAGATTCAACAGCATCACTTTCCCATAAAGAGCGCTTGTCTGCTACATTACCACTCATAGCAAAATGACGCTCACTCTCCTCACTTGAACATTGAATCTCATCAATTTCACTGGCAATTTGAGAAAGAATTGGAAATACAGTCTAATTTCTTTCAAAACTCGAGCGAATTATTTTGATCATATATTAACCGTATCCCTTGAGCACACATTTTTAGATAGGCGTCTAGTTCATCGTTAGGAGTCACACTAGGTTCAATCCAATTTATGGCATCTATATTTATCCTCTTGCGCATTGATTCGAATTTTGAACAGTTTAATACAACTTGTTTTTTGTTGACCTTGATGAATATCTAGGGCAAAATAATAATATATATATTAATCAAGAAAACCGGGAGTGAAGTTGTATTTTCGGGCAAGCCGGACCGGCTTTAATACCGACGACCGGTTTCAACTCTGAAGTAAAATGTTTTGCATTTCATCGATTGACATAATTACCATTCTAAAATTCTTTAAATAATTCTGCAGTTTCGAAATTTCTGACACTAGAGAGAGAAAGAGAAAGAAATAGAGTGTGTGAAAAATGAATAGGTAATGTAATTTAAAAACATACGGTGAATTTCTAAGACGACTACATATAAATTTCAATAATTATATATATATATATATATCAACCAATCTTGGCAGAAATAATTCTCTAGTAAAATTTTACATTGATAATCGAACCTGCAACTAACACATGGTATTTAGCTCAATTCGAATAAGAATGGATTGGTAGAGAAAAATAAGATTAAACTTTCAGAACATATCTCGATGAGCAAGAAGTATTTAAGGTAGCTTTTGCCCAATTAAGAAATATATATCTAACTCAATTAGCATAGTTCTTTCTATTGATTGCCAGCTTTTTTCAAGTCATAAATTTTCTTTAATTTGAGTGATTATGATTTGCAAAAACTATAAATATAATATATTACCATATTGTTACCGACATTTTATAAAGTTTTTGTAATTTTTCTCACTTTGAATAAAAATGACCTAGATACTTCTTGCTCTTATGGAACGATAACTGAAGGAAATAAAATATATGAAGTAAAGAAATTTGTAATACCTTTTGAGGAACGTTTGTTCAATCATTCCACGCCTATTGACTTTATCTCCAAATGGAGAGAGATTGCTGATGACACCCGTGATGGCAAGAAAGGGTAACCGTTCGGCATCAAATGCAACGGGAAGTTGTCTGAAGTTAAAGAAATGAAACACGTCATTTCGACCGTAATCCACTAGAAAACACTCGAATGTCAGCTCTTGACACCTTTTAACCACCTTAACTCGATACCACTGAGCATTTGATGACTTAGCCGCGTAAACATTGCCTATCTAAAATGGAAAATGTCACTCATATCAATTAGGGCAATGTGAATTGCTTTGCAACTGAAGAAGGTGAAAACACCAAAAGTTAAGCAATAGAACTTCCGCCAAACGATATTCATAATAGTAGCATTTTGAAAGGGTTTAGAATTATGAATAGAATCTTCAATTCACTCCATTAGAAGAAAGAAAACGGGTTGTCCTGTTGATTGTCCAGTTGTAAAGTAATATTTATTTGGGAATCTACTCATAATCAAGAGATGCCTGGTTGCAATTTTTTTGCTATTATTGCCATTTTTTCTTAGTAATTGCACACACATTGATNTGGAAAATGTCACTCATATCAATTAGGGCAATGTGAATTGCTTTGCAACTGAAAAAGATGAAAACACCAAAAGTTAAGCAATAGAACTTCCGCCAAACGATATTCATAATAGGTAGCATTTTGAAAGGGTTTAGAATTATGAATAGAATCTTCAATTCACTGCATTATAATGAAGATTGATTATAAAGTTGTAAAGTAATATTTATTTGGGAATCTACTCATAATCAAGAGATGCCTGGTTGCAATTTTTTTGCTATTATTGCCATTTTTTAATAATTAATATTTTTCTTAGTAATAGCACACATTGATTAGGTGAAGCTTCCAAACTTATTACTATTTTACAAAATTCAGAGTCAACCAGATTACCCATTTTCATTTTAATACAGCGAACTATCAACGAAGTATTACGATATTCATTTCTATTTAAAAAATTACATGCAATCTAACATGTTTAGATGTGTTTCTTATATAGATAATTTCACTTTTTGGCGGCTGTACAGATTTTATTAAGAATATCGCTGCAATTGGAATTCCTGTATATTCGATTACCATTTCGGACACGGACAACGACTGACGAGCACGGACATTACTACAGGCACGACAAGGGAATACGTCTCCCTGCTCGAGGATTTTAATTCTTAAAACCACTTGTATATAACACATTATTGGTAGAAAAGAATTTTCTACCTATCTATTTTATAAAGCTATTTATGTACTAGATGGTTGTAAATGGGTCAAGATATGTTGACAAAATCCAACTTATGAAATGTATTAAAGAGTAACCATAGATAAATAATACTGAAAAGTAAACGTTCTTATACTGAAATGTAAAATATAAACACAAACAATATATAACTCTTCTGCAAAAGTGCATGCATAATGTCTTTCAATGACCTCAAACAGTGACCTTTTACAGAACTGATGTACTGCATATTGTATATGTACTTTGTGTATATATTATAATTAAATTTTAAAGCTAAAATAATGTCAAGCAATGACAATCAATCTCATTTCGAGTAGCTATGTTTCTCTAGGCACTTGAGCAAATTCAATAACTTATTCAATGTTCATAGATAGATATTTTGAACAAGTACATTCTTGTCTTGATACTAGCTTTCATTTGAAATATTTAACTAATATCATATATATATATATATATATATAAGCATTTTAATATATATTTTTAGCATTTTTCGGTCACGATAAGAATTTTTCGGTAACAAGCTTTTTTAAGGTTAATTTCATTGAATGCGTTTTCAACACTAAACAATTCTTTATAGAAATAAGCTGTTCATTATTCCAAACTGTTGCATTTTTTAGAAGTGATTTAATTATTTCATTAATAATTTTTCGGTACGAAACTATTGTTAAATATTACATATTGCTATTTATGCTTAATATAGAAAATAACACGGCCACTTTTAGTACTGAAGTGGTTTTAAATGCGCTTAATTTGTTCCATTTCATATTTAGTTTTTCTAGGTCCTAATTTCTGAAGTTCTTTATATAGTCAATTTCATTGTTCATGCTTAATGCAGCTGAATTGCTTTTGGAAGCCATTCATTTGATCAGTGACCATATATATTCACTTAAATTGTTTCGGTCCCAAACTAATTATTCATTATTATAATTCATGTAATATATGCCTATTCGATATTTAGATTACCGCCATTTGTTCTGTGATATAAATATTTCTGGTAAAAGACTTGTTTGTCATGCAACTTCAGATTTTACCAAATCTCCGTCAACNCTTTTTTAAGGTTAATTTCATTGAATGCGTTTTCAACACTAAACAATTCTTTATAGAAATAAGCTGTTCATTATTCCAAACTGTTGCATTTTTTAGAAGTGATTTAATTATTTCATTAATAATTTTTCGGTACGAAACTATTGTTAAATATTACATATTGCTATTTATGCTTAATATAGAAAATAACACGGCCACTTTTAGTACTGAAGTGGTTTTAAATGCGCTTAATTTGTTCCATTTCATATTTAGTTTTTCTAGGTCGTAATTTCTGAAGTTCTTTATATAGTCAATTTCATCGTTCATGCTTAATGCCATCATATATAATAAAATTTGCTTCCATTTTGCAGCTGAATTGCTTTTGGAAGCTATTCATTTGATCAGTGATCATATATATTCACTTAAATTTTTTCGGTCCCAAACTAATTATTCATTATTATAATTTATGTAATATATGCCTATTCGATATTTAGATTACCGCCATTTGTTCTGTGATATTAATATTTCTGGTAAAAGACTTGTTTGTCATGCAATTTCATATTTTACCAAATCTACGTCAACCATAAATATTTTATCCCTTTCAGTTTCTTCTACCAGCTTATAACATTCTTAATTCAAATTTAATGAAATGTTGGTAAATAGTGAAATGCAAAATGAAATCATTTCGCCCTATCATACCTACTTCTGCAATTCTTAATTTTCTTTAGGAGTCTTTGCATTTTGCAGTAAGACTGTGTTTTCAAGTATGCAAAATTAAAGAATTCATGAAAATTCGCAAGAATACAAAATGATTGTTCGACATGTACAGAACAGTGATTTAGCGGTAAAATTTTAATAATGGGGGGGGGGCTCTTATAGTGGCAAGCTGTCCAGCATGTAGGAACTAACAGAGCAAATTAACACCGATTTCTAAAAGCTAATATTTCTGAATTTGGCCATTAATCTTAAACAAGTACGGTGCAAATATATTCATAGCCATATTATTAACATTTATTGAATTGGTATTAAGTCGTGAAAGAACCCAAATAAAACTGAATGCCAAAAGTTATATTAAAAATAAATACTCGAATCGAGCCAAGTTTGTGTATAATTACTTCGCATTCAGTAGCGGATCTAGAAATCTAACACCATTTTCCAGTGTTTGAATTAACGCCAGGTAGCAATATATCCATTTATTACTTGAAATTAGTAGTAAAATATCGAGTCAATTCATAGGTAGCGCTATCTACATTGAGATAATTATTTCATTAACGTAATGCCAGAATGAAAGTGTTAAGCGGTTGGGCTGTGCCTAAAATTGTAGCGTAGTGCATTATTAACGATAAAATTATCACATAAATGAAAAAATTAACACTAAATCATCAGCTTTATAAAAGTAGGAATTAAATGAGGCATAACTCAGATGTTAATATTTCTAATAAACTAAATTGAGAATATTATGTGTAATTTAAGCTTAACTTGAATCATATCGCAATCACTGATAATTCTTCGGATTTCCGGNTTTCTATTAGTAAGAGTCCATTTACTTGTTCTATTACAAAAATATTAAAAAAATTCCTTTCATGGTCATTTGGGCATTAATGGGTTAATAATTTTTCGGTACGAAACTATTGTTAAATATTACATATTGCTATTTATGCTTAATATAGAAAATAACACGGCCACTTTTAGTACTGAAGTGGTTTTAAATGCGCTTAATTTGTTCCATTTCATATTTAGTTTTTCTAGGTCCTAATTCATGCTTAATGCCATCATATATAATAAAATTTGCTTCCATTTTGCAGCTGAATTGCTTTTGGAAGCTATTCATTTGATCAGTGACCATATATATTCACTTAAATTGTTTCGGTCCCAAACTAATTATTCATTATTATAATTCATGTAATATATGCCTATTCGATATTTAGATTACCGCCATTTGTTCTGTGATATAAATATTTCTGGTAAAAGACTTGTTTGTCATGCAACTTCAGATTTTACCAAATCTCCGTCAACCATAAATATTTTATCCCTTTCAGTTTCTTCTACCAGCTTATAACATTCTTAATTCATGAAAATTCGCAAGAATACAAAATGATTGTTCGACATTACAGAACAGTGATTTAGTGGTAAATTTTTAATAGGGGGCTCTTATAGTGGCAACTGTCCAGCATGTAGGAACTAACAGAGCAAATTAACACCGATTTCTAAAAGCTAATATTTCTGAATTTGGCCATTAATCTTAAACAAGTACGGTGCAAATATATTCATAGCCATATTATTAACATTTATTGAATTGGTATTAAGTCGTGAAAGAACCCAAATAAAACTGAATTCCAAAAGTTATATTAAAAATAAATACTCGAATCGAGCCAAGTTTGTGTATAATTACTTCGCATTCAGTAGCGGATCTAGAAATCTAACACCATTTTCCAGTGTTTGAATTAACGCCAGGTAGCAATATATCCATTTATTACTTGAAATTAGTAGTAAAATATCGAGTCAATTCATAGGTAGCGCTATCTACATTGAGATAATTATTTCATTAACGTAATGCCAGAATGAAAGTGTTAAGCGGTTGGGCTGTGCCTAAAATTGTAGCGTAGTGCATTATTAACGATAAAATTATCACATAAATGAAAAAATTAACACTAAATCATCAGCTTTATAAAAGTAGGAATTAAATGAGGCATAACTCAGATGTTAATATTTCTAATAAACTAAATTGAGAATATTATGTGTAATTTAAGCTTAACTTGAATCATATCGCAATCACTGATAATTCTTCGGATTTCCGGAGCCCTGGCAGTTGAATATTGGCAAGAAGTTATTTGTTGTACAAGAATTAATTGCACTGAATAAGAGAGACTTTTCGAAAGCAGGCTTGTTCAGTACAACAAGACACCCAATCCTTCCTGAAATCAGTCAATGTACTGTGGTCTTTTTGAATTATAGGTTTTATAGTTTGTATAGTTCTTACAAATATTTTGCATTAAACCAATAGATGTAATACGTAAATGTAGATATGAAATGGTAAGATGTGGCGTGAGAAATTTTCAAATCTCAATAAGAAAACGATGTGACTAATGATGGATTAATAACCACCATTGTAAAATGAAATGTTAAAACAAAATATTCTATTGTATGTGGTTATTCTGATCAAACTCGACATGCACATATCAATAAATACATGTATTAGACTCAGACATAATTACCGGAAATGGTCAGATGTGGCGTGAGAAATTTTCAAATCTCAATAAGAAAACGATGTGACTTGACTTGAAATTTCATAATATTTTTTTCAAATATACATGAAATTATCATAGCTTGAAGCTAACACAAATACCAATAAACTTAGAAAATTTAGATTAAGATTGTCTAATTTTTTCATTTTGTGTAATTTACATATTTGATGAAACTAGCTAAACACCTAGTTCATTATTAAATGCATGAATTTGTTTCTGAATTTCAAGCTAGCAATTACTTAATTCGTTTTTAGCGACAATGGTTCACATTATGGTATGCTATTATGAATTTAACCAAGCTTAGGCAAAATTCACTACTTATAGTCTCATGTTATTAATATTAAGCTACATTCATACAACTATTTCAGTATAGATTTTCGAAGAAGGCTCTAATTTATTTATCAGATGCAATTTGTAACAAAAATAAATATGGGTGATATTATGTGATTGAACAACAATAGTTGATGCTGTAAAATGAAACAAAAANAATAAGAGAGACTTTTCGAAAGCAGGCTTGTTCAGTACAACAAGACACCCAATCCTTCCTGAAATCAGTCAATGTACTCTGGTCTTTTTGAATTATAGGTTTTTAATTATAGTTTGTATAGTTATTACAAATATTTTGCATTAAACCAATAGATGTAATACGTAAATGTAGATATGAATTGACAATATGTAAAAAAATATTAGTCACATTGATTTCAAATTTTTTATTTTTAAATTCGCATTTATAACCACCATTGTAAAATGAAATGTTAAAACAAAATATTCTATTGTATGTGGTTATTCTGATCAAACTCGACATGCACATATGAGCGTTAACATTAGACTCAGACACAATTATAGATATGAAATGGTCAGATGTGGCGTGAGAAATTTTCAAATCTCAATAAGAAAACGATGTGACTTGACTTGAAAATAAAAATGCTTGGATTAAGCAGTCTGTTGTAAAATGCAGTCAAAGAAACAATATATGAAATTCCATATCAATAAATACATGTATTTGCTTCCCAAAGGTCGTATTTTCATGAATTGTATCATTTTGAACGTATACAACAACGCTCTAATAATAAGATCAAGTTAATAAAGTTAGCGATTTCATAATATTTTTTTCAAATATACATGAAATTATCATAGCTTGAAGCTAACACAAATACCAATAAACTTAGAAAATTTAGATTAAGGTTGTCTAATTTTTTCATTTTGTGTAATTTACATATTTGATGAAACTAGCTAAACACCTAGTTCATTATTAAATGCATGAATTTGTTTCTGAATTTCAAGCTAGCAATTACTTAATTCGTTTTTAGCGACAATGGTTCACATTATGGTATGCTATTATGAATTTAACCAAGCTTAGGCAAAATTCACTACTTATAGTCTCATGTTATTAATATTAAGCTACATTCATACAACTATTTCAGTATAGATTTTCGAAGAAGGCTCTAATTTATTTATCAGATGCAATTTGTAACAAAAATAAATATGGGTGATATTATGTGATTGAACAACAATAGTTGATGCTGTAAAATGAAACAAAAATAGTTTACTTTATCTCACATATTTACAGAAAAACAATCAGCATTTCAGGTACGGAAAAACAAGGAATTCCACAATTGTATTTTTCAGGTAAAAACATTTTTAGGAAAACAATAGCTTTGGCTTTGGGAACTTTAACGAAAGTAGAAGATATTTATCTCTTGGTATTGACCACTGGTCCCATTAATCAATGCTGTTTGGCTAAAATTTATTATCAGACCTAAATAGTTATTTACAATCCTATTTATATGCATTGTTTTTCATACTTAAAATCATATGAAATGAAATATATTTAAATTTTTCTGTTTTGTCCAACGTTTTTCGTATTACATGAAGTGCATAAAGCTAAGCTAGTTTGTTAGTTTATCCTATTGTCAATTACTTATGAATGTTCCGTACTAGTCTACTATTTTCTACTTAGCCCCGATTAGTTCTTTTCAAACCGTTCTTCTATATGTTAAAGGCGAATTAATCCAATATTTTTTACGGTTAGTCGAGCAAAGATTTCCCTAATCTTTATGGAACCACTGCAATTGTACATTAAACATATATTTGTAGAAAGTTGGAGATAAAATGTAGAGATCAATACAACGCAGTGGTGCAATGCGATTTGGTACAGGCATTGTGAACATTTAATAACATTAACCATAAGTTGAAAGTTTGCTCTTTGAACTGTCTCAACTAATCGTGGTTTTCAACAAACACAAAGGTTCTCGATTGGGTTATATTCTGGCGATTTGCTACCCAATCGAGAACCTTCAGCTTCAAGTGGTGATCCAGACGGTTTTAACTTGTTTTGATCTGTGGCGAAGAGCGCCATTTGAAAAAAATGAAATAAAAAATATTATAGGACTAAAGCCCCAAATTTTCTAAAAACCGTTGCAAATTATAAATAAATATGTATTTCGTAAATAAAAACTAATATTCTTCGCAAAAGAGAACGGTCAATTCACATTAACAAATGTATAACTTTAAATATGAAAATAAATACCTTAGGATGACTATGCAGTTCGACGGAATTGGACTGCCGCAAATCACAATTAAATTGCGTTTCGAATTCAATAAATTCAACAGCTGTTGATAAATCAATTAAGCACAATACTATTTCGTCTTTACAAGCAAGTGAAATGACCTTAACTTCGAATAGATCATTCTGTTTTGCCATCTAAAGTAATTAGAGCTTCTGTTAGTATATATATATATATATAT
>CABFPE010000459.1:214474-227502 GCA_900660155.1 Hofstenia miamia
TATATATATATATATATTCAAGTTAGCTTGACGTTAGCATAGACCAGTTTCGATTTTAAATTATCTTAAATATAACAATAATGAGGTAATAAATTTACAATAGCTACACTTTATAAATTAATATTGCATGCACTTCTAAAATAAATTTAATGTTAACATGCTTCGTTGTACATATAATAGTTGATCTTTCTTAGTTTCCTTAATTAAAATTGCTTCACCGACTTTCTGATAGTTTGATAGTAGTATATATAAATCATCTTCTCTTGCAATATGTTTATGTTAATATATTTCTGATCTTAGGTGCCTATATAGATGTTCTTTTCTCCGATGTATGCTTTTTTACAATCATCACATTGGTATTTATATATTAAGGAATAAACTACATTTTTGGGAACTGGGTCTTTGTTTTTAATGATGTTCGATGTTTTAAATGATGTAAATGTTGGCGGCATAATCTTTGTCTGCTTTAGTTTGGTGACATAACTTTTTTACCAATCACTAGTCTAACCGTTGCTTAAATGCATCCTAACATTCGCATGAAGCAGTAGATGATTGCTCTGATTCTAATTACTAATTGACTTGGTACTGTCAAGAAATTATTGAGCGATACTGTTTTTGAACATGACTGTATTGATGACACATATGCCTAATGTCTCCTGTCAAACTAGCTTCAATATCAAAAGCAAATGCTCACGACTCATGCGAAATTTGAATGCATGTTTTAATTAAAATATTTTGGGATTGATATTAGAACGACACGATAGAAAAAAATGTTTTTAACGAAATTTAACATCTCACTATCAAAACATATACCAAATCAATTGCAACCTTCAAAATGAATAATATAATCTGCAATAAATTAGTTGCAACTTTTAAAAGGGGCTTCACGTTTTTCAAAACGAATTCTTACATTAGAAACTGATTTAATTAAAATACAAGTAGCACTCGGAAAGTTTTCTATTTTTTCCAATGTTCTATTACAAATCCTAATTGTAATGAAAATGTTAATAAATTTCGGAAAAATGCGGATATTTACTATTTGCAAATATATAAACGTCTCTTCTTCAGCAAACCCAATGTTTCTTCAACATATCCAATAAAGATATTTATGAAGTGTAGACATGACTAAACATCAAGCAAATTGAGAGATACCGTAAAAGATTAATAATTTTTGACATTTGTGGGTGAAAATATTGAAAAATATAAAAAATTCATTTTTTTTCTTAGTTTTATTTTAATTTCCAAAATAAATTTTTCGTCATGCACGCCCAGCTCATAGATAAATATATTAGATGTATAATTATTATAGTTAAATATTAAAACTAAACATTGAAAGTATTATATGTCCTTCTGAATGCGAAGATTTGAGAAGATAATAATTGTTTTATAAAATTTATTTTTGAAGAAAAATAGAATAAATACATAACCGTTTTTAATACGCTATTGTCAGTGTTGTTTTTCCGTTCTCACATTCAACTGAACTTCCATAAAAAAACAGTACGGTAGACTAAGAAAATGCATTTATTTAAAGCATCTTCATTTGTAATTGTGTTCAATTCATCATTATAAATAATCCCACACATATGGGAGCAACACATCCCACAGATGTGTGCGCACGGCCTAACGAGAAATAAATCTTTAAAATTTGTTTAAATAGAAATATAAATTGCACATATAGATGCAAAAGATTTTTATTCGGAATAGCGTTGATTTATAATTCATCGACTAAAAACTATCGCATTTTTAACTAGCCGACTTTAACTAGCACCTATTATAATTAAATTAAATTCTGCTAAGTCTATTCTACATTTATAATCAATCGACTCAACTCATTGTTGGCAAAAAAAAATTTGAAACGAAACATTATTTGACAAATTAGTATTACTTAAAAACAAACATCATTCAAATTTTATGTAATGGCGGTAAGCGCTTTGTTTTAATTTGCTGTTTAAATTGAAATACTGCTGTTCAAAATTAAGTTCTTCCAAGACCTTTTCTTTAGGATTCAGATGAAGACTATCAAAGTGTTGCACCTACAAGTCCATTGTCACTTGTGACTAGTCCCAATCGTGACTTGCCTCCATTTGAAGAAGTTGATGAAGATATAGCACATTTATTGGGCGACGTTGACAATGCGGAAGAGGAGGATGGAGAGGAGCTTATGGGGGAAAATATGCTCGAGTAGATTTGATTCTAGTTTATACCCATTATATTATTTTAAATTAGGGATTATCGGCCTATTCCTGAATTAGATGTCTATGAAAGGGAAGGATTAGATGATGATGATGTCTCAGAAATTGATATTGCAGGGCGCATGCGAGTGGAAGCTGAATTGGATAGACGAGATCGACGCATTGCTGGAGCTTTAAGAACTGGAATAGATTTTGGCAGTGACGATGAAGAACGCCCTCAAAGACGTCGACGAATCGCTCAAAGAGCTGTAGAGGGAGGTGTTGACGATGTAAGGCCTGTTCCACATAATTGTGAAAATTTTTATATATTTAGCAAATTGAGAGTATTGAAAATTTGGAAGATATGCGGGGACATACTGTTAAAGAATGGGTTACAATGGTTGCCAATAGCAACGAAATTTTTCAGAGATTTAAGCATTTTCTAAGGACAAGTGTCGATGGCAAGGGAAATTATATTTTTAGGGATTCTATCAAAAATATGGTTCAAGGTTCATTTTTTCCAATGTATTGTATTTACGATTTCTGTTAGTTAACCAGCAGAGCTTGTATGTAGATTATGGTATCCTAGCTGCAAAGGAGCATGTTCTCGCATTTTTCCTCCCTGAGGCTCCCAGAGAAATGTTGGACATTTTTGATAAGGTATGCATTTTTGTTAAAATCATCTTTAAATTTTCAAAAAATATTTTCAACTCTGTTGTTCAATTTGAATGGTCTAATGCTCTGTGACTCACGATGAATACGATAGCTGTGAATTTATTGTGTGAAATCAGATATTTGGTGTAATATTAATGCTAAATTAATTTTTTTTAAATGTATGCTTTTTTAGATTTAGACCTTAATCAAAATCAAGTTATAGTACAATGTGTGCTGCATCTAAATTTTAAAAATTTATTTACCTTTATTTGCAAAAATATTCGACGAAGTTGCAAAATAATGAAAATGTTAAGGGGATTAATACAATAAATTGTCTATATTGTCTGATTACTTAACTTAATTAACAAAGTTCTTAATACGTCATAAATATTTAGTGGAAATATTGTTATAAAATTGATAAAAAAATTGACTACCACAAAATTTTTAGATATAAAAGTGTATTGAAGAAATCTGCAGATTTACTACTCAAAACTAATGAAAGATGTTTTCGATGTTATTTTTTCAAAAAACAGTTCTTATTGCCAATAAGTTAATTTGACTTGAAGAGATAATATTAATTAGGAAATTGCAATATACAGTATATTTAGTTTTTGTTACTTAAAGCCTGAAACTTACACTATTGCCTAAAAATAAATATTCCATTCATGTTAAATAGATTACCGTCACTGCACTAGTTTTTCAATACGTAATCGCAATGCCATTGCAAATACATATAACTCATTGCACATTTTGATGTAGGCAATCATACTAACCGAATGAGATAGGATTAAACATGATATTTTAAACCTATTTTATATACAAAGACTTTTTTTAAACACAATAGACTTTATTGAAGAAAAATTACTGTATTAGTTTTCGGTTGTAAATAGATTTCCGTTAACATTTTTTATCAACTCATAATTTTATTCTTTACCTTAAATATTTACCGAGTGCTACAAATTTGTTAATTATGCTAAGCTATCAGTGTATATATATTCTTTATATATGAGTTTGGATATTAATATGAAAATTTTATATTGAATTTTTGTAATGATTTAATTTGCTATTAAGCAAATAGCTTAAGCTACTCTTCTGTATACAAACCAATTTGTTAATGTTTAACGAAAAATTCACTAACGGAAACTAAAAGCTTGTCATTTATTGTTTATTATTTTTCATAAAAATCATGAAGTCCGCACTGATATTGGATTTAGGCTGCCAATGAAGTAATATGCTCATTTTATCCTGGTTACAAGGAAATTTCTCCAGAGGTTTACGTTAGAATAACGAACTTGCCGTTAATTGAAGATATCAGAATGTTAAGGTACAGAGTAATATTATTAATACTGTAAAATATATATTCATTTAGACAAATTCATTTAAATCAATTCATAAGAACTCGGGGAGTTGTGTCTGCTACGACTGGTGTGTTTCCTCAGCTCAATATGGTAAAATATGATTGTCCAAAATGTGGATATGTTTTGGGACCATTTACCCAATCGCAAAATGAAGAAGTCAAGCCCGGATCCTGTCCTGAGTGCCAAAGCAAAGGACCTTTTGAAATAAACACTGAACAGGTATGTTCTTTCAGTGCAGAATAGGATGTTGTTTAAATGGTTATTTAAGTACGCTTTCACATTTTTGTTTAAAATTTTATTTGCGTGATTCCACATGCGTCTGTTTTATTATATATTTTGATGCACTTATGTGGAAAATTGTACAAATGACTTTCCGAAAAACAGGGATTTAGACTTTTTGGGTACAGTTGTTTTTGTAAATGTATTGGTGCATATTTCAGTTTTTTCGATCCTTTTAAAGAGTTTCGCTTACCATAAACTGTGTCCATCGCTTTATTGCAGATCAGTATTTTCTTAATTTTAAGATTATTATAAACTTCTGTAAAGTGAAATTTTAGTCACTGGAAGAAGATACCTAGGTACGTTATTTTGTAAATTTTTGTGAAATTTCTGTCATTATTTATTAAGTTATGGCTATTTTTTAATTTTTAACTGATATTAACTGTCCAACTCTTTATTGCAGATTTCAAAAATGCCTAAAAAAGGACGTTTAACAGCTTCTGAAAAGGACCGAATTGTTGCAGGCCTTTCAGAAAGAAAGTCTCTCGTAGACCTGGCTAAGGAGCTTGGAAGAGATCGAAGAACGTTGTCTTCATTCGTGAAAAATCGTAACACGAAGTCAAGAAAAGACAAGGGCTCAAGAAGGACACTTTCCCCTCGTGATTTGAGAAAAATTCGTCGGCGAATTATGAAACAGCCTTGCAACACCAACGCTGCCATATTTGATAAGGCTGGTGTGCCTTCTGTGTCCAGACAGACACGTTGTAATGTGTTAAATGACATTGCCAAAAACATTAAGCCCATTGCAAGACCTGTTTTAAACAAAACTCATAAGGAAAAGCGTGTTGAATGGGGTAAAAAATACATGAAAACGGACTTTCAAACTGTCCTTTTCACCGACGAAGCTAGAGCAACACTTGATGGGCCAAAGTTTGGAATCCTCTTGGAGCTCCTACCCCTCACCGGTTCCGTCGCCAACAGGGAGGTGGGGGCGTCATGTTTTGGGCCGGGATAATCGGTGATGAACTTGTTGGACCTTTCCGAGTTCCTGAAGGCGTCAAGCTGACAAGCCAGTCGTATACTGCGTTCTTAGATGAACATTTGTCCCCATGGCTTGATGACCTTCCATTGGAACGTCGCCGCAACTTGATTTTCATGCATGACAATGCCCCGTCTCATGCAGCTAAAGCGACCACAGCTTTCCTCGGATCCCTCGGCATCACTGGAGGTCATCTCATGACATGGCCACCATGTTCTCCGGATCTTAACCCGATTGAACAACTCTGGTCCATTCTGAAGAGGAAGGTTTATGAGGGAGGAGTCCAATTTTCATCGAAAGACGCACTTTGGAAGAGGATTAAGGAAGTTGCTGCTGGTATAACCTGTTCTCAAATCCACGGATTAACTTCTTCAGTTGACAACAGACTGTTTAATGTCATCTTGAAAAATGGAAGTTATGTTGACAAGTAAATGATTTCTCTAGCAATAATTTATTGTTTTGTTTTTTCTATTTGTGGTATTAATTATGTTATTTTGTAAATTAAAGTAGAATTCCAAAGTGAATTTTAGTTTTATTACCTAAAAAAACATTTTCAATTTCAAAACAAACACATTTTCAATCTCTTGCAATAAAGCGTTGGACAGCTAATATCAGCTAAAAATTAAAAAATAGCCATAACTTGATAAATAATGACAGAAATTTCACAAAAATTTACAAAATAACGTACCTAGGTATCTTCTTCCAGTGACTAAAATTTCACTTTACAGAAGTTTATAATAATCTTAAAATTAAGAAAATACTGATCTGCAATAAAGCGATGGACACAGTTTATGTACAATTAGTAATTATCGGAACTATTATCTGCGCGAGAACTCTAGTGGACCGGGTGCAATGAAACGGATTTATAGAACATTCAAATCGTTCCCTGTTTTGCAATATCTTAATGTTTAAAGGTTTGTGTTGTTCATTAAAATTGTGTTCAGAGTGGCCCATTTATTTATCCTAAATTGGCTATTCTGTAACCATCAATTTAACATTTTTGGATATTGTACTTGTGATATGTAGGTTTACTTTAGTCACTATTTAGAATAATTTGAGAATATTCTTAAATTATAGACTTCATAGCGATTATCTCAATCGAGTTTGCCTAACAGGTTTATTTAACAATAATAATGACAAGCAATTTGTAACATTCTTATTTAACAACCTATTAACAATTCAAGGAAAAATTTTTGCAGACATCAACATTCATGTCGCCGTTTTTTGATCACCTTCATTAGTATTTTCTCATGATGGCATTCTCACGAAACTTAGTGTGATTTCCTGGAAAGTGGCCAAATACGCTGTCGAAAATATCACTAGCTCATGTGACATACGTATGTAATTGACTTGAGGAAACATTACATGAAAAAGTCAGGTGTCATGTCGGAAAATCACAACCAACCCATCGATTCTGAAAATGGTCAGTAAACCATCTCCTCACCTTGAATCAGTGGCGCTCTATCATTTAATGATCTTTTCCATCTGCTCTAGAACCGGCCAGCGTTGATCATAAAACATAGCGATGTAGTGGTCACTTTCCCAGTGGCAGCCCATGCAGTGGTAGGTGACAAATGCAGAGATTGCTTAGTCATCCACATCGAATTATATGTCGCTCAGTATCAATGAATGTGGTGGTTATGAACACCGTCTAGCTGAAAATAAGTGTGGCTGATGTGATAATGTGAAGAGTTTTCTTCTATGCAAGTCCGCTCATTTTATACAGAGATGCACTTCATGTCTTTTAAAACCTGCTGAATTGATGTCTGACGCATTGGATGCTGACGAGTGTAGTGGATCATCGGTGAAATACTGCTGAACAACAGGGGTAGGTTTTTGAGCGTCGTATTTTTTAATGTTGTTTCCAATAATGTCTAATATGAAATATTTCCAGGAATGTCGTCTTCCAATAGTGTCATTTCCAATAATGTTTTATTTTTTAGTGTCGTCTCTCCTAGTTTGAACCAGAATTTTGGAGTCGAAAGCATCACTCTAAATAAAATGTATGAATTCATATGCTTAACAACAGCTCAATCTATATTACCTGAATTGAAATTTAATACATTGTCTTGATAGATTCCTATGCTTGACTTATTGCTTGTCCTCAAAACCAAGTAATTCGAGCTCAACTAGATTATCCTGAGTACAAGGAATTCACGGATGACATCATTGGAATACAACACTATTGGAATAAGACATAATTGGAATACGACTTTATTGGAATATTTCAATTTATGAAAATTCTGGGGTAGTATTTTAAAGTTATATTTTTTAATTTTGTATAATGTAAATTTCAATTTTCTTTTAAAAGCGTATTCCGATAATTATGTATTCCAGTAGTATCGTATTCCATTAATTTCATATTCCACTAACTTCGTATTCCAATAATATCATATTCAAATAATGTCGTTTTCAATAATTTGGTATTCCTATAATGTCGTATGCTAGTAGTCTCTTATTCCAATAGCATCGTTTCTAATAATTTCGTAGTCCAGTATTGTCGTATGTTATAACCAATGATGACGTTTATTCAAAATTTTAAATTGTAATATTTTTCATGTTTTACTGAACAACTAGAGTTCTGCTTGGTGTAGCATCTTCAAAGTATACTGAATCAAAGCTTTACCATGTTATCTTACAAATCTCTTATAAATTTTGATATTTTATAGTTATTTAACTGAATATAATAGCAATGTACTAAATCTGTTTTTTTAATGTTTTAGATGAATATGAATTTCTCAACGAATCTGGGTTTTACTAATATATTTTATTATAATCAAACCATAGTTCATAAATCATTTTTATGTAATTTGCGATTTCAGTTTAAACAATTCCGATAGGGTGCACATCCTTCGTAATTATTCTACACTTAACCGAAAAATACTTATAAAATATATTTTGACCCTACAAACTGTTGAATACCCATATTATTTTCAAAAGTTAACTAAAGATTAACGTTTTTTGCTACTATCCGGAACAATGAAGCAACTAACCCTTACCTTTTAATGTTGAAATACACTTAATGCCAGCATACATCAATGAAAACCATAAAAAGTTTTCAAAGATACACACTAGGATATATACAGCTGCCGCCAAAAGTCTCTTGACTTAGACAATATTGATTTTGTTAATATTTTTTCACATAATTGACGTTTAAAAGGGAATAAGACACTTATATTCAAGCAAAAACATCATACAGGCATTATACAAGCTACAGAAAAGTTTAATGTTCAATACTTCGTGGCCTTGCCACCATTATTCAGTACGGTGGCTACTCGCCTGTTCATACTTTCTGCCAGTGTTTTGCACATATCAACAGTGATTTCAGTGCACCATACTATCTTNTTAATAATCTCCACAAGTTCATTGTAGCTGCCTGGGTTGTGCGCAGTGACTTTAGACTTAACAACAGCCCACAAATTCTCAATTGGGTTGAGGTCTGGGCTATTTCCTAGCCAAGGAGCCAAGACCTCGATTTTTTCGGATTTCAGTCAATTCTTCACACAGCGGGCTTGGTGACATGGCGCGCCATCATGCATGAATATTGTTGTCTGGTGACACCTCATCATTGGTTTTAGGCGTTCTTGCAACATCTGCAGGTAATTAGCAGCCCTCATTGTCTCATTAGGCTGTAAAAACCACAGATTACCTCGTCCAGTAGTGCTAAAGTTGGCCCAGACCATCACACTGGGTGAGTGCTTGACAGTGGGAACAATGTACCTAGGATGAAAACGAGCACCTACTGGTCTGTGAACAACTGATGCTCCACGATTGGCCAACTGACGTAGTGTCGTTTCGTTGCTAAACAACACTTGGTGCCATATTTCTGCTGTATAATGCGACACAGTGTGACAAAACGCTAACCTGTCCTTGATGTTTTTCGCCAACAAAAGTGGCTTCTTTGCTGGGTGATAGGTTTTTAAGCCAAACTCGGTGCCCAATCGCCATTGAACTGTTCTGGTGGACACCTGTGAAGGTAAGCGTGTCGAAATTGATGATGCAGAAGCAGTTGGGATGGCCACACTCGCTCTTCTTATCATCCTGTCAGTTGCTGGTGACGTGATGCAAGGGCAGCCACGTCGTGGTCGCGACTTATAGCTGCCAGTGTCACGAAATTGCTTCATTGTATAACTGACGCATTGTTTGGAGAATCCCAGCTGCTGCACGACCTTATTTTGTAACATTCCAGAGTGACAGAGAGCCACAATTTGGCACGAGGTGTCGTAGGCAATTCAGACATAACTTATAATGACAATAAAATAGATATTACTGTTATAATATACTGCCTCGCGCATTATTTCATTGGCTCATGAACACAGAGGCATGCACTCGCCAGTGAGTCATTCGAGTGGTATGTAAGCTGTCCACTGTGTCTAATCAGGCGTTTGTGTCTCACTATACGAGTTATGCCTAGTAGTCAAGAGACTTTTGGCGGCAGCTGTACATAGTAGTAGTAGTAAACATATATATATGTTTAGAATGCAGACTGTAATCATCTTGGCAGAACTTGACAGATTTAATTAAAAACTAAAAGTGAACTCCAGATCTAGTGGATTGAGGTTTTGTCAAAGTCAATATAGATTATAATCGGAATCATATCAAGGCAACAACATGTTTAACTCATATATTTGATATGAAATTAAAAAATACGAAGTTATTGGAAACAATGCTTTTGGAATACAAAGTTATTAGAAATGATGCTATTGGAATACGAAGCCAAAAAATACGTCGTTAAAAAATACAAAATTAAAAAATACAGCATTAAAAATTCTGATTGGGTGAAATTATAAAATTGGACATTAAAGAACTAACACAACAACAGCGACATTCTCTTCTGTTCGCATGGCATGCTTCCGATATCATTTTGAGTCGAGTACCTGCCATTCTCCCTGAGATATAAGTGCAATTTCAAAATTGTTTTATGCAGCAAACTTAGTGTATTCTCAAACCACATGGCACACTTTGGACGTACTGCAATAGGATCATAATGAACGTAAAAGTATACTAAGAGACAACTGAAAAATATACACTTGTGAATCACAAATCAATTAATCCGTGTTTGAATAAAGGTCATCAAATCAAAATCAAACTTTAAGTTGTCATTACTTAACACCGAAATGAGATATATGGCTATATGAATTTACCAATTTTAGCTAACCCGTGTTAATTTTTTTACATTCCCATGTTGTGTGGGTACCAATAGCCATGATCGAGTAAATTTTCCACAGGCTGTGAGATTAACTGAGTTAAAAACTCAGTTCATTATATCACATGGCCAAAACATGGTTTCTTTTCTATTGAACAAATTTAGTGAATTGATAAAAGTAATCATTTGTTCATTTGTTAGGTTTCCTTCTGTAAACGCTATATGATGGAAGTTACGTTGATTCCAATTGAAAGCTTTCTGTATATGTCCTGGTAAACAGTCAAAATCCTTCTTTGATTGACGCACCGTAATAATGTATATCTTGTCACCCACCAAAATTAATAGCTCTTTAATATAATAGATGCTATTGAATGCGCACCCACGAATTTCAAAAAAAACAGATTTCACACATGACGCCATGACTAACAGCCAACTATCCAAATAGAAAACTACAGAGAGAATGATAAATATTTCTGTAATCGATATAAAACACAAAAGTAAATGAATCAAATTAATACATAATTTTGGGTAACGTTTTTGCCATTTGAATAAAAACCATACAAGCAAATTCGTTCTACTTGTCATTGTCAAAAAATAATAATTTTGATGTCAATGTTTTTAATATTTGCTATATTTTAATCATTTAATAATAATGATAAACAATTTTTAAAAAATTAATTTTTTTATATTTTCAACTTTTATCATGTATTGTTTATTTGGAAAAATATTTCTCAAACCAGTGTTTATATTTACATGGTCACATGGATACTGACTTGCATTAATCTCATGGTAAGCTTCTATTTTTTATTAAGATTGTATGGTTAATAATATTTCCTCTATAAATTTACTCCATTTTTGTTTTATATTTTAAGCAAAGCAATAAATAATCCAGTTTATAATAAACACATTAGATATAATCGATCTTGTATTTTAAGCAAACGGTAATTTTTTTACCAGATTTTAACACGCTCTTGCAAAATAGCAAATTTACTAACACAATTTTTAGAAATTGAAAAAAGTAATAAGTTTTTCATGGATTTACTATTTTGATATTATTGTTGTTATTGTTGATGTAATCCGTAATAAACAAAAAAGTGCATTTTTGTTTGTAATTTTAAGCAATCATTCATTTTTTACTAATTGAAACATTTTTCATGATTTACTAACAATATTTGATATTGTAAAATGTAATATCTATGAAACATATATTTGATCTTATAATTTAAGCAACCAATATTTTTAGCATTTAAATGTATTATTTAAAGAATTTTACAAATGGTATTGTAACACATAATAAAAGAGAGCCTTTACGTTAAACATAGTTAATTTTACATATTTTAGCGAAAAAATATACGTATAATGTTCTAGATTTAATTACACAGGTGATGTTAATAATAGCATTTAGTATTCTACATGCCTAAATAAAACACATTTGGAAAAACTAATATATATATATATATATATACAAGTAAACTAAAACTATATGCAAAACGAAAGTTTAACATAATGTCCTTGTGATGACATCCTTGTGACCTTGGTGCTGATCAGTAGGGGTACGTCATCATCTTTAATTTGTACTGCATATCGTTTGGGGAGGTAACAGTATTTGTTACGATCAAGATGAATCTTGATCACGCAGCCATATTTGCTCTCTATCGATCTCGCATCTTTAATTTCCCTACACTCTCCAACTTGCAGTTTGTTCGAGGAATTTCTTTTACCGGCGGTAATATCCCCGACATCCTCCAGAATTTTGATCAACTTTCCGCGGTTGTATAGTGTTTCATCAACCATTGTTTTTTTAAATACTTTATCACTGATTTTTTAATTGTATAATGATTTTTCAAAAAAAGATATTAGGGATTTATACTCTGAAAATTGGCCAGCCAATAAAAATCAAGAAAAAATCAATAATCAGTAAAAGTTAGAAGATCTCAAGCCCGGAATTCAATAATTTTTCAGCTAGGAATGAGTTTATTCACCGCGGTGACGTCACATACTTGACTAATGGATTTCTGACATGTTGCGATAACTCGCAAAGTGCTTTTTGACAGGTCGGGGTAATGTATATCTGACACTTATTGCTAATTAGGTTTTTTAATTGATTTTTATGGTGATTCATTTACATATTATGGCCGATTTAGTTTACATACACTGTTTTGGTATGACTAATTTCATTTTTGCTTTTGTGATTTTCTATTGCTGGCTATTTTTGCAACCCATTGTGGGATAGGTATACATAATATTACAATGTAATTTTCCATTACATGTAAAAACTATACAATGCAATGACAAACCACGCATATCAAATTTTCCATATTTTCGAATGATTGCATGTATAATATAATTTGGGAAAACTTTCAAAAACCATTTTTCGCATTTGTCAAAATTCCTTGTTAACAAGTTTATTGTAACATGGTTTTTTCAAAACACACATTTTC
>CABFPE010000459.1:271193-283295 GCA_900660155.1 Hofstenia miamia
TTATTCACAGTATATAGTGTAAATGATCAGCCATTCATCAATTATGAAAAGACTCAAATAATTTATAAACCAACTTCAAAGCCATTCATCAATAGAATTACAATTAGCTTCCATACATCGAATGGTGAGTTCATTCATTTCAATGACACTAGCAGTATTTATTTAACTCTTAATATCAAAGACACTGATGAAATTTAAGAATAAACAATTTTTTAAAATGTAAAATAAAATAAGTTATTTGTTATTTTTAAATGTTTTTTATTAATAACCAATTTACAATAGTAATAATCCAAATTGTGAAAAATTCTGGTTTTATATTATTAGTTTAATTTTCTTTTATTTGAGTATTTCTCATTCAATGTTTTTGAATGCAGCATTGCTTAACTTAATGTATATTGTTTCTTATTTCCTACTAGAGGCATGGAGGTCTGCTATTATACATGGAGGCGAAGCAGCATTTACCTCCTTCCCGAAGAAGGCCATTAAATTAATTTAATAGGCTGTCATCTTTCATCTATCAGATTTTGTGCGGCACAACTTTTCTGCACACAATACAACAATAGCATTCTCTGGGAAGCTCTTCGCCTCCATGTATAATAGCAGAACTCCATGCTAGAGGTAACATTAACATGTGTGAAATATGTATCAAATATCATTATTATCTTGTAATGTAATTTGAATAGATTCGTGGTGTAAAAAACACAGCCATTGCATCTATGCATGGAAGAATGTGGGTCAAAATACCACCAAGTCTATGATTATAGTTAACTAATAACTTGCATTTTTATTTTTAATGTAAGTCTGTTGTTTCAATTTTATTTGTCTGAACTGAAATATGAAAATATTTATCTGCTGTAACATGTAATTTACAACCATACTATATAATAATTATGCTTAATGTATGCTGACGAAATTAGACGTATTATTCTCCAAATCCCATCACTATGTTGGCGTTTTTTGGTGTGCACTGTTCAGATTGCATACCACCAAGCCTTGTCCATAACTCTTTTCTAATTTCTAATGCACGCCAACCTGGAACCCATTGGTTGTTGATTATATGAGATGAAAGCAGGAACTTAATATTCAAGGATTCTCTTGGTTTTCCACTAAGCCAGTACCCTGATATTGAACATAACCACGTATCCTGGATTCCATGTGTATGAAGGTGATCGAAAAACTAAGTTGCAAGGGATGTTACCAGTTTGTGGTGCTTATTGTATTTTTCGTGCTTTTTTATTTTTCAACAATATACCCGAAATATTTGTATTTACTGATTTACCGTTTGTTAATGACTTTTTGTGTAGTGATGGGCTTAATAAATTAATGTATTCGTAGTCACTTTACTTATTTTACGTGCACAAAATGTTTTGTATAAATAGCATAATCTAAATTTATAATTTTATATACTTTTGCGATATGCCAATTGTTAGTCTACTTTCTGACAACTATCGAAGCAATAACTCAATACATAGTTTTACTACGCATTTGGAAAGACCAATCTATAATGCATCTCATGTGGCTTTGCTAAATATTACCTTTCCCATAGGATTCAATAATATACGAGATCAATTGTGGAGTTTTATCGACGCAAATGGAAATAATCGTGATATTTATGTGAAGGGCGTTCATGTGAAAAATATAGAAGATGTGTTTAGCTTTGTTAACCAAGTCTTAACGAAAATTGAATTGACGGTTGTTAAATCTGAAGCAAATGACGAAAAAAGTTTTGAAAAACTATTTAGTACTCTTTCACAAAATTTGCCAATGATTACAACAGTACCGAAATTGGATTTTGAAATCATCAGTGGAAGAGTAGTCATAAAAAATGAAACGCCTTATGAATTTGAATTAAATCAGGTAGGTGAAATTTTGGGTTTTGATCGTCACTATCGAATAGTCAATGGTTTGAACACTGCTAAATATAGTTTTGATATCTTAAATGGACTGCATAATATTTTAATTTATACTGATATAGTTACTTGTCAACATTATCAGAGTGGTAGCATCCCGTTATTGGATCAAATACCCTTATTCACAGTATATAGTGTAAATGATCAGCCATTCATCAATTATGAAAAGACTCAAATAATTTATAAACCAACTTCAAAGCCATTCATCAATAGAATTACAATTAGCTTCCATACATCGAATGGTGAGTTCATTCATTTCAATGACACTAGCAGTATTTATTTAACTCTTAATATCAAAGACACTGATGAAATTTAAGAATAAACAATTTTTTAAAATGTAAAATAAAATAAGTTATTTGTTATTTTTAAATGTTTTTTATTAATAACCAATTTACAATAGTAATAATCCAAATTGTGAAAAATTCTGGTTTTATATTATTAGTTTAATTTTCTTTTATTTGAGTATTTCTCATTCAATGTTTTTGAATGCAGCATTGCTTAACTTAATGTATATTGTTTCTTATTTCCTACTAGAGGCATGGAGGTCTGCTATTATACATGGAGGCGAAGCAGCATTTACCTCCTTCCCGAAGAAGGCCATTAAATTAATTTAATAGGCTGTCATCTTTCATCTATCAGATTTTGTGCGGCACAACTTTTCTGCACACAATACAACAATAGCATTCTCTGGGAAGCTCTTCGCCTCCATGTATAATAGCAGAACTCCATGCTAGAGGTAACATTAACATGTGTGAAATATGTATCAAATATCATTATTATCTTGTAATGTAATTTGAATAGATTCGTGGTGTAAAAAACACAGCCATTGCATCTATGCATGGAAGAATGTGGGTCAAAATACCACCAAGTCTATGATTATAGTTAACTAATAACTTGCATTTTTATTTTTAATGTAAGTCTGTTGTTTCAATTTTATTTGTCTGAACTGAAATATGAAAATATTTATCTGCTGTAACATGTAATTTACAACCATACTATATAATAATTATGCAAAAAACATACGAACAGATTGGGATCAAACCAATGCTCTTCCAAAATATTGGACGTGATACCACTTCACCACTGTTCATCGAAAATAGAACCTATCTTATATATCAACCATAAATATTTGAGAATAGTTGATCTTAATGATACTTAAAATAAGCATTAAAATATAAAATTCTTGGTTTGTTTAAAGTGATTAATGCAACAACATAATTGTATTAACACATTGTATATAAATAAGTGAATATTTTGAGCAATTGGGTTGATTTAAGAGGGAACTTTGCCAAAAATCTTAATTAGATTGGTTTAATTAGGAAAACTAATTCTGTTAGTGAAATTTATAGAACAAATATGATGTTAAAAACCGCTCTTTAATTAATTACGATTACAATTAGATTTTTTCACTAAAACCAAGTTCAAGTTTGAGTTTTGATGATTTCTCTTCCGAGTATTTCCAATCGAGTTTTGCGAGCTTATTTGAGTACAAGTTCTTAACATTCAGAGTACTTGAAAACCCTGTTACATCACAGACATCCCCGCCAAGGTCAAAAGGTCAAAATGTCTATGTTGTTGCCTCAGGTATAACTACTTACATGCCCCCCTAAGCTGAGCTATTTTAATCAACCAATTCAACAGCATCAGGTTGTGTGAGTCACTGAGTGTGTTGGAGTAATGAGACAGCACTTGGATTGTTCCATGATAGAATATCAGAGAATTTGGGTAAACAAGTTGTGTAACAGATTAATTCCAGTTCTGTTGTTAGAGTTTTAGTGAATTTAAAGAACTTAGGTTTTATCATTTGAGTTGATATTGGTAAAGCATTGCAGAGAGAGTTAATTTTTCTTGTAAAAGTGTTGTAGAATTTATAATAAAGGTGTAGTCGTTTCAGAGCAATAAGAAATGTCATTCAAGTGTTGATTTCAGATGCATGAGCTTCATCTTCTTGTAGTTTCAGGGTAGAAAATTTTTAAGAATGATTACAGATTAGTGTGAGACTTAACTTCATCAAAGTAAATTGAGATGTGCTCATTAAGTATGTTTTCTGTAATTAGATCAGGTTTGTTTATCTTTGTTCACATCATTGTTATGATTGCGGTGCACTTTACTTTGTGGCATCATAATATTTGAGTGTGTTTTGGATTAGATTAGTCCAGAGGAGATCATTCATACTGAAGAATAAAATAACTGTTTTGGATGGAAGTTTTGTGAGTGATTCTCTAAAGTGATTGATTTGATCAGATACTGGCTTGCCATTGTGGAAGACATATTCAAAAGTAACATGGCTGTTGGTGTATAAGCATGATGTATTGTCATTTCTAATAAGTTTTTGTCAACTCTGTTTTTTTTCTTGGAGTTTAGTGTTTTTACAATATTGCCAAGATTATTGATGTATTGTTCTTCTTCAGTTAGTGGAATGTGTACATGGTGGATTTTCTTATGACTTGATCACCACAAAAGTTGGATAATAGCAGTGTGTATTAGTGGACTGGGTATGCAGTAATTGGTTTCCGTTTTGATAGCTTCTTCCATGGAGATATCTGTGGTAGGTGTGATGTCTAATTTGGTGATACCTATTGAAATAGGATAGTTCACCTGTGCATGAACTATGTGCTTCCATAGGGCATCAGAGCTGTAGTGAGGATGGAAACAATCAATTGTTGTATCTGATAAGATGATTTTTGATGTTGTGAATTCTACATTGAAAGTGAGTTGTGAGTGAGGCTCAAGTAAAAGAGCAATATCTGTTTTAGTCCAAGCTTCAGTAAAACACATTTTCATATAAGAGGTGCTGTGACTTTATTTTATAGAACTATATTGGCAATCCACTATTGTTGCATAAAGGGGGGTAGCTTTAGTAATGTTTATCAGGTAAGTGGACACATCTGTTTTTATCCATTCCAGTTTAGGTGCTTAGTTTATTGAGATTATTTTCTTCAATTGTAGTTTGGTGGCATGGAGTCAAGGGTATCTTTGTTGATAGCATGATATCTTTGTTCATTTGCAACTGTTGTGGTGACTGAATAGATTGCTCAATGATTTCTATTTGGTACTGTCATTTTTATATTTGGGGGTAGTAGTTAGCATATTGTAGGAGGTTTCTGGGTAGAACTTGTAGTGATAATTAAATAAAATTTCATTTTTTATTACCAGGAGACATTTACTTGTTTTATCATAGTAATTAAGTGTTGAATGCTGTTGGCAACAAATGAGATGGGCAATGATAATGGTGCATTAGTGTCTGGTAGAGAGTATAATTGTGTATCACACATTGTTCCCCACATGTATTTTCTACATGTATCTGATAGCATGTGGATGTCCCTCATTGTGATGGCAAGTTTGTTGCATATGAGTGTGATAGGTAAGGAGTTGAGAGGGGTTTCTTTGTTGATAATGTGGGAATAATATTTTTTAAAAATATTTGCAGATTTAGTTTGTTTGCCCTGAGGTGACATCAGTATGGACATTCTGTATAAAAGCCAATTCTTTAATCTTACAGAGATAGGAACAATGGAGATTTTGTGGTATTTGCTTTTTCAGATGGAGTCCCAATTTTGGTGATATATAGGAAACTCTAAGTTAGCATCTTCATTTAAGTATATGGCAATTAGCCACAGTCCTGATTTGGCATTGACATTAAGTGCTTGTGGTTCTTTGAAAAAAGCTTTTCTGAAATTAGTTTGATCTTGTGCTTGTAAGCTTTGTTGTATGTTGTGCAGTATTCTTCCTGCAGAATAGTGATATTTACCAGGTGAAGATATATTAATTTGAGGCCAGTTATTTTTGGTTGGACAATCTGCTTTCATGTTGGTCCAAATGCTGCTGATTTCATTTAAGGTGTTGATTGATTGGGTAAATGTGAAGCTGATGTGAATGTCAGTAATGTTAGGAGGTGCTGGTTTTTGTGTGATTAACTCATACAATTGTGCTTGGAGTAAAATATCCACTGCTAAGCATATATTAACCATGATCCAGTGTTGTGGGCATATTCTGTGTAGGTATAGATCCATATGTATTAATGTTGCTGTTGAGTAACTGTAGTCTGGTAAACTGAGGACAGCAAAATTAGTAGGATGGAGAATAAAGAAATTGTCTAAACTTAATTCAAGTTCATACAGTTCTGCTCCAACTAAGTGATTCTGGGTAATATCTGAGATAACAAGAGTGAGTTTAATGTGAGAAGCTTTAGCAAGGTTGTAAGCAAGAAATATTTTCTATATTAGTTGGTATCCATCAACTCTTCATTTTTAATAAAGTAAATAACAAGTAAATTTTCAAGAGAAGGATTAATTTCCAATTGCATAATTAAATTGTCTTTGTAATAAGTAAATAATGGAGATTAGTAATACAAAACTCAGCATCAAAGTTAGTGTGTACAGCAATGTGATAATAAGAGTAGTTCATTTCTTCTCACATCTTGTGCATATAAAAGATAATAGTGTTAATTGCATCTATAAGATAAGGTAATACAGAACAACTAACTTTATGATTAGAAGTATCCAATTGCTTATTTATGAACAGCTTTGTCTCTGGAGATAACTTTGATTTTTGATGTAATGTGCAGTTCTGGTGGAAATGAAGTAAGGGTGTAATGTTTCAAAGCCAACATATGAAAGACATGCACACTGTTGATTCTGCTGTTCCAATGAGTGTTGCTGAGAGGCAGATATATGTGAGGATATGGAATGTAGTGGGAAGTGTGAGTGATGACAAGTATTTTTAGATTGGAGTAATACTGTTGGTTGTAATACTGACTCTTATGCTATACTGCTTTCCAATCTTCATTTTGCAGTGTGCAAAGTAGTAGATGAGAGGACACTAACTTGGCTTCTGATTGGTCGAGAGCTCTTGACGTCACATATCATGTGACAGACTGTGAATATTGGAGAAGATGATTTAATTAGTGCCTCATCAGTTTTTTGACAGCTATGAATGTATTTTTTGACAGGTGCTAATTGATTCATGTCAATATTTAATTGATTTTTGTGATGATTCATTTTACATATTGGGGCCAATTTAGTTTACACTGTTTTGATATAATGACTAATTTCATTTCATGTTAATATACATGGATATATCACATGTTACACTTGTTTGCATACATTACATTGTATTTTGTTAATATACACAGCTATATCACACATTACACTTGCTTGCATACATTACATCACATTTGTGATTATGCATTGTTGGCTAATTTTACAACACTTTGTCAGATACACGCACAATATTACAGACCAATTTTCCATTACATGTAAAGACTACACAATGCAATGTCAAACCACTATGATTCTTATAATCCTTTTCCATAATTTTGAAAAGCTTACACATGCAATGCTTATCTCGTTTTTTCAGGAATTTTTTCAAAAAGTCTAAATTTTGTTTTTCAAAAATCTGAGGACAAATCCCTCCTCATTAAATTTTACATGGCACACACAGTCAATCTATGTGAATTTAAATTATTAAAGTGGCAGGCACTTGTTTTGAAATTAGTATAAATAGTTGCAACACAGTATAGCAAGTTATGAAGTAAATTTTTCGGGAATTGAATTATTTTTTCTATTCATTTAATGGTTTGATTTATTAATTTAATGTCTAGCAAAGTGATTTGTGTAAAGTAGTGGACAGGAATCCATGATGGGAATGATTCTAAGATTCTTTGCTCTTGACCATGAAATGCACTTAAGGTAGGTGTACAATTAAAGGTTTTTTCTCAAAGTTTACTTAGCTAGTTATCATTTCATTGTTTTTTTACATATAGTAACAAATTTGATAGAGGCTAATTAGCCAACTGTAGGAATTAACCTTTTGTTTAAGATCTAACTTGTTGACTATAATGAGACTATTAAATAGACCATATTGTTATTAGTAATTGACTATATGTAGGTTAGGAAGCTGTAGTTATATTTGAACTATCTCTAAATGTTACTAATATTATCTTTATTAGATTACAACTTAATTAATTATGTTGCAGCTAGTGTTATTCCCAGTTGCTTATTTATAAACAGAATTCACACAGTTAATGTCAGTGTTTATTATTTGAATGAGTTATTGTAAATTGTGTCATGAATAACACTAAGCTAAGTTACACATAATTCTTCTGCCTGAGTTGAGGTGTTGGTGAACTGAAAAGGAGATGTCACAATGGATTAGTAGGTGATCAATGGATTCATGTCAGGCAGATGCCCAGCTGGATAATGCAGTTGAATTCACCTAAATAGTGGATGGTAATCTAAACATTAGTATCAGTTAATGATTAGAAACAATAAGCAGTAAATAATTAATAAGTGATATATCACTTCCCACCAAAACAGCAAAGAAATACATTGATGGATTTCATTTTGATTTCATATTGGCCTGGAAGGAGATTCTACATGATAAACAATTTCTAATAATAATAGTATGAATTTACCATGGGAACATGAAAAGCAAGTAGAAGATGAACTGTTAACATCAACTCCACTGATCTTATCCCTAAGAGTACAAGAGAAAATCAATAGCATCAATATAGATAAATGGGAGGTGCAAGCCCAGCAAGTACAATGTAGTGGATCAACACAGATGATGAATGATTCTTAGTTGAATAAAAATAATGAAAGAAACAAGAAGACATACAAGAAAGAAATTACCAACAGTTGAGAGAAGAACAGACAGTAGCCACAATTAAACTAATGTTTACAGAAGCTACAAATAGAATTAGAAGAATTATTAAGACCTTATAATCAATTGGCAGTGGACATTGGATGCATTCCAGTAAGATTAGAAATAAAAGACAATCTAATAATGAAGTTGAAGATTTGGGGCCTAACAGAAAAGTTCTAGCAGAAACTACAAGAGAGTAAAATGAATTACCCAGCAACAATAGGCATGCCAATGGCACCAAGAATAAGCACAATGTACAAAGAAATAGAAGAGCAAATAGAAACAAAGACACTGAATGGACACCACCTGAAACATATCAATTCCTATGATAATGCTGAAATGGAAAGTATCAAAAGACAAAAAGATAGCAAAAGCATACATGCATGAATACAAGTCATATGCAAGCATGAGAGAGAAAGGAAAAACCCCAATTGAAAAAGAAGAGTACAGGAAGTCAAAAGAGATAATGATTCAGAATTATAACAAAGAAAGCATTTACATAGAAGAAGTGATAACTCTATACAATTTATATGCTGAAGGACTTCCAGTAGATGTACAAATACAGAATTTACAAGAATAAATCAAAAAACATGCAACAAAGGCTGTAATAATATTTTCAGGAGTGAATGATATAGTTTGGCTTAACATATGCAACAAACAATACAGATATTACTGTAGAATCACTGGGTTGAATCTGGATAGAACTTTGCCAAAGGACTTAGTTTCAAAACAGAAGGTCACTGAGGTCAACATATACTAAATGAACAACAATTCTAGTGAACAAGAAAACATGGTTAAAATATTTCTCTTTTTACAGGTGCTTGGGTGTCTTATGTACAATGGATATTTAAAATATTTACAAACATAAAAACAACTAGTCAACATGAAAAGTGCATGATCTTCTGATAAATAACAAATACTGACTGATGTTACATTATGATGTGTTAAAACAGGTGGAAATAGTGACAATGCTAAGATTACACAAAAATGATCCTAATAAGATTACTGAAGAGGAGGTGAGACAAAACAAAAGTTTCTTCTATAAAGATGTGGTTACTACAAGAAGTTTAAGAAAAGTCTTGAATTCTTTTGCTCAGACACCACAATACCAGAAAATCTGATGGATACTAGCAGAGCAGATGCTCAGATGACATTGATGATAGGGCTAAAGGGATTGCACCTATACAGGAAATTCTCTAAAATATTTTCACAAAAAATTAATGAACTAAGACAAGTAACAATGATATCAGAGGATGTAAAAGAATTGAAATTTCTAAGATACACAAACATAATAATGACAGAAAAAGAAGCTGTTCTAAAAATGATAAAACAACCTGAGCTCACAACAGTTAATTGGAACAGTCAAGAAGCTGAAATGATAATAAGACAGGCAGATGCACTAGTGCATGGAGAATGAGCTGTACTCAAAATAATGCAAGCTGAGGAGGGCATGTAACATAATCCATCACATACAAGGGCTTATGCAAGATTTTCTGATGGGGGACATCATCGTCATTACCCAATGTGGGTCAATGCCACCCAAAAATTTTTGAAAATATGGAGAAAATAGACGCTAAAAAATACATTTCGCGATCCTAGATTTTAAATTTTTCAATTTTTTCCAAAATTTTTTTGACTTATTCAGTCAAAATCAAATTTGGATACCTGATGGGAGGGATATTCTACCATGCCCCCCCCTCTGAATGCCACTAATCACACCAAGATCTAAGAAAAGGAAAGAAGGAAAATAATTAAATTTATTTGAGCAACTTAAGGGATGATATTTGCTAACCAAGATTTATAAATCAAATATAAATGTGTAGGAGCAAGTACTTCTCGATAAAATTATTTGGCAAAAATCTGAGGCGAAATCGATTCTCGTTATTTTTAGTAAACTATGCAGAAGTGTCTTAGTAATTTAAAATTAAAATCGACAGGTACTTGTTCTAATTGAAAGTATAAATATTGAGAAAACATTGTAACAATTCGGAAATCGTATTTTGCTCTTAATTCCGTTTTGATTAATTATTACAAATGCTTAGCTAAACTGTTCGTGCTGAGTAGTGGTCAGGATACCATGACGGGAACGATTCATGAAATGCATCTAAGTTAGGTGTACGGTTAAGTTTTTTTACATCTCCGGTTTAACTGGCTATCGATCGTTTTCCATCATGAAACGGCTAGTTAGCCAAACGTAGGACATATCTTGCGCACTTTTTAGATCCAAATTATTCACTATAAAGTAACCGATAATGAGACTGTTTATTATATTAATTCTTAATTAAGTGTAGGATTAGGAAGTTGCTATTTATTTAATCAGTAATTTGAATGCCAATAGTTTTTAGCAATGGCAATATTTTAAATATGCTAACTCGTTAACGAAGAAGCTAATGACAAGTCAGGTAGCACAAAGCTTATGTCATTTTTTTATTAGGATAGAATCACAACATCACACGATACAAAGAGATTTTAAGTCGAGTTGTGTCTGATCATTTGTAAGCCCCGTCATAGGTTAGGGTACACATAATGTCGGAGATTCATAAAAGGAATTGGATTATTGGATTTTTTTGCTGACAGGAAAACAGCGTCGGGCGGATGCCAACTGCGAAGAAATCTCACCCAATAGTGATTGTTAATATCTCTGCTAATAAAAGTTAACAAAGAAATGTTACTAATTCACAGAGCAGTTGAGAAGAAATAGATACCTTCCCGCCGAATTGATGGAGAAACAAAGTATTAGATTGGATAACTTGACATTAGACTTGGTAGGAGATCCTATATTAGAATGAAGAAAACGGGTTGTCCGGTTGATTGTCCATTTGTAAAGTAATATTTATTTTGGAATCTAGAGATGCATGTTTCCAATTTTTTGCTAATGCGATTTTTTAATAAATATTTTTCTTAGTAATTGCATACATTGATCAGAAAAAAACTTCCAAAATTAATACTACTTTATAAAATTTAGAGTGATCCAAATTACCCATTCAAATGCAGTGAACTATCATTCGATAGAGTCCATATAGGACAACGACTGACGGGCGTGGACATTACTACAGGCACTAACAAGGGAAAACGGCTCCCTGCTCGAGCATTTTAATTCTTAAAACCACTTGTATATAATACATTATTGGTAGATAAGAATTTTCTGCCTATCTATTTTATATAGCTATTTATGTACTAGATGGTTGTAACTGGGTTAAGATATGTTGACACAATACAACTAATAAAATGTATTAAAGAGTAAAATAGTACTAAAAAGTAAATGTTCTTATATTGAAATGTAAAACAAAAACAAACAATATATAACTCTCCTGCAAAAGTGCATGCATGTCTTATAGATAGACATTTTGATACTAGCTTTCATTTGAAATAATTAACTAATATCGGTTATATATATTGTAGAATCTTCTTCCAGGCGCGTTTTTAGCATATAACAAATCTATAAATTTGGTACCTTGCTCCATCGGCGGGAAGAGATCTAACAATTGTTAGATTACTAGACTACACCTATTTTTCGAATATATATATATATATATATATATATATA
>CABFPE010000459.1:303442-329892 GCA_900660155.1 Hofstenia miamia
ATGTGGTAAAGTATATCTAGGATCCAACTCCCTTATCAAATCTTTGAAACCGGTGTCATCCACCATCGAAAACGGTTGCAGGTCTTTCCCCATCATTTTTGCAATCAGCGTGTTGATTTTCTCCTGTTTTGGATGTGTTGCCGGATATTTGTTTGACCCCGCAAACGCTTGTTCAATTGAATAAGATGCAGGTTGACAGCTGCTTCTCCGCTTTTTCGACGATTCTTCTTCTTGAAGCAGCTCCTAAATGCAAATATAACATAATTACATTTTTTTTTCGATTTGACAGTATACATAGATAGGCCTATACTGATGTTTTATAAAAGATTGATATGAGTAGAGTAAAAAGATTGTTACCTTGAATTCTTTTTTGTGATGTCTCTCCAGGTGTTTTTTCAAGTTGCTGGTGTTTCCAGTAGGAACTGACACTGTCTGATCGCAAAGGGTGCATTTTTTATTGTCTCCGTCGGCTGACGTGAAATAACCGTGTACGAGACTTCTCTTGCCTGACATTTCTCAAATCTGAAAGAATTTCTCACTTTATTTGCTTTGTAAACAAACACTGTGCAACTGTTATTATGTAAATATAGTATTACTTGACTTGGCTAGTAATTAATCCAGGCTAACTAAAAAATCGAATTTTTCTATTTATTTTCGATTCGATTCGATCTTGGAAATTTTCGATTCGATTCGATACGATTTTTAAGAATCGCACAGCCCTAAATAAACTGTACATGAAAACCTATATTTAAACGAAATTCACACAGCATATTAAAAAAATTTGCATATTTATTTTGAAACATCAATGCAGAAAAATTTACATTTAATTACGAGGAGAAATTCACATTTTGAAAATGGCTTTTTATTGTTTCCCCCAATCCAATTGCAGTTTGAACAAAATTCTGTAGAGAACATTGCCCTCATTACACGTGAAACAGTATCATTTACATTTTGACCACCAATTCGAGAAAATCTTGAAATCTAAAAACCAATAAAAACACAAATAGAATATTAAACTAACAAATGACTGTTTAAAATTCACTGACTGAAGCTTATCAGTCATTTCCATATAGATGTCTTCCGACGACATCTGCTTGAAGTCAATATCGTCTTTTGCCACAGACTGACCACACTGGTTGAGTTGATGGGCCATGCCAAGTACTGCATCCCTCAGGTCTTTGATTGCTTCGTGATTTTCCTGTATCTTAAGCAGGATGTTCACGAATAAGTCGTTCTCTAAAATAAACAAAGCAAATAAGGTTAATAACTGAGTTCGAATAAAAGAAAAATTGTTATATTAACGAAAAGTTTCTCTGAGACAATTATATCAAAAACATCAGATAAACAACAGAACTGCTGGCAGTCACTAAAATCCAAAATCGCGATTGCGTCAGTTCTAAAAAATGAATAGGACCTTTCTTCAATTCATTAGTTGCCAAAACTAGACACTACCTGATATTGAGGAAGTATGTATACTACCAGTACTTGAAGGAATGTCTACTGGTTGAAACTTAGAAATAGTAGGAGTTACTTCAGCAACTTGATTACTCATGTCAGATATAGGTTCTACCTAAATAATTATTAAACAGTAGCTAAAAGTTTTAAGCTAACATTTAATCATATATAAATGTGATACTAACTGTTGCGAGTGAGGTGTCCTCTGACACATCTAAACACCTGCGCACGTTCCTTGTATCACTGATATCCTAAAACAGCATTATTTGCATTGTAATGCTAATAAAATCGAGCATACAGCTTCAATTGAGTGAAGGAAACCACTACTAGGCTTCCATGGACGCTTTCTACATGAGCCTTCTGAAGAACTTAAATTGCTGTGTTCTTCAGCCCTTTCAGCGCTTTTTCACGGGCTTCATTCTCATTTGCTATAAAAGCAAGAATATTGAATAAAAAATTTAAAAATTTACCTGCCTATCCTAAGATGTGCACTTTACATTCTTCCCAATTCGCAGTAGGGACAGTCTGATTTCTTCTATGCATCTGGGCATTCCTATTTGGCCAGAGACATTTTGTGCGACCACAAAGCCAAATTTCTGGAATATATTCGCAGTTGTTTTCAGAGACAAACTCAACAATGCAATACATTTTGAACTAAAATATTACAAACTATTAAAAACGTTTTTGAATATGATTTTTACGTCCTTCACAAATGTTTAAAATAAGTTCAGTAACAAAAATGAAAACACTTAATAAAAATGTATTACATAAAAATGTTAAATTTTACTCCAAATGAATTAAGGGTATACAACAAGTTAAATTCTTATGATGAAATACACATATTTCTTAATATTTACATTTGAATTAATATATATTTCCATTGTAAAGTTGGACGGATTCGAAATAGTGCAAACACCCAACAGCCGCTAGTCTAACGGGTGAGTAAAAAGATCTTCAACTCTGTTAAATTTCGTCTCATGAAAAATTATTTGTTCTTGAGCAGTTAGTTCAATTTTTTCAAGCCTATATATATATCTATCCACTCTCAAAATAAATGCTGGACAAGCAAATTTTTTAAAAAATTTATCATTGTGCCGGAGACTACAAGTGAATTTGTTTTGGATGAATTTCGAAGTACAACCCAAAGATAAAAAAAAGCTTTCACCCAAACAATTTCGAAGTTTTTGAAGTGGTTTATTACCAGATCGAATCAAAAGTTTCAACTTTCGCAATGCGATTTCATAAGGGACGGCACTAAATTGAAGTGAGCCATAATGGTGTATGAAAGTATAAAAGGTGGGTTAAACTATGCACACAATAAACTACAAATTCTTTTCCATAAAAAGAGCAAGCAGAATCTATAAAACCTTCGTTCTTTTAAAGGAAACAATGCTCGATTTCGTCTAAACCATAAATTTTAAAGTATGAAATATTCAAAATAAGGTTACCATCACCAATGTATATGGTTATTGATGGGTGTTTCATTTACATGATTGGTTAGATGTTGTTGAAGCAGTAAATTTGCTAATGTTTTTAATGTACTGATGTGCAAACATGCATAAGGTTGAAAATAAACGTTTACTAGTTGTTGGCAATATTTAAATTGGCGTTCTACCACAACTTAAAAATAAGCGGAAGGAATTTGAAAATTCCCAAGGCTTCCGGAAATGAAATAATTACTGTTTAGTAAAATTCATAATACATCATCATCAAAATATTTATTATACAACAAAGATAGTAAATTTATAGAGATACATCTCATCAACTAAGCTAAATACGTGTAACAAATTATAGTTTGGGCGAAAACATCCTCTAGATAAGAGATACATGTTTATATTATACTTTATAACAATGTGGATATATGATTTATTTTATTTACAAAAAAATGATATGGAAATATAAAAAACAAATCACCCTATCAGGCAGTAATAGGCTATTGCATAGATAGCTGGAGCGAAAGGGTTGAAACTAAGATTATATGTTAAAGAATGCTATCAAATATTTGAAACATTAAACATGATGCATAAACACAAAATATACAAATCATGGAATATGATTGACGCTTCCATGAGTTTTTGATTCAGAATGTTAATGGGCATGCAAGTTAATGTAATGTGGGTTATTGTGGTTCTTTCCAGGGCCAATTACTGTTGAATTTCCTCATTTTCATGTATTCTGTCAAGTCATTTTCATTTGCAATCAAGATTATCATAAATTTCCATTTCAATTTGGTTTCTTTGCTTTTGTTATGATTAATTGGCGTTTGTTTGTAAGTCATGCAAAAAATTTGCTTGTTTTATCTGTGTATAAACATGTGTTTATATTTTTGTTTAGACTTTATATCGAAATTATCAACGAATTACTATTCAAGAAGCTCCTGGTAAGGTTTCTGCTGGTAGACGTCCTCGTTCAAAAGATGCCATTCTTCTAGCTGATTTAGTTGATAAATGTCGGCCTGGAGATGAAATTGTAAATTTTTATTTTATCCTGCATTATTTCGTATATATATATATATATATATATATATATTTGTCTGCTTTAGTTAGAATCATTAGATATATATCATTATAATCTATTGCTTGCATTAGCCAAACCACATGCTTCCTAATTGCAAGCAAAGACTCAATTGCACTTTTGATTTAGATATTCAAATATTGAATCTAAGATTTCAATTTGATTACCTTATTGGCTTGTTTTATTAATCTCACACAATGTGCTAACACGATTTTTAATTAGAACCGCAATGACTTCCAAAGATTTTGTTTGCTTTTCTATTTTTAAAGTTGTAAGATTTAGTTGTCATATTTGACGAAATGAACCCACTTTTTCAACGTTAACCCATACTGAAAAGCTTATATTTTTCACTATGTTATAGTTTTAAAGTTATTTATAACTTCATTAAATAAATACCTCCTCGCCCAATTTTCTGCACTTTGCAGCCCATCGCCTTGTTTAACAGTTTAGTCAGCATCAGTGTTGGTCGGTTTAAATCACTTGATTTAAATCATTGATTTAAATCGGATTTAAATCATGATTTAAATCAAAGCACATTATTAGTTAAATTATTGATTTAAATCAAGTACACTAAAAGAGATGCAAGTAATGTATTCTAATTGTTTTGAAGTCATTGCCCTGATATTGGAATGAATTGCTCAGCCCTGAAATGTTGTTTTGCATGTTTTTTATCTTCAGTTTATTTCAAATTGATGAAATTATCGTATTTCATAAATAGTAGTATCAAAAGGATTTCTAATATTTGCTACCTTGGAAGATTGTCTGGGTAAAATTGAAATTTAGGTAAAAAAATCCGATTTAAATCAATAAATCCGATTTAAATCAAAAAATCCGATTTTTTTTGATTTTTTAATTTAAATCGGATTTTTTCCCAACACTGGTCAGCATTCTCTTTACATGGCTGGTTCCAAGGACAATGTTTTCTAAAATATTTATAAAGTAAGATATTTGAAATTTATTAAATTTTACTGTGCGTTTGGACGATTTCTTCCTCCTTTCGCATTATCTTTTCTTCAAAAGATTCTTGAGGCTTCCGAAAATATTCAGCTTTTGAAACTTGAGATGAAATTTGAAAGGTTTCTTCTTTTAAAGATTGCGATGTTTCCACTCTTAGAGACCGTTTTTCATGTGTATTAATGTTTTCAACCAATTAAAATTTGAAAGTAGTACATGAAACTACACATAATTATTTACTTACATTTGATATAAAAACTAAAAATACTTGGAGCTCTCAGAACATTTTTTTCTAACTGTTTAAATTTGCCGATCGTATTACTTACTTTAATTTGATTTATAAGCAAAACAGCGAACAAAACAAAAGTATTGCATGAATGGTTTCTCAATTAACTAAAAGATTATTCATGGATCCATTTTTCATGGAACGATTAAATTCAAATTGGCACTCTATATGTTATTTTTAAATCACCACAATTTGATTTTGAAGGGGATACACCACCTTAAAAGAACACGCCCCCTTTCTGCTTTTCGCCCCACTCTGCCTCTGTGTACGTCCAGCCTAAAGCACATCAATCGCTTACCATTAAACATTTCGTTTTATTCGTATATTCCAAATGTTACGTTCGTAAATATTCATTATTATATATTGTAACATTCGAGTAGACATTGTTTTACAATATAATTTTTTCTTAGTATTTTGTATTCGCTATTTCAGTTTGTAACTTACAATGATTTTCGTTTAAACACCAGTTTTGGTATAAAAAGAAAGTAAAATCTTCCCCATTGTAAAATGAGTAAAAATCAATTTGTTTTTACACAATTATTAACTCTCATTAAACTTAAAGCTCTTAACTATATATTTTAGAAATAATGTACACGAATATTTTAGCTAAAATTACATGCATCATATATAAATTTATATTTTGGTTACACCGAATGCTAGTTGCATTCAAATTTAGCAAGAGGGAATAGGATGAAATAAAGCAATCGCTGGTTTAGTAAATGTAATAATTTATCATACTATTTATTATGCAATGAGAATGCAGAAATGATTTGTAAGTGTTTCATTAATGGTAAATTTTTAGAGTACATCTCATCAATTAAGTTAAATAAATGTAATATTGGATAAGAGATACATTTTTATAACATAGTTCATGTAATAAATTATGCTTTGGGTGAAAAAAACATATTTGATACATGTTATGTATAATAATATAATTAGGGATAAAACAACAACAACAATAACAACAACAATAACAACAACCAACAACAACAACCACAACAACAACAACAACAACAACAACCAACAACCACAACCAACAACAACAGTGCTTCAGTTTGGTTATAATATTTGCTGTTCACTATTTGCAATGGAAGTGCTTTTTTGAACGTTACTGTAAACTGGGGTAATTCAGAGCATTGGAGTAATTCGGAACGCCTGTCTTTTTATATAAAGCACCTTCGTAACCACATGTTCATGTGAATTTTTTTGCACAATATACCTAAACATTTTATCAATTTTTTGCAAAAAAAAATCACATAAACATGTGGTTACGAAGGTGCTTTATATAAAAAGACTGAGGTGTTCCAAATTACCCCAGTTTACGATACGGAAAAAATAATGCAGTTGAGGGTTAAAAGAATTATACATCCTGCAACAAAATACCCTCGAGAAGTACTGAATTTTTCTTCCAAAAATCGTAACTCTTCTGTAAGCTCCAAACTGGAACATTTGCCAGAGAGCTTTTCAAAAAGTATTTCTTTCAGTTGTATTTGCAATGCAACTTCTAAAACTGATGTTTGGCCGAATAGATAATAGACTATTAGTAGAACGTGTAATAAACAAGCTAGCGTTAGGGACTTTATATTTATGGCAATCCTGAATCATTAATATATATTGGTAAATAAGCTTAATAGCTGTATAAAGCAGTTGCTATACTAATTCACATCAAATAAATGTGATTTTTATAGAAAATATATACTTCCTTCCAAAATTCGTGGCATTGCTAATTTTCAGTTCTAAATATTTGCAAAATATTGTACCTAACAAAATTTGATTAAGATTTTCCTAATATTTTTTACAAATTTTTTCATTCTTCTGATGTTGTTTTAGTAAAATATTATGATTAGCTCCATGTTTAGAAAACATTGTACGTTTATTGCCTTACAGTAATTTGGCACACGCATAAACTTTCCCCTAATTATATTCTAAAATTACATATGTAAGAACATGGGAGATACCACTAATCGCTATATAAAACATGCTGAATTTCTATTCGCAAATTTTTTGTTTATACTTATCTAAAAATTTCTATATATACATATATATATTTTAATTATTTTTCAATAACCACCACCAACAACAACAACAAATCTACTTTTATTCGAATGATAAACTATATTCCACGCAATGTCTCCATCAATAAGCAAAAGTATTTGAAAATTGCCGAGGCTATCGGAAATTAAATAATCAATGTTTAATTAAAATCTTTATTATGCAACAAGGATAGTAAATTTCTAGAGATACATCTCATCAACTAAATACGTGTAACAAATTATGGTTTGGGTGAAAACATCCTATTAGATAAGAGATACATGTTTATAGTGTCCTTCATTTGGTAGACGTGAGATATGTCCTCTGTGCAGGTGTGGAAAGTCTGCAGCAATTGCGTTGGAGTATATTTTCAAAAGAAACATCCACTGGCCTCCATCTAGCAATATCTTTATATGAATCCCGTTTTTTGTCTCCATTCCCCCACCTGCAAATCACCAGCCGAAATTGTTGGACGCTCCATTTCTTTAAGTAACTTTACAAGGCGCTCTTTTTCAGGAGTTATCGTCATTGTCTTTTTATTTTTTTACTTACCAACCTTTAAAAATATTATGAATTCATTGATGTGGTTGTTAAATAGAGATTGCGGATAGTCGTATGAGCTTGAGAGAAGAGAGCAACTAAAATTTGTTAATGTGCTGTATAAACCCACCTTCTACTCATATAAAAGTTATAAGAGATCAAAGGATTAAATAAGTAAAGATGCATCCTTTCTGAAATCCTTGCTCAAATTTAAAACACTGCAAAGTATTTGCCCTCGCAGAACAAAAGGCATTTTAAAGGTCACTGAAGCACATGAATATGACGTCATTCTGAAATCTAAAAATAAAAAAATTACTAAGTCCAAAACTGAATAAAATTGAAATTATTTATTCAATAAAGAACATGGTTGAAGGCACTGAAAACTACCTCTAATTCGTTTTGATTAGATGTAGTGGAACTAAAAATTGCTTACAGTTTGTTTTGATTCTAATGGGTGGCACTAAAAAGTACCAAAATAAATTGAAGAAATTAACAAAAATCAACTAGATATCAACTAAAACAAACTTAAACTAAACAAACAAAAAATACCAACTAACTAAATATCCTCTGTTGCTGTGCAGCTGCAGGATCAACATGGAAGCTTCCCCTGTGCATGAAGTGGTCGGATCCACTTCCGAGTCTTCTCCTTCAGCTGCACAGCTGTCTGCTCCTGACCATACTCCTGCCCACAGAGTTCCTTGAACATCTTTTCCTTCTGGAGCATCTCCATGACAATGGCAGTGGACAGTCGCTTCTGCTCATAGAGGCGATGCTTTATTATCATAATATCAACAAGTTCTAAACATTACACATAATTTCCTTTACATAACCATCATGCATACCCCTAGCAGAGGAAGGAGGTCTAGCCCAAGAGGCCACCGGCGACCTATCCTTGACAGGTGCTGCTGCAGAACGTCCATCTTCAGAAGATGAGGCTGCATCAGCTGGCCAAATATTAGGGGCAGATGTTGATGGCACATCCTGGGCTGAGGTGCCTGGTATATCCTGGGGCTGAGTATTCTCATTTGGTTCACTTGACCAAACAATGGTTAAGATATTACTTCAAAATACTCAATCTTACTGCATGGCCAACAAGCATCCTCTGAATGACACGCTGGCCTTCCAGCTGCTTCTCATTGCATTGTTGGCGCACATAGTAACGTCGAGCAGGCATAGCTTTGTGCAGAAGTGCTGCACTAACATCTGAATCCTCTAGACTGCTCGTTGTTGTAAGAAAGTGCATGAACTCCACCATCGAAGCAATGGTCATGTCGAAGTTCTTCGATGCTGCTTCAGTTGCCATTGTGATGTAGTCTGGTTGAAGTGATGCATACTTATAGGGTTTAAGAACAGGTGCCTTATCTGATTGGGTGCCAATAGTAAACAACCTAAACTTTGCAGCATCTGATTGGTTGCTCATTGAATTTTGTCAGTTTCTGATTGGTTGCTGTAAGAGTTGCTTACATCCATATATTGACATAACTTGATCTTTATCCTTTCCTATGTACATGTACATAATCATCAAAGGTGGTCCATGTACATTTGTGTAAATGACCTTCATCTATGTGCGCACTTTACTCTTTGCCATTAAAACACACAACCAGTTCAACTCTAAGAATAATTTATTCATTAATTAGATATCATGGATTAATATTTTAATTTGTAAAGCAGTGCAGCCATGTTTTCTACTACAATAACTATTGACCGTAATGGGCCTCAGATTGGTGATGAAAGCACAACAGGAGAGGCGCGTTCTTAGATTAGGTTGCTGGCTTGGTGGTCAACACCACTGTTGCAACTAACCCTCTAAGTGCTACCCCTGCACGTCACGCTACTAGACTTTCCTTAGGTATCATCCAAAGCACTAAGGTAGCAGATTCGCCCCTGCTCTGAGGTTGCTGATTTATAAATCGCAGCTAACGTCACTACAGGTCGACTGGGGGTAGTTTTATAGTCTTCATTCATATCTTTTTTGTTATAGCGACATTGCTACTCTAAGAATGACACTCCACAAGGGGAGTNAAATATTAGGGGCAGATGTTGATGGCACATCCTGGGCTGAGGTGCCTGGTATATCCTGGGGCTGAGTATTCTCATTTGGTTCACTTGACCAAACAATGGTTAAGATATTACTTCAAAATACTCAATCTTACTGCATGGCCAACAAGCATCCTCTGAATGACACGCTGGCCTTCCAGCTGCTTCTCATTGCATTGTTGGCGCACATAGTAACGTCGAGCAGGCATAGCTTTGTGCAGAAGTGCTGCACTAACATCTGAATCCTCTAGACTGCTCGTTGTTGTAAGAAAGTGCATGAACTCCACCATCGAAGCAATGGTCATGTCGAAGTTCTTCGATGCTGCTTCAGTTGCCATTGTGATGTAGTCTGGTTGAAGTGATGCATACTTATAAGGTTTAAGAACAGGTGCCTTATCTGATTGGGTGCCAATAGTAAACAACCTAAACTTTGCAGCATCTGATTGGTTGCTCATTGAATTTTGTCAGTTTCTGATTGGTTGCTGTAAGAGTTGCTTACATCCATATATTGACATAACTTGATCTTTATCCTTTCCTATGTACATGTACATAATCATCAAAGGTGGTCCATGTACATTTGTGTAAATGACCTTCATCTATGTGCGCACTTTACTCTTTGCCATTAAAACACACAACCAGTTCAACTCTAAGAATAATTTATTCATTAATTAGATATCATGGATTAATATTTTAATTTGTAAAGCAGTGCAGCCATGTTTTCTACTACAATAACTATTGACCGTAATGGGCCTCAGATTGGTGATGAAAGCACAACAGGAGAGGCGCGTTCTTAGATTAGGTTGCTGGCTTGGTGGTCAACACCACTGTTGCAACTAACCCTCTAAGTGCTACCCCTGCACGTCACGCTACTAGACTTTCCTTAGGTATCATCCAAAGCACTAAGGTAGCAGATTCGCCCCTGCTCTGAGGTTGCTGATTTATAAATCGCAGCTAACGTCACTACAGGTCGACTGGGGGTAGTTTTATAGTCTTCATTCATATCTTTTTTGTTATAGCGACATTGCTACTCTAAGAATGACACTCCACAAGGGGAGTTCAATAGGTTTTCGTTCATAAACTATAATTCAGGCCTGTTCTGAGGCTTACATTTGCAGTGATTACATGTGGACTTGCCTATCATCTACGCAGTTTGGTGTTCATAATGATCCATTAGAAACATCCTATCAGGTAGTAATAGGCTATTGCATAGATAACTGGAGCGAAAGAGTGGAAACTAAGATTATATGTTAAAGAATGCTATCAAATATTTGAAACATTAAACATGATGTATAAACACAAAATATATAAATCATGGAATATGATTGACGCTTCTATGCGTACTTTGATTTAGAATGTTAATGGACATGCAATTTAATGTAATGTGCACTATTGTGGTTCTTTCCAGGGCCAATTACTGTTGAATCTGCTCATTTTCGGCGTATTCTGTCAAGTCATTTTCATTTGCAATTAAGATTATCATAAATTCCCTTTTCAATTTGGTTTCTTTGCTTTTGTTATGATTAATTGACGTTTGTTTGCAAATCATGCAAAAATTTGCTTGTTCAATCTGTGCATAAACATGTGTTTATATTTTTGTTTAGACTTTATATCGAAATTATCAACAAATAACTATTCAAGAAGCTTCTGGTAAGGTTTCTGCTGGTAGACATCCTCGTTCAAATAATGCCATTCTTCTAGCTGATTTAGTTGATACATGTCGGCCCGAAGATGAAATTGTAAATTTTTATTTTATTCTGTACTATGTATTATTACGTATATATATATATATATATATATATATATATNTCTTGGAATACGATAAACGAAAATGCTCATGCTATTGCTTTTAGTTATATGCTAATGATTTACAGTTTCCAAAAATGTGTTCGGTTTTTGTGTTTAATGCAGGGTTGGAAAAAAACGTTTATTGATAAAAAAACAAAAAATACGTTTTAAACATTTTAAAATGTTTTAAAACACGATTTTTTTCAAAAATTGATCTATTCAGAGGCATCGTTCAGGGAACGAAGAAAACACCCGTTCTTCTCCACGAGAACTCTGTACCATAGACAGAAATAACTCGGCTAACTTGCCATTTGAGGGTTCGATCAGTTATTCATTTGAAACAAGGAATACGCGAATAAAATGAGTGGACTGATTTTAAAAAAAACATTGAAAAAAAGACTGGAAAAAAACAAACGTTTTAAAACACCCCTGTTTAAAATCAGCCAATCCTGGTTTAACGGCTTAGTAAATCGTTCTTTAAAAGAAGATTTTCAAAGTTTGCAATCATAACACTGTTAAGTTGTTAATCAAGTAAAACAAAATTACATTTTAACTTGATAAGAAATTTGCGTTTGCTGCAGTGCTATGCATATACAGGTACTACCAGCGGCTACTTGTGTTTACGGGTACAAACAAAGGTAGAATGCAGAAAGAATAAAAAATATTAAATAATTTTTTTAGACCCCATCTATCATTAAAGGCTAATTGAATTCATTTTGTATAGATTTTCCTAATTGAAAATATAATCATTAATTAACCATTCATTTATCTTTACGATGGCATATCTAAATGTTGATATTTCTTAAGTATGAAACAACAATGAATATGTAGTATGAAACGGGGTTATTTAAATGAGCTTTAATATGGTAGGCATTTAGCAATAGTAAAATTAGCTTGTCGCTTATCTGCACAATCCTAGGTAAATATTATTTATACATTGGTTGCTGCAGTAGGAAATAAATTCTAAAATACCCCAGATTTGGGATACTCTTATTGTTGTATAATTTATTATTGTAATTTTAGTTACGGGTAAAAGATTTGTGTACGAGCGGGTAACGGTTCTACGTGTACAGCGGCCCGGTAGATTGTGAAATTTTAGATTAGTATCCGATACTCTTAAAAATTCATTGTTTTTCAAGTTCAGTATGTAAATTTTCTTGTGTTTCTAGCATACTCAACTTTAAAGTAGTAAACCGAAAATTAAAGAATTTTTAGCAAGAATCATAAAATGGCCGAATTGCTATGAAATTAAATCTTTAAGTCAAACTTACAACACGGCTGTAAATTGAATTGAAACCACTGTATAATTACAATCAGTATTAATTCGCCTAGCTAAACAAGGTCTTTTTACAATACATGGGTGCAAAAACCGAATTATTCATACCATGGAACTTTCCTTTCCCACATGCATGATTTATAGCATCAGAAATGTTACTTTGTATCATAGTTATTGATTTTATTTATGTACACTTTTGTTTGCAATTGTTTAATTTACGGCTGTGAACAACCAGCTTAAGAGATCATGTGAGTGACATCCTTATGGCATATATAACGCAAAATTTATAGTACATACGTATTTACTCGCGCTTCTAAGTATCTAGATTGTTAATATTTTTAAAATCAACTAAGTGTAAAATACACGAATTGTATACAAAATTTCATGAAATTATCATAAGTGTAAATCTTTGAATGATGTTTTTAGTAATTTGAATGAAATCACAATTATTTAGGAACTCACTGGTATTTATCATAACAATTACGATGGATCACTCAACACTAGTAATGGATTCCCTGTGTTTGCAACTGTTATCGAGGCCAATTATATTTGCAAGAAAGATGAGAAGACAACAGTCACTAATTTGACTGATGAGGCTGTTAGCACTATTCAAAAACTCTCCAAGGATCCTAGAATCAGTGAAAGGGTATTCTTTACTTTTCGCATTTTTCCTTCACGTAAAATTAGATCTTTAAAATCATTGCGCCTTCTACTATATACGGACACATGAATATTTAAATTGCAATTGCATTGGCTTTGTTCGGAGAGCAACCTAAAATTCCTGGAGGCAAGCACAAAGTTCGCAGTGATATTAATGCGTTCATTTGTGGTGATCCTGGCACGGCCAAATCTCAATTTCTAAAGTATGTTGAGAAGACAGCACATCACGCTGTTTTTACTACTGGTAGACTGTTGGCGAAGTGTTTCTCTCTTCTATTTATATAAATAGAAAAATGCAGTTTTTTCTTTTGTCCACTAACTATGAGATTGAGATTTTAGAGCAAATTGCCTGCAAATGTAACAAAACCAATTGGTTTATTGAGTGGACGATCACACATTCTAAAATATTAGGGCTATATTTTTTATTTAAAAAATGTTCTGAAAATGATGTCAACATGATTTCAATGCACACATATTGCATCATTTTGAGAATTTTGTCTATTGAGCAAGAAAGTTTAATATATCTATTTAAAACGTTATCAATAAATGCATTAATTGAATTTGAGCTGTCGGCAGTATGTTTATTGAACTATCAATTCTAATGTAAACTTTGAAGCATATCAACTAGTGTTACTCTGCATTCAAATTAGGGCAGCTTAAAGATTTTATAGTATTGCATTTATTCAACATCTAATTTATCAATTTACAAACTTTTCAGATCATACTAAAATTGTCCACTCATTTAAAAGTTTTAAGTTTCTAGTTTTTACTAAAAAAATCGAAAATTGAAGTTTAGCAATAATTACTGAAAACAAAAAAGTAATGACCACAAAGATGTACAAGCAGTTCAAAAATATTAAAGGAATAAGATAAAAAGTAGTACAGTATTTAATTGTTTTTAACATTTTCTAATTCCATCCAGCAGGTGACTCATAGATCTTTAAGATATTATTTTCATTGAGAATAGTGTAAAATTCCACTTCTATGCTATTCTAAACATTACCAGAAGTAGTTGGCCGAGCATCACACATCTTTTTCATCAACATCCTGTTGATAAATGCAATCAGAAGATATGAAGGAAAGAATTTTTTTCACCTTCGATTTTTATGCTTTGAAAAACGAAACACAGATACATGTATATCCCCACATTATAAGTTTTTAAAATATATTAACGAAGAAATCGCCAATGACTTATCAATCGTCTACCAACTAGTAAACGTCTTCTTGGGAAAACTTCAAACCCTCTCTTCATCACTAAAAACAATAGTTTTTTTTCAATCTTGAATGAATCCTTTCTCCAAAGATCTCAAACGTCGTATGCTCAGAAAATAAATGAGAAAAAACTTAGATACTGCAATTCTCGTAAATGCGCCATTTTCATTAATAAATTTCTAACTATGCTAACATAAAATGGTTATTGATAATTTATTCAAAAAAATTAGTTTAAACAAACTAAATTACGTGTTTTTTTTACATTATATTGTTAATTAAATGCAAACAATCTGATTTAAATTTGAGGCGCCCTAACTTTAATTTCCGCCATTGTTTTAAATTCATTAAGTTTCTCAATTAAATGCTTATTTTTTCTTTGCGGTTTTAGTTGTACTAGGGATTATTTAGCCTTTTAGGTACTACTCCTGTACTGAATTAAATTAACATTTTAGATCACCGGTAGTATTCCAATAACTGTGAGACATATTGAATCAATTATCCGAATAGCAGAGGCGCATGCACGAATGCATCTTCGAGAATATGTTAATGGAGATGATGTTAACATTGCCATTCGTGTGATGCTGGACAGCTTCATTGAAACTCAGAAATACAGTGTCATGAAAACTATGAGAAAAGTATGTTTTCAACATTTTATTTAATTGTACTTTAATTGTCGCTTTCTAGATAAATTTCTTCGGTTCTTCCAACAAATGCACGACGGATTTTAATTTAATTGGTTACGATATGAACAACTTTCTTTCACATTTTAGTGCAATAGGTGTAATTAGGACTGGTAATATGATTCTCTGATTGGGATTAAAGTGATTGATGACATCAGTAGGCAACAGTATAATATTTACTCAACGATTTCTCTTTTTTAATGTTTATTGCAATCAAATGAAGAAATTGACTTCAGATTAATGATGGAGTTTATTTCTTTCTTTTCAAATTTCAGTCGCTATCTCAGCTTTAAGAAAGACAACAATGAAATTCTGTTTTTCTTATTGAAGCAGCTGATGCCAGAACAGTCTCTATTTCAGAAGAATCGATATGGACGTGATATTGACTCAATTGAAATTCCAGAAAAAGATTTTGAAGACAAAGCAAGTTTACTGTTAATGTAGGGTTTCCTAGATTTTTAACTAAAAATTTATTCAAAAACAGGAAACTTTTTAAGTAATAATGGCGCAGTGGCTCTAAATTTGGAAGTACATGGAATAAAAATGGCTGATTTGTAAACCGTTAGTTTATAGCTGCAAGTAATGTTTAAATTCAAATGTCTTTCAATAGCGCAATCATTACTTGCTGAATGAGAATCTAGATATCCAAATTTTTCAGTTCACGCCAACCCAGGCTTAAGAAATCAGATGAATGAAGCAAATAATATAAATGACAGAAACAAATTTTGAAGGTATCTACTTTTTGTGTCTTTTGTGTTCCTAAAACGTTTTTGTCGACACTATTAATAAATCAAATATTTCTAATGCTTCTTTGTTTGCGTATGATTAGGAATACGAGGAGTTTTAGATGCCTTGAACCACATGCTGAACAAAAAACCTCAAGATGATCAGTTACTATTTGATATCTTAGTCATATATTAATTTACAACAATTTGCCTTAATTGCGTAATAGAACGAGCATCGTTCATATTTCAGGCTTGCAAATGAATATAATCAAGATTTGTTCAAAGATTTTTGATTTATCAACGAAACGATGAAAACGTTTTTACATTGCTAGTCAGAGTAATTATTAGTGGTATTTCTATGCATGATTTGAATGTGTCTATCAAATATTGATATTTACAAAGCAAAAAAACATTGAACTTATCCTTTTATCAATTTATATTCGAAGGTATTTTTTAACAGAAATTAAACGTTGGCTCAAAATTTAATGTAGCCCAGCATTCTCCGTCAAGGCCTGAACATACTTTTCCTACTCAAGGGAAATTCTAGTACCATTTCAATAAGAGAAGCGTAATTGAATCCACGTTTGCATTATAAACATGTACATTTGGATGATTTAACGGCGTTTTCATTAATAAAAAAACTTTTTAAAAGGCTATAAACTAAATCGAGAAATGACTTTACAAATTACATACAATTTATTTTCGTTTAAATCCATTTGACGACGACATATAAATTTTAGACAACATATTTTGATTCGTGTTGGCCCGTAAATGGAATTTGAATGCAGCAAATCACAAGTTCAGTTTTTGCAAAGGAATCCCACCCAATGGTCTGTATGCAGTCAGGAGATGTTGAATATCTCAACTGTTCCAGTATTTTGTACTCCTTGATGGCATGCGGTTAAGAACCATTTTCTTGACGAGCACCTTTATTTATTTTTCTCTTATGATTGGAAATGACCTCATAATAATCTGGTGTGCGTGGGTTCTTTAACACACGTCAACTGTTTGATCAAGTTAAAGATAAAGTCCCTGCGAGCTATTTTCACCTCAGTAATTGTTTTGAAAATTATGTGGCGTTTATTGCCTATAAGTCCAAAACATTGCACCAGATAGCTACAGGCCATCTTCTCGTCGTTGCTTTTGTAAAATATAATCTTGACATTTGATCAGCACAATTGACGCCATAGTTATTGGCATTATAAAATTCGATGACTTCAGGCACACATAAGAATTTGCAAATTTATGTACAATTGGTATATAAGAAATCGGCTTTACTAATTTTATTGATTCACCCCAATACGATTACGATCATTTCTACGATTTATATAAATGGTAGTTGTTCAGCATTCCAAAGCTATTTTTAAACTCTGCTGCACATGCGATTGGTTATTAATTAATCCGGAATTTTGAATTATTTTGGCAACCTAAGTGATCCTGCTGATTTAGGCTCAGCACCTGCACATTACAAATCTGATGCCATTTTACACCAGTGCAATATTCAAGGTCAGCGAGCTCCATCTCGATGCTAAACGAAAAGTCATAATTCAAGCATTTTAATGAATTCAGTGTTAAATTAAATTTTGTATTTTATTTTTGCATTAAATTATTTTGTCTCCTCTTTTAATTTAATCTTAATATCCATATCAACATTAAGTTGTTACTTTGCCAAGATTTAAATTTTTTTAGCTTTGAATCGATCTCGAGCTCTTAACATTTCAAGTCCTCGAAAACGACGTACAATAATAGTTGAACTGAGAATTGAATTGATAAATGACTTGTAGAAAATATGTAATTTTGCTAAAAGTCGTGTCATGCCTATTTAAATTTGCTATGCAATGCTGTTCAATATGACAGTAAAAAGCACATTTTGAAATATATCTTTAATATGGACATCAATTAAGTGTAATTATGTAATTAATATTCAATTACTTTCGAGGAAATTCATGTCATTTATTTTTTTTGGTAATGTTTTAACTATAAGCTAGCCCACCCAGAGCTCCAATTTGAGAAATCGGTAACAGATTAGTTCAATTTGCACATAACAAATGGGTCGATTTTCGACAAATACTTGCATGCATGTTAGAGTGCAATCAAAAACAAGCAAATTTACTGTTTCAATTACATCTAACCAGTCCTGCAAATGGCACCCATCAATAACCATATACCCTGGCGATGGCAACCCAATTTTGAATTTTTATTTTAAAATATATGACAAATTTGGTCTAGATGAAGTTCACCATTTTGACTAGCGACAACTAGTATAATCTAAAATCATTGTATTGCCTAATATTATTGGCTTCCAAAACAGAAATATGTGTACCCGAAACGCCTTATTCAAAAAGGCTAGATGAGATGAAGCTCTAGAAGGGATTAAAATCAATGCCAGCCATCTTTGATTATCCGAACACCGGAACGTTTACTGTTAGACAGATGAACACGCGATATTGACCAGCTATCCGCATGGACTTTACAACCAATGGTTTTTCATACCTGAGAGATATAGAATTATTATCGGTCATCATTATAAGTTACTGGAGACGTGCACTTTCTAACGACTAGAGAACACTGAGCATAGGTATCTTACCCTGAGTTTTCATGACGATGGTGGTAAACATTAAGACACATTTCATAGACTGTCATTTTCCCGTATTTTATGATTTTAATAATAGTATACATTTTTGTTTTGTCAAATTATATTATGAACATGTATAGAATGTCTATTTTATAGGGTTGTTTCAACTTTTCTCAAACATTGTTTATCCAATCTTTCAATATTGCATTTATACGATATCTAAAATAACAGAGATGGTAAAATATAGCAACGAGTTAATGTTTCCCGAAAATCGTCAAGTTAACAAAACAACAAAATCTGGGCAACGACTTTAATTACAAAGTAATCTGTAACAAAAAAATTTTTGCTGAAAATATTTTTTGCAATTTCAGCAAAAAGCTTTCGCATACATGTGTAAAAATTGATTGACATGTGCTAATTGATTAGTCATAACCAACAATTAATTCATGAATAATGAGGAGGTGTTAAAAGATGTGAATATTCATACATTACATAGCCAAAATATAAATAATTTTAAAGTGTACGTTTGTAGTTTTAGACCATTGAAAGGAATAGTATATTGAAATAATCGTATATTTTTTTGTTAATGAACTTGTTATGTACACTAAATAATAGCAATAGTATTAAATTTCATAAATTCTTATTACCAAGAAATTGTTTTATATTTAACAAATTTATATTGTATGTATATATAAAAAATGTATTTTTATCCATATATACATACAGTTTTCTTAAACATCTAATAAGTCTTAACATGAGCGTCTTTACAAATTTTTCCATTTATTTTTAAAAATACCTGACTTCACTTGAATGAAATAAACCTTTTTAAAATTGATGTACTAGCTTGAGAGAATAAAAAGTAACTTTTCATCATCATTTTGTATTAATGATGGAACTTGTGCTTGCATATAAATTTCATTTATAAAATTTTGCGTGAAATTATTTATCACATTTATTCATTTTTATTAATATAAAAATGTTTCTCTGCAAAGTTCGTCGCTGCATTCATACATAAATTTCATTTATAAGCTTTTTTGTTACAGTATTTAATGTGTTTATTCTATATATTATACTAATATTGTCATAAATTAGCATTTTGTTCATTGCCTTTGACGAAAAGTTGTCTTCATTTTGACACATTATTCAGTTTTTACAACGATTCAAGTGTCGATTTCTTCTTTCACATATTTTTTATTATTATTATTGATTTTTGAAATATTATTTTTAGATCTATATGTTTAAAAGCTTAAAGTGGGAGGGTATGCAAAATCAAAATGTTATGCAAACAAAAATTGTCAAATGTGTTAAAGTATTTACTAATAAAACCATAGCAAATCGAAAAATTTCAGATGTATTAAAACCCTTACCAATACATCGAACTTTAGAATTAATTCAAGTAATAAAAATACATATTTTAGAGTCTCAAATGGTGGAAAAATACTTGGAAATCCAAAATATATTGGCATTCTCTCCAATGCTATGCTTTAGAAACTCTAACAAAATCAGATTTATTTTTAAAAATTCTCAATGTCAATATGATTTTAAAATATTTAATAGGGAAATTGAGTTAAAATGCTTTTTTCCTAATTGCATATTGCGAGATATAAATTTTATTTGAATACAATGAGTAAATTGCCTTGAAGAAGTATATATTTCATATTATCAGTTTCTGATAATTGTAATTTAAGCTATTTATTTCTATTTTTAGAAAATGTTCCTAAGTTGTTTTAATACCTAATGTACAAAATGTTGTTTAAATCATTTAACGATTGCGTTGTGTTTTTACAATATCATAAACAATTACAAGTATATATTAATTAGAATAATAGTTTTAAGTACTATACGCATGCTTAAATTTATTTTATATAGGTTTGATGTTCATCTTCAATTTAAAAATTTTTGTTCTTTTCACTTGAAATTATATATTTTGTAGAATAACTTTAACACTAGAACTCCAAAAATTATATAATTTATCATAAATAGAAACGTCGTTTGTTTGTTAATACACATTTTTAATTGAATTTGTTTAAACTTTTAATAGTTATGTGTTTTATACTGTGATCTATAATCTCATTTGACTTGTTTATTAATCATTAATTTAGATAATACCGTGTGAAATTCATAACGTGCAACTACCCATTGCGTATGTTTCCTACAGCATTCCCATCCCAACAATGATGATAAACTTACACAATAGACCAATTTAATAGTGCGATATATATGGTCATTATAAGCAAAGTTTAGACACGTATGTGGGTTTTACCACATACTTTTATTAAATATTAGAAATTGCGAGTTTTTGCAAAAACAAGTTTTTGGTTTTCTCCGAAAAATTATTTTGATTATTACCGAAATAAGGCATTACGCTTTTAACGAGTGTTATTATCTCTCTGATTCAAACATTTGTTATTAAATTTTACCGAATAAAAGAAGTAAAGTAAACATGTAAACTAAATTAATGTGGTATTTCCAATGTCATGCATGTTATTAAAAAAACAAGTATGTAAACTAATTTAAGCCACATAAATAAGCAAGTCACATACATTAACAAAAAGCAAGTATGTAAAATAAAACAAAATATTTTTGTTTGAAACTACTTATTAATTATTTCTTTTCCCGAATATATTTAGCAATAAAATATAATTCTAAAAACGTTAATTTATTGCATATAGAATTTCAATGATATTTGACAATTATTTATGTAATATGTATAAAAAGATTGGCTACATTTTAAGCAATAGACTACAAACAAATGTGTTTGCCAACAGAACATAGTCCAATGACGTCAGAGATACACCCCCGCCAATATACACGGGCAATTATTTATGTAATATGTATAAAAAATTTGGTTACATTTTAAACAATAGACTGCAAACAAATGTGTTTGCCAACAAAAACCAATATATTCCAATTACATCAGAGATACACAGACGGCCAAAATACACAATTGCATCATAGCCATGTCTGCCAGGGTCAAAGGTCAATTTGTGCCACGGGCTTCTGCCCAACTCATACTAATTATATGAATAAACGCCGTGAGCTGACATACAGTAAACGTATCATCAATGATTTCTGGGAATAATGGTCTACATTTTTTTGAGGACTGGTTAAAGATGGCTTCTGTAACGTAGTATTCCTTGCGAGTGCAGACGTTATTTTCTGTCTACAAAATTTCAATCCATCTACATAAAAAGAAACAGTAGATTTGGTTGTAGCTCCCATGAGCTTAGACATTCCGATTATTTGAACTTTGGATATGATTACTTAAGCAGGAATAGCTCTTAGTACAAATCTTCACTATGTTTTCCAATATGTCAATATCCCAAAATTTCCATATTTCTTAATAACCTTGAAGAAAATTAAGTGAAAAAGTGGGCAAAACAGTTTGTAATGTATATATATATATATATATATATATATATATATATATATATATATATATTATATATATATATATATATATATATATACATTCATGTTTGGTAGACGTTGGAATAGACCGGTTGGGATTTTGTTTCGCTGTCTGCACTTAATGTTATCTTTGATTTCTTTTGCATAAAATTCGCTATTAATACATTATAGGGAGGAGAAAAGCACATTTTAAATTTTGACGTATTGCTATCACCTACAAAAGCATATAAGATAAATTTCTGTCAAAGAGGCTTTGTCAAAAATCTTGCTATTCATATTATGTTATCTATCTGTTAAAGAACTTTTGCGGATTTTTAAAAATAGTTTAACTAAGTAACCGCGCATTTTTTTAAGTCTATTCCACACATTTCATTAGGGTAATTAAGAAATGACCATAATTCTAGAATGATACTAACTTTATTTGCTGATTGTCCTATGCTAATTGAAACGATGAGTTGGAAATGGCAACATATATTTTCTTACACCTCTAATGAAATATTGCTTTCAAAGTGATCTGTATTGTTTGTATTGAATGATTGCTTTTACGCAGCCTTTTGTTAATTATATATCTTGTGATGGTTGCGGGTGGATTGCAACAGGTGTCTTTGGATGGATTTACTAGCATATTAGCAGAATTGTGATTAATTTTTAATCCTCCAAATCAATAAAAAATTGATTCGTTAGACTTTCCGCTATAGCTCCTAGTTTAGCTGGTGCATTTAATTTGTGGCACAATATCTCAAAGGTAATGTTTTTGCATTTCATTTCTTAGAAATTATTCTTCAATTTAAAATTCGTTATCTACTACAGTGACAAAATTCAACTTCCTATTACTTTTAAATTCAAAGAGTTTAGATGTAAAATTTCTTTGTTAAAATTATGGTCAAATTAGCACACTCAAATTTAGGACAATTCAGTTTCATAAGTTAAACTGTTAGGGGCGCATTCAGGAGTTCTTATTTTAAGAATTCTATTATTCATATTCCAATAAAAAACTAGCTAACTTAAGGAGGAAATGATCATTTTCAATACTGATACATATAGTTAGTTGACAAAATTAGCATTTTTTAAGAAATCTGTCAAGAGCACAACAAACAAGAACAATTAAATTTATGATATTACAAGAAAATTGTAGCTTGTAATCTTAAATAATGAAAAACTTTAAAAACCTTTTCCAATATTGAGTTATGTTTATTAATTTCAGATATTTAAATTTAATGCAGAAACTGATTTAAAATGAATTTTTGAGTAGTTAAAATTAGCAAATTGCATGCTTGGCAAAAAGAACTACTTGCTATCTTTGCATTTAAACAAATTAAATGTGTTTGGAACCGCAAAGCAATTGTGTCATTGTGTCAAGAATTTCTTTCGTAAGAAATTAAAGTTTGTGGCCAAAATAATTCGCAGGGTGTATCTGTAAGTTTATTTTTAGACATTGTTTTAAATAATCTAAATTTAAACTTTTATTATATGCTTATTTTTTTCACAAAAATGAAAATTTATAAAGTAAATCAATATTCGCCGGAATACGAAACCAATGAATGCGATTAAAGTATTTTAAGTCTGACATCAAAGCAAGAAACAATCACAAGAAATTTCTAAGCACTATATTTTACAAACTGTTATAAACTTCCCCTGAAAATAATGCAGTATGCTAGAATATCTTTTTAAAAATCGTTTTAAGGATTATTTTTCATGCAAATATATATATTGATTATTTAAAATTATTGCTCCTACTTTAAATAAATGGTTCATTTTTTAATGGGTGCACATGAGAATGCAATTTAGAAGGCTTTCTTTGAATGACATTTAAACTAACAGTCCATTTTAGAGCTAATATAAGGCTTCTTGTTTTTGCTATGAGGAACAAAGCCGCTATTTATACAAAAAATGCATTTAATCGTTAAAGAATAATTTAATTTTTCTCTAAGTCAAATATTGAATAGACATTCATTAAAGAAAATTTATGTTTTATTATAGAAAAGAAAAACAATGAACAATCATATAACATTCTAAAAATAACAGAAAGACATCACTCTTTGTTAGAAAAGCCTTTGAAATAGAACAAAAGCCTTGATTAAAAGAAGAATTTATATTAATATTATAATATTAATCCTTGGATTCAAAATTCAAAAAGTAAAAACAACAATGGTTTAATTAAATACCAAGCTAATGCAAAGTTTGAGTGTCCTAGGCTAAGAATTTTTATTTAATAAATTCTTTTTAAAATTAATTGTTGATTGAAGAAAGAATTTGCTAAAGGCATTCATTATTAATTAATGTTGATTATTCAACTATTATAAATTCCATTTTCAAGTTCTTCAAAATGACAAAGATGGAAAACCAATTACTAAGTTTGAATATAGACAATAACTTTAATATTCTGTTTATTCTATATTTATTCTGAGGTAAGAATTTTAGATATTGTACAAATTATTGGAGCTAGGCAGTTGATTAAGGGCAAATTAGAGGCAGGGTGGGAAATCTGTTTACTCAATTACATCTAGTTAAATGAAGAGGAACAAATTCTGAATTTTATATTAAGAGAGACCAAGTGACAATTTGAAGGACCTATATGTGAAAACAATATTATCATTCGCTTCTTGCCAATATAAAGTTTTTTATGTTTATTCTTTGATTATATCCTGCTTCAATTGTAAATAGATAAGAAAGTCCAGTATGCAATAGAAAGCATTGCGTATTATAGATATATATAAAATAGTTGTGATTGAATTTTATCAGGCTTGAACCTTTTAACAATAGGATCTACTACACCCAGCTTTTATATATGTATATCACATTTACCACACAGTACTAACTTGCAGCTAATTTTATTATGTAATGCATGTTATAACATCTTTTGCCTCTGAGGTTTTTAAACATAACATGTACTTCTAAGTAAAAAATTAATAACATTGGTAAAATATCGTATTTTGTATTATGATATTTAGCAAAGCAATTTCTATATTTTAAAGTGACAGGGAGAATTGGCATTTTAAAAAAATTACTAAGAAGTTTTCAAAGAAAGTGACGATTTGGAGACAGATAAAAACAGAATTAGGACTTGTAACGATAAATTTATTTTAAATAGTTAACCTTTAGTAAAATTAAGATTAATTAATAGTTAACTTTTAATTTAATTAAAACTTCTGTACAATCATTTATTTGCAAAATTAGCTAAAAGGAAGCAATGGAACAGGAATTTTATCTTTCAAATATTGTCAGATAACCATCTACTCAAACACACAAGCATATTAACAGTATTTCATTCAAGTAACGAATCCGTCTTGTTAAAAATGAGACCAGGAAAACTTAATAATCATTCAACAAGAACTGAACCTGATTAATAGTTAAGCAAAAATTTAAAAGTTAAAATATATTAGCGATTAATCGATTAATTCTTTAAGTTCAACAGCCCCAATCCGAATATTTTAAAATATTCACATTTCCAAGTCACAAATTGCTATCCTATAAATTAGAGCTTGATTTGTTCATGAGGTTTGTATACTGAAAATTGTGATTGAAGAGATATGTACGTATTGCCTTTTCTTTGCACTCCAGAAATTTCCAAAATTTTTCCTAAATTGCATTTATTCAGATTCCAGACTAATTAAATTCACTAAAAATTGTCAATTTCTTATGCTTTATGCTTTGAATTGTTTGAAATTTTCGTATTTTAGTTCAATACATATTTCGTAATCGTTTTCCAACATACTTTTTAATCTTATACATTGTTGCAAATCCAGTTACAGTTTCGATTATAATCATAAACGTTTAAGTGGATTTCTCTGCATTGATTGCTCGCGCATAAATGAAAAATTTAATGGGTAACTTCCATACAAACCCAAACAAATACAATAATTTGTGAAGTATTAGAATTTTCATGGATTTGATCATTATAAAAGCTATTTTGACACCTATACTTATTCAACATGTTGGAGTGTCAACAGTAGAAGTAGACGTCGCCGTCAGCCGACTACTATCGGCGGCTTAGACGGTATTATATTCAGGCTTGTTGCGCAATTGCACAAGTGTGCAAAATTTTGCAGCTGCAGACTTCTGTAGATTTGTGCAGAAGATCAATAGACTGCACAACTGGACTCTTGTGCAGATGCACATTACAAGTTTTGACCCTAAAGTAATTCCTACTGCCGGTAAAGCAAAATAGTCTACTCATTCAAAAAGAAATTGTCAAAAATCACCGATCTTTAGTCACATTTTCTCAGCCAATTTTCAAGATATTTACACTTGGTTACTCGAAAATACTTCTGCATGCCGTACACAGTAAATATTGCATATAAAATTGAAA
>CABFPE010000459.1:334642-361941 GCA_900660155.1 Hofstenia miamia
TATATATATATATATATATATATATATGTTTATGTATATATATATATATATGTATATATGTATATATATATATATGTATATGTATATATATATGTATATATATGTGTATATATATGTGTGTACATATGTGTATATATATGTATATATATATACTGTATATATATATATATATACTGTATATATATATACCTATATATATATATATATATATATAAATGGATTTAGCTGAATATGGTCGCTTATGCTATTGCTTTTAGTTATATGCTGTGCATATACAAGTACACCGTGGCAACTCATGCTTACGGGTACAGACAAAGGATAAAAATATCGGGTAGAATGTAGAAAGAATAAAAAAATAATAATTGTTGGACCCCATCTATCATTAAAGGCTAATTGAATTCATTTTGTATAGATTTTCCTAATTGAAAATATAATCATTAATTAACCATTCATTTATCTTTACGATGGCATATCTAAATGCTGATATTTCTTAAGTATGAAACAACAGTTAATATGTAGTATGAAACGGGGTTATTTAAATAAGCTTTAATATGGTAAGCATTCTCCGTCAAGGCCTGAAATTCTAGCACCATTTCAATAAGAGAAGCGTAATTGAATCCACGTTTGCATTATAAACATGTACATTTGGATGATTTAACGGCGTTTTCATTAATAAAAAAACTTTTTAAAAGGCTATAAACTAAATCGAGAAATGACTTTACAAATTACATACAATTTATTTTCGTTCAAATCCATTTGACGACGACATATAAATTTTAGACAACATATTTTGATTCGTGTTGGCCCGTAAATNAATTCATTTTGTATAGATTTTCCTAATTGAAAATATAATCATTAATTAACCATTCATTTATCTTTACGATGGCATATCTAAATGCTGATATTTCTTAAGTATGAAACAACAGTTAATATGTAGTATGAAACGGGGTTATTTAAATAAGCTTTAATATGGTAAGCATTCTCCGTCAAGGCCTGAAATTCTAGCACCATTTCAATAAGAGAAGCGTAATTGAATCCACGTTTGCATTATAAACATGTACATTTGGATGATTTAACGGCGTTTTCATTAATAAAAAAACTTTTTAAAAGGCTATAAACTAAATCGAGAAATGACTTTACAAATTACATACAATTTATTTTCGTTCAAATCCATTTGACGACGACATATAAATTTTAGACAACATATTTTGATTCGTGTTGGCCCGTAAATAGAATTTGAATGCAGCAAATCACAAGTTCAGTTTTTGCAAAGGAATCCCACCCAATGGTCTGTATGCAGTCAGGAGATGTTGAATATCTCAACCGTTCCAGTATTTTGTACTCCTTGATGGCATGCGGTTAAGAACCATTTTCTTGACGAGCACCTTTATTTATTTTTCTCTTATGATTGGAAATGACCTCATAATAATACAGTCAAACCTCGTTTTGGCATATCTCATCAGGACCGTAACGCCAGTGACCAATTTTGAGTACTTCCATATTCCAACTATCACAATTTCGATTGGAAATTCGAAAGAACTTAGAGATGAAATTTATTCGACAATAAAATGCTGATTCAAAGAGTTTTATGCAATTATTGCAAAAGCGTCGTCAAAATTATCAAGTATTTCTACTTCATGTTGAGTTCCACGTTAAAAATAGATTTGTAGGGTCATATTTTCATAACCAACTTTCTACCGAAAAAAATCAAAATTTAAGTTTAGTTTAAACTGCGGAAAACAAAAAGCAAAAGCTGCTTTCAGCAAATGTTGTTACCTTGAAGTGACTTCGTCTAAAACGTTTTTTAAATATATGTTTTGCTAACATTTTGAAAGTTTTGAGGCAGTATGTGGGAAGAGACTGAATAGCGCTATTTCGAACACATTAACATGCATATTAAACCTAGCACAATCAATGGGGAAATCTTCAATATTAAGCAGCCGATGTTGTACTCATGCTGTGACTAAAAAATCGAAATTGTCGCATCTTACAATATAACAATTTAACACTAGAAATACCAATTTCGCTCAACTCTCCTATTACCAAATAAGTCAAAACTGACTCAAACTGAAATAAACAATAAAACGATAGAAAATCAAGTTTTAGTTAAAATCAAATCCATTCGCAAAATATATAAAACATAATTAACACAAAAAGAAAAAACGAAAATAAAATTAAAGACAAGCAACAGTTAGAACAGTCAGCTTTTGTAAGTTTCTCAATGCTTATGGTACATTGCCCACAAACTGACAATCTGCAATAATTACATATGCATGAAGTCATGTTTTTGCACCCATTGAAAGCATTTTGGCAGTGTTTTCGTTTCTGAAGCATTGGCTGAGGTACTGCTAAACTATCTGTTAGGATTTCAAACTCATTAGAAGATCTGGTGTGCGTGGGTTCTTTAACACATGTCAACTGTTTGATCAAGTTAAAGATAAAGTCCCTGCGAGCTATTTTCACCTCAGTAATTGTTTTAAAAATTATGTGGCGTTTATTGCCCATAAGTCCAAAACATTGCACCAGACAGCTATACAGGCCATCTTCTCGTCGTTGCTTTTGTAAAATATAATCTTAACATTTGATCAACACAATTGACGCCACAGTTATTGGCATTATAAAATTCGATGACTTCAGGCACACATAAAATTTTGCAAATTTATGTACAATTGGTATATAAGAAATCGGCTTTACTAATTTTATTTATTCACCGCAATCCGATTACGATCATTTCTACGATTTATATAAATGGTAGTTGTTCAACATTCCAAAGGCGAAATAGCTATTTTTAAGCACATGCGATTGGTTATTAATTAATCCGGAATTTTGAATTATTTTTGAAAACCTAAGTGATCCTGCTGCTTTAGGCTCAGCAACAGCACATTACAAATCTGACAGTGGTGGAAGAAAGACAGGCGGTGTAATTACTAACTCATTTTTTGCGACATTTACGAGGGCTGATTTTACAATGATTCATAAACACGTATCTGCTATAGTGACTCATTTATGCGGCCAATATCATTACTTGGTTATTACACCTTTTTAATATACCTAACTAATTATGGGGGTGTATCACACGTTATTTTTGTTTACTATTGCTTACTATTGTTTGCGTACGCAATCTTTACTATACATTAGCTGACTAATTAGGGTTTACATCGTGTTTGTAATTTTTTTTTTTTGCTAACCAATGATTAATTCCTATGTATTTCCATTGGCTAGTCAATCTACATATTCGCCCCAATTCGAAGGATAAAATCATTATTTTTCTTCTACGCAAATTCGTCTTTCGTTTTGGCAATGTCTGTTGAAACACTAGCATCCGGTTCACTGGCAGTCTGTTTGACGAGGTATGCACAACCCCACCACTAAATCAAAATTGCAAGATCGCATCGAATAAATTAACTAAATGACATTGAACTATTCATTCAAAAAGAAATTAAATAATTTCTACAAAGCACTGCTTAAAACATTAACTATAATATTTCATCTTTATTAAGAAGAATATCACATTAAAAAGTGTCGCAACTGCTACTAATGATGTACAATACTATATATTGGTACAAATGTATGACGTAATATAATAACTTCATATTAAAATTTTTCGTGTAGTTTTATTATATTTTCTTTATGTTTGCAATTAGAAATGTATATATTTTTATTAAAATTATTAAATATACTTATCAAAGTATAACAAGCACCTCTTTTCAGTTACAGAAAACGGATCACCTGAAGATGTGCCCCCCAAAGCTTTGAGGGGGCGTATCTTCAGGTGGAAAATCTTGGGGGAGAATATCTTCAGGTGGAAAATCTTAGGGGGGGAACATCTTCAGTTGGAAAATTGTAGGAAAAACTAAATATGTCTTTTACTTTACCCTAACCCAAACCCTAACCCTTTTACTGTTGAAGCAAATAAATAACGTTAGGGTTTGGGTTAGGGTTAGGTTATCTTCAGGCGGAAAAGTTGGGGGGAAAATCTTGGGAGGGAATATCTTCAGGAGGAAAAAGTCGGGGGGGTGGGAGGCATATCTTCAGGTGATCCCAGAAAACATTTACCTGAGAGCTGAATTACATTTATATCGGTAAACTATAAAAAGGACTATGCTGACTCAAATATTAATTTTTTCAAAATTGAGGGTTTACGATTGTTCCTCGTAAAAAACTGGTCTAGAAAAGTTTATTGGATGAGTTATCAAATTTTTTTTGAAAAAGTCCACTAAAGTAAAATTGATCCAATATTATTACTAAATTACATTTTTTCTATTTTATATTTTTTGTGATTAAAGCAAATGCTAATCCGAATTTTCACTAAAGATTGATATCTTAAACATGTAATTATGAAAATCATGCCTTTACTTTTGATATTGTAACTTGTAATAAAACAACCTTTTTGTTAATCATTAAATTCTTAGCTATACATTTGGAAATAGTGTAAACTAGTACATATACATGCTAGGTCAAACGCTTGCTAATAAATAAGTCTTATCAATTTGAAAAAATTAGCTAGAAATAACTTTAATAAATATAAGCATTATATACGCGTTCACAATATAATTCAAAAAGATACATTAAGAAATTTATATATAAAAAATACATAACTAATAAACAAAACAAAAAAAAGTATTATAAGTCTACAGTTTACCGGCATCTCTCTCAACCACATTGTCGAATGCAAGGAGTGTATGCAAATTTCTTGATTCTCGGTATGCCACATTAAGCACTTCTCCAAGAGTTTATAATCGCGTTCAACCGCGAATTGGTACCTCTCTGGTAGAAACATGTATTCATTGCTGTCAAGATCCAGACGTATACATTGCCCATACCTTGTTTTCACCATTTTTGAGGCCATTATCACTCTTTTCTGATTTAGGGGGAGCTCTAATGTGCTTACTTTTCTCCCTGCTGGACACTCGTTAATATTAAGAAATGTATATAAAAATACATGACTATTAAACAAAAAGCATTATAAGTCTACGTGATTACCTCCAAAGCATTATAAGTCTACATGATTGCCACCGGCTCTCCTGGCCACATCATCGAAAACGAGGAGGTATGTGAAGTTCAATGGTTTTCTACGCGCCACATCCAACATCTCTCTAACAGCTTGTAATCACCTCTCGGGGAGAAAAAGGTACTCGTTATTGTCTAGGTCCAAACGAATGCATTGACGATATCTTGTTCTGACCATTTTCGAAGCCATTATCTTTCTTTTTTGATTGAGTGGTAGCTTCGACGCATTCACCTTTCTCCTTGCTGGGCTCTCGTTAACATCAGCAAGCCTCTTGAATAATGGCGATCTCGTATACATTTTTTAGCTGTTTGATAAGCTTTTTATTTATTTCAATGTTTTATACCCTTAAAACACAACCAGCCAATAAAAATTGAGAGCCAATAAACTTCACAAGATCTAGAGGCTGGAAACCAATAATTTTAGGCAAATGAATAATTTTAAATTCTACTAGATTTCGCTAGAACAAAAACGCTCGACTTCAGCTAAACCCAAATTTTCCTATGTTATTTGAAAACAAAAGAATATATGTACACTGGCAATGTATATGGTTATATGGTTAGATGTATTTAAAACAGTGACTTTGCTAATGTTTTAACAAACAATGTTGAAATAATTGCAGTGTTCAAGGTGTAAATTGTCACCATGTTCTAGCTTAACTAATTAATTAATTATATTATTTTACCTATATGTTAGTAATTCTTGAATGTTATTATTTTATTATCTGTATTGTAACTGTATACATGCTTGGGAGATGAAGAAAAATACATCTAGTCTGCCTCTTAATTCATGATAGCATGCAACTTTATAAGGATAGTTTTAAATTCGTGTGTACAGCATTATGGGCCGATCCAAGAGATATTGGCTTCTTGAGACAAGCGATGAAGGGATTTATTTGCACTATTGGTCATCGATTTGGAAATTGCGTCACTTATATTCAACTTATATCGATTCTGATTGACAAAAAATGAAAAGAAACAGGTGCACGGTTACTTTTTGAACACCCTGTAGGCCATTAGAAAAAGTTTTGGCCAAATGAAGCAGAATCTACGTTCCATAGCCGCCATTTCAAAAAGTATAATAGTTCTAAGCATGAATGAAGCAACCTTACAAAATAATTATTTTATATAAATATTCAATATTGTATATTTCTAGCTAAGCTAACTGTAGGTTACTTAGAATAGAAATAAACTTACTCAGTGCTGATGCAGATCTTCTGAGAGCCATATTATCCCTATCCGATGTTTACAAAATAAAACAATGTGCTGAAATAGGGAATGTAATAGAAAAGTACAGAGTGATGCTGTTATATTGCAAATGACATAAAAGGTTCTTTAAGTGTTCTAAAATATTCCAATGCAGTATTTGCTCTCTATACAACAATTCAAAACAGCATTATTCACATTCTTTTGAACAATGTCCAATCAAAACACAGCAGCTGGAATTACTTGTTTTGACTTTTGATTTCAAGTGCAAACAAAAAATGCTGTGTTCTGTCAACCACAAACCATATTAAGTGGCCAACCTGAAAAAGATATTGTTGTAAAATTAATAAAGCATCAGATTTTCATGAATAAGTCCATTTTGAAAATTTAGTGAATTATTGTTTTGCCAGATGACAGCAGTATACATATTTTGGAGATGAAACAAATTACAACTAGCTACATTTATTCACAGGTTAACATACAATACTCTATACAATGACTGTGGTTAAGAAAATTTCTTAGTCTATTTTCTTTGATATCCCTGTTAATAAGTGATAAAATTTTTGAGATTGTCAAGTCTATTGGGAACCCTTCCATATATTCTGTCGATATTTTTGAAAACATCATATTAAATAATTGATACATGTCATGTATAATATAATTTAGGATAAAACATAGCTATATACATTTACTCATCATTACAAAAGGATAAAATAATGTGTCCTTTCTCTGAATTAGGGAGTTGCTGAACTTTAGAGTCTTGAAGTAGCTTATAGTCGTCGCTGACCACCATGTTATATCGATGTGGGAGGAAAAGCCACTCGTTCCAATAAACTTTTATGAAGCCTTGGGCCTCAGAAACCAATAATTTTAGGCAAGGGAATAATTTTAATTCTAAAATGTTGCTAGTCCAAATGCTTGATTTCATTTAAACCATAAATTTTAAAGTATAAAATATTTAAAATAGGGTTACTATCACCAATGTATAAGGTTATTGGTGAGCGGTTTCATTTACATGGTTGGCTAGATGTAGTTGAAACAGTAAATTTGCTACTGTTTATAATGTACTCTGATGCGTATACATGCTCAAGGTTATTGTGAAAATGATAGTTAAACACTATGTGAATTTCTACACTTCTATTGTAAATGGGTAAAATTCCATAGTCTTCTCTAAACCTACAAACAGGGTTTAAACACTGTTTAAAACAATTGTTTTTTGCAGTGTTTTTTTCAATGTTGGAAAATAATTTTCGATATTCGTCTATTCGTACTTTTATAATGGATTTCTACCGCAAAAATAGCAAAGCTTGTGTTTTTTCTTACATGTATGAAGCGAAAAATGAATGTTAAGTTTTTCATAATTCAATGTTTGCTACTGTGTTTTTAGCAAAATGTTCATACCCTGAGTTGGGTCTGTCTAAATGCAAAAAAAAACATTTTGTACGTTTAAAACGTTTTAAAAGTTTTTTTGTAAAAAAATAAACTTTTGCTAACCCTGCCTACAAATGCTTTTGTTTTACCTAGCTGTTAAGCTAGCATGCAATTCACCTTTAAATTTAGCAAGGAGGGAATGGAATGAAATAATCACTGTTTTAGTAAAATTAATTATACATGATAATATTTATTATGCAACAAGATAGTAAAATTCTAGAGATTCTTCTCATCAAAATTGTGATTTGGGTGAAAACATCATATTTGTTAAGGATACATGTTTGTAGTATAGTTTTATAACAGTATGTAAATATAATTTAGTATATACAAATTAATTTTAAAGTTATATACAAAATTGCAGTCTTATCTGTCTACCATCACTAGGTAAGCGGGAGATCTCCCACCACGCAGATAAGGGAAGTCTGCTCCTATTTCTTCAGAGTATAATTTCGGCGGAAGACCCAATGACCATCATCTAACATGATCTTAATTCTGTGTCCATATATATTTAGGTTTTTATGCCCCGAATTTCAGCCATCCAATAAAAATCAAACTAATTCCAAATTACAAACTAAACGATCTAAATTTTGTTTACAAAATTTTGCTATTTATATGAAACATCCCTTATCGCAGGCAGTAAAACATGTAATAATTAATTAGGCATTAAAAGTTCGTATTTTAAGCAGTCTTCTCTCGCTGGTGAATCGGCCAAATTTTCACTTGTTGGAATCCATGTGATTTGTAGTACCAAGATGTTCACTGTTGATCGGATACTAATTTTCCTTTAGCAGTAGTGAGTGAGAGAGGCTGAGAGATGATATAAATCCTGTTATGCAGAAGGAGCTTCCAAGCAACCGAAAAACAAGGCTATCATATTTTTTTGGTATATGTGTAAGGCAGATAGATTTTTCTGAAAGTAAGGAAAATAACTGTGTAACTAAAATGTTACCTATCTCATTAGTTTGAGTCTGTTACTAGCTGTTTGATAAGTCCCCAAGGGCCTATAATGGGCCACGAAAAAGCTAAATGGCCGATCCATTTCTGGTATTGCTTCAAAGATAAGGCTGATGGCAATGTTGTTATTAACTTAGTGAGTATAAATTCTTTTAATGGCGTAAGTGTGACAGACTGGTTAGGAAGATTGACATGAAGACCCAGGGCTTCGAATACAGATACAGGCTCAAAATTCGATTTTCCTTCCTGAAACTTAATACCTAATGATATCAACAATTTAATATGAGGTTGAATGTCTAACAAGTACTTAGGATAAAAAATGAGTATCAAATTATCTATATGTCCGCATGCTAATGAGCAATACGTCTTTATCAGGAAGATTAATGAGTTACAGGACATTTGGCACAAAAAGTGAGCTATAGGTAGTCCCATCTGAATTTTCTTAAAACGAAATATTAAGCCATTTGAAGCAAGAAAGATTGTCTTATAGCGTTGTCCTAGTGGCAAGTCTATGTGGTGAGAAATAGCAATATGGTGAGAAGACTCATGAAAGTGCAATACTTGCGCAAACGGAGGTAAATAGAAAGGTTTTGAACAGTACATAGAGATCGGGTAGTAATCTATTACCTTACGAATTTTTTGACGAATTCTGTGTACTGCAAAAACACCAAATGTAAAAGGAGATCTTGCGGAAGGTTCTATAATATCGGCTTGCAAAAGAGCTGAGATGTGAACCATAATGTTATTAATGAGTGGATCAAATGTATACGGTTTCTTAAGGACACATGGTTGAAATTTCGTAATAGAAACGACTGGATTCTGCAAAAAGTTAAAACGTCGTGGTATATCTAACTGAATTTTGGGAAAATGATAAACTTGTTCAAAATTTGGATGGGGTAGTTTTTTAACGTCGTATTTTATGGGAAAATTCGTTTGTTTATTAAAGCTGTAATTTTTTAATGTCGTTTTTTTTTAATATCGTATTTATGTTTTTTTTAATGTCGTATTACTATGTCAGCGTTTATTAATGTCGTATTGTATTAAAGTCTTATTTTTTAATGAATCGTTCAAAGTACTCGGTCCGAATTCGAGTATTTATTTTTCGAATTCAAGTATTTTTGTTAGTAAATCCCGAGCTCTATCGAGTATTTTAGGGTGAAATTTAAAATAATCTATTCTTTACTACATAATGTGGTTTTTAAATCGAGTTATTTGTTTATAATTTGTCTCCCGAAAATTCGGGTGTTCAAATTGTGTTGTGCACAATGCGGAATTGCTACAATTATGTATATCTTATACTTCATTAATTGAAATAATATGTTAAATATAAATTATTTTCAAACTAATCATTAAGTTTTAGGATATCATGAAATGAGTAATAAACCACTAAAAAATCCTTCGAAAAATAGTGTTTTATATTTTTTATTTACACCTTTTAAATAGCTTTTTTGACCTCCTAATTACAAATTTCGAAAATTTATATATATATATATATATATATATATATGCCAGTGTGCATTTTTGAAGAACCTCTCACATACGGTTTTTCATTGATCTATACTTGAACTTAAATGTAATTCGATGGCAACAGCTAAGCTTTTATGTCAATTAATATTAATATTTTGACTGTTGAATAAACTATGTATTGTAAACATATTGGCTCTGTGGGATTCGAAACTCACATCTTCTGTACTAAAGTACAGCTGTGTTAATCTTACACAACGAACCAGAATATATTGTGTGGTAAATATCATAAATTCATTTCATAAGTAATTCTATAGTTCTGCAACTACACTAAATATCATAAAAGTTTGAAAAATCAATAAACAAAAAATGAAAATTGTATTTAAAAATTGATGAATTATAAGTAGAAGTTCATGGTACCAGTGCAAACAGTCCGGCAGGTTGGGCATTCTCCTTCAGAAAAATTCTTATGCAGTCATTGCATAAGTTGGCATGCCCACAATGTATTAATACCTGTGGGCATCGATCATTATTGTAGCAGACTATACATTTGTTTTCAGTTTTTTGTAGTAGTCTGCATGCAAGTAATAATTATTCCTAAATTTAAACTAAGTTTCAAATTCGAATTAACTAATATATATATATACCAATGAACTGCCAAAAATCAGGATGTGCTGACTTTGTTTTAATCTTTAGTGTCGAAAAAAATGCTTCTGCATCATTATTTGTAGTCTGAATTCTACAAAAAACAGAATCTAGCAGGAGTTATCCGATTCATCCAATGGTTTGTATAGTATCTCATAAGCTCATTTAAAGAAACATTAATCTAAATAATAAGTAAGACTAATTTATTATTTTTTTAAATATACGTTGTCATCAACAGTTAAAGCACAATTCTTTACATATTCCAATCCATCTGCTACATCTTCAGCCGGAAGAAGTGCCAATGCCATAAGCATTTTTATCACTGACTTGACTGCTTTGTTTGCCCTAGAACTTGGTCGTAGACCAATCCATACCAACTTGCGCCAAATTGCTTTAATTTGAATACAAGAAATTAAAATATACATGTAATAAATATAATTTAAAAAAAAGTAAACTTGTATAAATTAATACCTGCGTATAATGAAAAAAACAACCCCTAATTTGTGCTGTTGGAAAAATCTCATTTAATGAACCCCACAATTCTTCTTCGAAATCATTCATGATAAATGAAGGGCTAAATCCTCACCAAAATTCCTTGATTATGAAAAACACTTTGTTGTAGGCAGCACGCGTCCGATTTGTCATGAGGACATACACAAGAAGTGCAATCTAAAAAATGTATTTATTGAAAAATCATAGGAGGTTTAATTATAACAATCTAAAGCAGCTGGTAAAAATTGTTTGGCACTGAAAAAAATGTAGCATCAAATTAAGCAACATCAGAAAGTACAAGTCGCTGTAATAAAAAATCAGTTGAAAAAATTATATTATATAGAGCTGATCTTCATCACAAATGCAGGATTTTAAAATGGAAGAACCTTCGATTTGAAGCAAATTATTGTTGACTTCTAAATGCAAAGGTTGTTCAGTCATTCCTAAACTATAATTAAGAATTATTCTTTAAACAGTTTTATTCTATTGGGAATGGGAGGTTAATGCGTAGTTCTTTGACGTTACATACCACTGTTAACATTACTAAATGAGATCTTTTCTCCAAATTCAAAGCTATTGGTTTCAGCATCAAAAATTTCTTTTAATGAACTTGAAGAAGTTGAAGCACATTTCTTTAATGTATTTCTTAGGCGCCTTACTCCGACATCATTGTCTGATTCATGGTTATGATGAGCAGTCAACTAAATAACCATATTGTTGATGTAATACTAATCTCATTGAGCATATATATATATATATAAATTACATTAAATCCCCCGACTTTCCAGAAACATTTTAACACAATTAATTGTTTATGCTAGTTATATAAAACAAAGAATTAAAAAATTATTGAAGTATATCAATAAAAGTCCAATATTTTTCAAACAACATTTTTTAATAGTAAGTCACTACTATACGGAAAGAGCTTACATTAAATAAATTATTCCGAACATTTCCATGGGCATGGCAACTCCGATTGCAGCATTTAAGATACAAAGTATCCTTCCTGGTGTAATCTTTGAAAAAACAAAAAGAATTGTATGCTTTCTTAAAATCACGTGTATTTTGACATTAACTAAATAATTTTTCCTAGTATTCGTAAAGTTAGAAACTAACTTGATTACATTACGATCGAACACAAAATGTAAGTATTCGGCTCAAATCGAGTAGCACAAAATCTCGACAGAATACGACACAAGAAATTCTACATAAAAAATACGACTTTAAACATTTACGACATTAAACTACAACGACTTTAAAAAAAATTAGACACTAAAACTATACGACTTTAAAAAATACGACATTGAAAAAAACGACTTAAAAAATCCACCCCAATTTAGATTAAGAGCGCACAATGTTTAGTTTCTGATAAGTCTACAAAATCGTCTTTACCTAGTTCCCTAGAAAAAAGCTCTTCTATTGACTGTTGTTCGGAATGCTGAGAGTCATTTGAATCACGGTTATCGGAATTGTGCTGGGACTCGTCTAGAATGCCAAATTTTTGCGAAAAGTGTTGAATTTGCTGAGTGATTATAGCTCTTGGGAGTTCAGAAATGCTGAGAAAGTAATTAAGAAAGTTTTGCTGGGCAGAAATTGGTAAATTATCGGCTAAATTTATAACATGCATTAAAAGACTTGGATCAACAAGTGGCAATTGTGAAGTACTTAAATTATTTGAGACAAGTGTGGACAGCTCCCTAATTTGCAAAGAATTGTGTGTATCTGAATGACCTAAGAGTTGAGATAATTCTAATTCGGGTGATGGTATCTAATCTGTAAAGTGGATAAAGAAGAAGATACCTGTGATGAGTAGATAGTCAATGTAGAAATCGAGTCATTAAAGGGATGTTGGAAGAGGTTGTTCTCTGGCGCATCCCAAAGAGTGTGTGCAATCGTGCTACATTGAGGTTCCAGTTGTCGTGTAAGATCTTCCTCTGCTATTACTGGTAAAGCAGGGACGTTGTTGAGAGTGAAAGTCACGTTTGGAAGTGCGTGTTTGGGAATACATTTTGCCAATTCCCAAGTCCAAGAGGTCGAGAGAGCGTGAATTCCTGGAAGTGGATGTCCAATCATAGTAAGATGCAGATATAAGGATACGGATGTGGTATGATATTCTTCACTGATTATCGGGGGAAGGCTATTGTAGGCGTCGAGGATGTATTGGAAGAATTCGAGTTTGCGTGTCACGTGGAGAGGTTCAAGAGGACCTGATGGGTCCTGTATAATTGTAAGAACGCTAGGAAGCTGGTCATCAGTGAAATGATCTCTTGACAATGATTTCGAAGGGTCTGTTGCGGAAGTTTGGCTATTAGCATAAGATTCTGATCATCTTGTCCAGTACAGATACCGGGAGCATGCTGTAATCTATCGGAGAGTGTTTGAATAGCGTTTTCTATCGGAACAATGCGCTGATCAAGGAGTTGTTGGCGTGTTTCTGCTGTACTTATATCAAGTATCACTGGAGTTGAACGTCTAAAATAATAGGAATCTCAGTGTAGTAGTAGAATTTTTTATTAAACTAATACCATATTACAAAATTCACATTAGTTTAGGTATAAAAAATGTAAACTCCTACATTTCTATTGTAAATGTGTAAAATTCTATAGTATTCTCTAAACCAATAAATTTTTACCTAGCTAATAAGTTAGCACATAATTCACCTTCAAATTTAGCAAGGAGAGAATATAATGACATAGTCGCTATTTTTACCAGTTTCTAGAGGTAAACATTTGTTTTTTTTTGCTTTAAACCGTTTGATTTGCATTCATTACAATTGTTTTGCAGAGAATGAGGTTACATATATTTATTATAGTTCGCGACAAAAAAATGAGCCAAAACAATTTGGTTTTATACGTACGGCAATAAGTTTATAGAAATATTATTAATAACAAAAGTAAAATAAAAACATAGAAAATCGTTTGGTGTCAAATTAGTTTGCCTTGCTTTTCGTAGCAATGAGAAAGGCGCCTTTGAATGCATGTCATCAAATGACTCCTCAAATCTGTTGTGATTAAGTGTTGTCATTCCTGTATTTTTTCGATTAGTTCATACCGGTTTCTTGGACAAGTCTTCTCTACATAATGTTTGAGAATATGCCAAACGTTTTCTATTGGTGTTAGGTCGAGAGAATTGGGTGGCCACTGTAAAATCTGTATATCATGGACAACGAAAAATGTTTTTGTGTTTTTAGCTGTGTGAGGCGGAGCTCCATCATGTTGCAGTATCCAGCCATCTTTAAAACAAGCGTTGGCATAGGGATGAACTCTGCAATAATATCGCAGTATTTGGAACTATTGATTGTCCCGTTTCCTTCGAGAATTTTCAAGTAAAATCCTTTGGAGGATAGGGCACCCCAAACCATGATTTTGGTGGTGAACATTGGCATCTTTTTCAGGGGTTTTTTGCTGTTTTTCGAGGTCCAAACCTGAATTGTGTTGCGGTGTAACTGAAACACGCTTTCGTCAGTCATAAAGACATTGGAAAATTCAAAATCCTTCCATTCCTAAGCGAATTTAAAGCGTTTTTTTCTTGTTCAGGAGTGATTGCAGGAACATTTCGTGGAAGTTTTTTGCAAATGTCAATAACTGAGAGGGTTCTTTGTACTGTTCTCGTACTGGGATGCTTGCCACTTAGCTTGTTCGTTGTTAATATAGTGTGCGGATTCAAGGGGATGAGTAAGTGCAATACCACTTATTCTTCGTCTGTCATTGGCGTCAAAAATTGGGGGTCGTCCACTTCCTTGCTGTGTATTTAAACTATTCCCATTTTCTAGAGCTGAGTAATTTCGGGTGAAAGTACTCTTGGGAAGGTTGCATAAAGCTCGAAGTTTTCTTTTGTCTTTAGTAACAGTGTTGTAGAGATAAGAGAGTCGATCTCTCACAGATTGCATGTTTTCAGAATGAAATTATTTATTGTAATTAATTTCACGTGAACAAATTTCAACGTTAAAATGAAACCGCGAGATGGCGTGAAAAAAAATTGTTCTTTAACTTTTGTTTCTGCATGCAAAGCTAAACGTTACTTCCTTAAGCACAATCGGACTTTAAAGATGACTTTTTTAAATTTTAAGTGGCTCATTTTTTTGTCGCGAACTATATTTCAGATTGTAACTTTCAGTGATTTCGTGTTAAACACCAATTTGATTGATGTATTAATAAAGTATGAGTAGAAACAGGTAAATGCTTTGCATACTATCGTAATTCAGAAAATTACACCGTCTTGACAAATTTGATAGTTGCTTTTGGATAGGAATTTTACCAACTATTGAATAAGAGCATGCATTTAAAAAGTTGTTAGACTGAAAAATGACAATGTTTTAGTATTCATTGTATTAATTGAGCCATTTTCTAGATATCCATTAACTGAGTTAAAATAATGATTAAAATAATGGTTGGGTTAATAACAACATTTAGTAATCTACATGTCTAAAATAATGCAAGGTATAAAACATGGGAATAGGGATATTTATTTCACTATTTACAAAAAAACTAACTTTGAGTGAATGACAAGTTTTGCTATTATTTTTAAAGCACGTAACCTGGATCCCAATTAGAAGGTACACATCCTGAGGTGAAATGAGCATCAAGTACCTCGTGGGTACGAATTTCATCCATCCAGTAAAAATCAAGAATCAATAACCTTTCATGAGGCCTTGGGGTTGGAACATTTGCTTGTTTTGCTATATCCTGCCTTATTTAATATAATATTGCTGCTAAATTACGTTTTACCATTTTATATTGTTGTTATTATCTTTGATTACAACGACTGCTAATATGGATTTTTTTAAGATTTGATATCTTAAACATGTAATTGTGAAAATCATGTGTTTACATATATTCAGTTTTTCAGATTGTAACTTGAAGCGATTTCGTCTTAAACACCAATTTGATTGAAAAATGTAATAATAAATTAAAAGTAGAAACGTGTAAACGCTATGCAAACTAAGGTAATTCATAAAAATTACATTGTTTTGACAAATTTGTTAATTGCTTTTGTTTTGAAATTTTACCAACTATTGAATAAGAGCATGCATTACAAGTTGGTAGATTGAAAAATTAGTGTTTTAGCATTATTTATTAATTGACCCATTTTCTAGAGATATCCATTAACCGCGTTAAAATAATGATTAAAATAATGGTTGGACTAATAATAACATTTAGTATTCTATATGTCTAAAATAATTCAAGGTATAAATAGTGGAAGGAGGGATATATATTTATTTACAAAAATATACATATTTACGTCCGTGTGAATGACATTTTAATTGATTTCTTCCCGGGGTTTGAAAACCCTATCACCATTCTACGATTAGAAAGCATCCATCGTTTGGTGATGGGTGAGATGATCCTTGAGTACCTCTTGGTTAAGAAGAGATGCTCATTTCGATCCAATATCAGTTTTATTGCTATTTTCTTGCCCAACACCAAAGTGTAAGAAGGTGATGATATTTTACAATTTTTAAATGATCTCAAATTACTCTGGCTAACAATCGAGGATGCTGTTTAGTTAAACACAAAGTATGGTGTTGCAGTAAAGATTAGACTCGATAAGGGTGTTTATTATTTTCTACATAAACACTACGTCAGTGATTGGGTGAAAAATACAAGGTTTTGATCAATATAAAACTTTTTTGCAATGATGACATGGGGATTGGGAACAGTGCTATTGCAAAACGTTTTGTATTAGTTTAGTAAATAAAAAATATATAGTTTTGCTTTCACTCTTTTCTATATGTACTAGTTTTTATTTTAATATGTTTGATAAATTATTTAATAATAATAAATAGACAAGAAAACAAAATGATTAATTATTATTATTATCTACAATGCTTTCACAACAAATTTCTTAAATTTCAATTATTATTAATATTAGTAGTAAATGGCTATAATAATATACTTTCTGGAGTGTTGATTCGACGTACAAATTTATAATAGTCTTTTATACAGTCTGTAGAATTTCCCATAATTTGTGGATTTTGGTCGCCGTGATCAAGTAAATTTTCAATGGGTTTAGAGATTAATCGACGTAAAAACTCACAGTTCATTCTATCACATGTCCAAAACGATGTTTCTTTTCTACATGATAAATTCAGAGATTCAATAAAAGTAATCATTTGTTCACTTGGTAGGTTTTCAATATTATGAAAATTGCGTTTTTACCAGTTGAAGGCTTTTTGAATGTTGTGTGGGAGACAGGAAAACATTTCTTTTGAATGTCGTACTGTGATTAAATATAACTTTTCATCCAAAAAATTAGTAGTTCTTTAATATAGTAAATGCTGTTATACGCATTTCCATGTACTTCGAAAAACACATTGGATTTCAAACAAGGTGTCATTAATAAAATAACCAACTGCACAATTAGAAAACTAGTGAAAGAGTGATCAATAATTTGTAATCGAGATAAAAACACATCAAATGCATAATTATAAAAATTTAAAGTAATTTCGCTGTGTTAGAATAAAAACCTTACTAACAATTTCGTTCTACTCGCTTTTGTCAAATAATAATTTGCTATGTCACTGATATTTTATTTCAATTCATAATTATAATAATAATAAATGAATGATTATCAATTAAAAGAAATTTAATTTTGATAATTTCATAACACATTAATTTTTACTTTTGTTTGGAAAAAATGATTTGCAGTTTCACGTTTTGACCAAAGTGTAAAGTGCAATTTCACCAACTACTTTTCGAAAGGTATGTTTTAAACTATTTGGGTTACACTGATTACAATCATTTTATAGAGGTTTTATATATTATTATTAATGTTATCTTATACTTTTAACGTTCATTATTTTATAATGTAACCTTCAAGATTTTATCAGATAGACATTAATTTTGTTTTATGATATGAATTTTTTTAATAGCATATTTCATTCACTTTTTCAGATTGTAACTTACAATGATTATTGATATACATTAGTTTTGATATAAAAAATGTAAACTCCTGCATTTACTTTGTAAATAGGTAAAAATTTATAGTATTCTCTAAACCGATCAATGTCATTGTTTTACCTAGCTATTAATTTAGCATACAATTCACATTCAAATTTAGTATGAGGGGAGGATGAATGAAATATAGTAATCACTGGTTTAGTAAATTTAATAATACATCATACTATTTATTATGCAATGAGAATGTAGAAATAATTTGTGTTTCATTAATGGTAATTTTTTAGAGATACATCTCATCACTAAATTAAATAAGTGTAATATTAGATAATGGATGCATGTTATGTATAATAATATAATTAGGGATAAAATAACTACAGTATATGACAAATTACTTGGGACAACACAGTTTTCATAAAAATTAACTATTTCTGTGATGATTTTATTATAATTTTGTTGTGCAATACTTAATTTTGAGAAACAAATATATTGAAGTTATTATATATGAAATTTTCAAGCACCTAGAATTTTATCTAATAAATTAATGTTACTTAGAACTATATTACTTAGAGACAAATTACTTGGGACAAAACATAATTAGTAAAAATTGCACAGATAACATGTTGATACAGCAAGATATACAAAATTTTAATAGTTAATATGCCCTCCTTTTGCCTTAATAACTTGATTAATTCTTTTGGCATACTACTGATGCAGCTTTCAATGATATTGTTTAGGCTTTCTTCATGAAGCCAATAATAAGTTATTGATTCTATCATTTCACTGCCATTTGAAATGGTTTTTCCTGCAATTTTTGCTTTTAAAACTCCCCAGATATTCTCAATAGGATTGAGATCCGGGGAATTAACAAGCCAATCCAACAGACATATGTTTTTATCACAGATAAAATTCTTTACTACTTTTGCTGTATGGCACAGAGCCCCATCCTGCATGAAAATTGGTTCCTCATCATCAGTAAAGCACTCTTTAATTTGAGGGATAGCACTTTTTTAAAGAATTTCGATATATTTATGTGAATTAATTATCCCATTTATCACTTCTAACTGTCCTAGACCTTTTGAACTAATCATACTCCATATCATTACTTTAGGTGGATACTTCACTACTTGTTTGATTGGAGGTGGGGTTGCTTTAAGATGCCATACCTTTCTTTTTGATGCAGAATTGGACTCCAATGAGGTTTCGTCGCTGAAACACACTTTTCTCCACTGTTCTAAAGTCCAAGACTGATGGTCCAATGCAAAATTGAGGCGCTTCTTTTTCATGGCTTTCGTAAGCGTAGGCGCTTTTGTTGGTTTAACAATTTTGCAGCCCATATTTTTTAATCTCCGTTGAACAGTTCTTGCACTGACACAAACATCAGCTTCTTGCCAGTGACATTGTAGTTCATTTGAAGAGCTTAATGGATTTTTAACTAAAATTCTCTTCAAGAAACGATCTTCGTTGGGAGTAGTTGAGAGCTTTCTTCCACACCTTCCTTTTCGATTTGATATCAAGCTCATTGATGACTTAATTCTTGCAACTGTCGACTTCCCAACATTTGTTCTTGTAGCAATTTCACGAACAGTGAAAATTTTGAGTTTTAAAAGAGTAATTATTTCAGTTTTTTTGTAACAGTGATATCACATCCAGGTATAATGTAATCAATAGAAATACGAAATTGCAGAGTTAATGATACTTTAGAAATTGTGTTTGCTATCAAATTCCCGCCAAATTTCAGTTAACTCTATGCAAATAGATGCATATCTGAATACATATTAGCCATTGAATAATCCACATTTAACATGATTAGTCATATCTGAAACAATTTAAATATGCTGTTTACATTTTACTAATTGTCCCAAGTAATTTGTCTCTAAGTAATATAGTTCTAAGTAATGCAAATTTATTAAATAAAATTTTAGGTGCTTAAAAATTTCATAGATAATAACTTCAATATATTTGTTGCTCAAAATTAAGTATCGCACAACAAAATTATAATAAAATCATCACAGAAATAGTTTTTGTGAAAACTGTGTTGTCCCAAGGAATTTGTTGTATACTGTATATACATTTATTCACAGGTTAATATACAATACTCTAACGAATGTCCATGATCAAGAAAAATATTTAAACTATTGTCTTTGATTTCTCCATCAACAAGCATGAAAATTTTCTTAATTGCAATGTCTATTGGGAACCCTCCACATAGAGTCTATCGATGTTATTTTTTAAAATTTGCGCTGCCGCAAATGTATGAGGGATATTCTCTCCACACAACTTGAAGTTTGATGTATCTACATTCATATGCAGAGTCAATCAAAAACATGTGTCACAAGTGCACTGTACTTGTGAAGGTTGAAACTGAACAAGCAACAGTTTGTTGTTTAGGAGTGGTATATCTTCATAATTCACGAGCTTATCAATATTTTGCAAAACACACATCTTGTGTTCGATTGCTGAAAAATTCTGTAAAACGCTATCAAAGCTGCATTCGAGAAATACGTTAGTTGTCATCTCCAAAATTGCGAATAGTAGTTTGAAAATATCCATAAAATTTATAAACATAGAGTTTTTGTGATTGGCTACTTTTTACGTTTGGCAGTGCACATATATGGTAATGATGATAATAATAGTATTACTATCAAATTAACATGTAACATGTAACACATTTTAAAAATAATTTTCCTTTTGATGTTTTTTTGCCCTTTCGAACAAAATTACTTGCCTTTAGGATATTTAATTTTCCTTTTGATGTTTTTTTGTCCTTTCGAACGAAGTTACTTGCCTTTGTGATATTTAATTTTCCTTTTGATGTTTTTTTTGTCTTTTTGAGCAAGAATATTAAACGTGTACAAACATTATGAAATTTTTATATTATTCTGTAATCACATGAGACAAATTTAGTAATATTAACTTTCTAAAATACAAAAATAACTTACATTATTGAATGAATTCAACCGTCACCACTTTAATCTTTGTGAAAACTGAATAATGTGTTAAAATGAAGATATCTTTCCGTCATAAGCATTGAACAAAATGCAAACTTCATGACAGTTTTAGTATAAACTTTAAAAAAAGAGAAAGAAAAACGTATATACACTTAAATTCGACATTTCCTTGTTGTATATTCAGAGTTTTTTGTATTTCAAAGCGTTAATGGTTTTGTTTTTATGTATTTTATTTAATATCGCACGTAAATACCCATTTTAAGGCATTCTACAAATTACATTATGTAGTTGAATGATAAATTTTACTATTTGCTGAAAAGATTACGCAATATATAGAATACACTTAATAAACATCGTTTGACAAGATGATTTCTACTGCTAATTTATATCCTCCTGTACATAAAGATAATTCTTCCAACATTTAAGTTTGTAATAAATGAAAGTTATGTATGAATGTACTGACAAACTGCAGAGAAATATTTTTAATTTGTAAAGACGCTCATGTTAAGACTTTTATTAATTTTTTAAGAAAGCTATATATATAAATGGATAAATATACCTTTTGTATATATACATACAATATAAGTTCTGTTAAATATAAATCAATTTCTGGGTAATAACAAGAATTTATGAAATTAAATACTAGTGCTATTATTCAGTGTACAAGTTCATTAACAAAAAATATATGATTATTTCAATATACTAGTCCTTTCAATGGTCTAAAACTACAAACGTACATTTTAAAATTATTTATAGTTTGGCTATGTAATGCATGAATATTCACATCTTTAGCCACCCCTCCTCATTATTCATGAATTATATGTGGGCAATGACTCATCAACTAGCACACGTCAATCAATTTTTATACATGTATGCGAACGCTTTTTTTGGTGACAGATTACAAAGTAATCAATCACAAAAAAATTTTTTGCTTTAATGTGTAAATTGACACTGTGTTCTAGCTTAAATAAATATACCAATTTTACTTGTATGATAGTAATTTTTGAAACAAGAACAACAACTATCTACTTTTATTCACATAATAATAAACTATATTCCCTGCAGTGTCCGTAATTGAACAAAATTGACACTCTATCATCTTTCTCAAAGCCTCCATCAATAAGTGAAAAGATTTTTAAAATAACCAGGTCGTAGTGTCAATGTCTATAAGAGATACATGTTTATAGTATAGTTTATAACTGTATGTATATATAATTTATTATATACAAATTTACAGTCTATATACAAAATTTAAGTTTAATTCGATGTCCATCACTGGGAGGTCGAGAGATCTTCGCGCCTCTCAGATAGAGGAAGTCGTCAGCTTTTTCATCCAAGTACCTCCATGGCAGGAACACCCAGGGACCAGTCTCTAGGTCCACTTTTATCCGGGGTCCATATTTGGTGTCTATGTAAATGGCATCTGTCATCTTTTGGGATTCGCTAATCAGTTTTTTATTTTTCCGAGACAAAAATGGCAACTAAACTTTTACAATAAATGGCACTATATATAGGTATACAAATTAAAAAGCAAAGCTCCTGCTGTGACTAAAAATTTTGGACATTTGAGGACAAATAAAATAACATACATAAAAATTTTGAGGAAAAACATATAAGTCTAATTAAGCAGGGAAATGTAATGGTGGTTTTGCTAGAGAGAAGGCGCAAAGGGACGTCAGCTGGATTCTTCCGAGATTTGACCCAATATACAGTGATGCTTTTGAAGCGTACTATAAGTGTAGCAAGTATGTTCTCTCTGTAATGTCCACCGTGCAATTTTCCTGACCGCAATGCTTGTACTAGAGGCCAAGAATCCAATATAATGGTGTCCCCATAAAATGCTTGAACTAAGGCAATTAAGACAGCTTTCAATTCATTTCTAAAGATATGTAGTGATGCATTAGCTTGATATTAATAATTCAAAGAGAAAAAGAAGAAGCATCGGTGTACCAGATATTGCGAGATGTTGTGACCTGAGCAGGGGCCCATTCCATTGAGAATGAAGAAGTACGAATTAAGTAAGATGTCACAATCTGAGCGTTGAAGAATTCCGGATGCTGCTTGTGATATAGAGGCCTGAGAACATTGAAAGGCGCAACAACTAACCATGAAAATGAAAAGTACGGAGAGTGAGTATACGTTCAGGTGTAGTTGCAATGATCAAAGAGGGAATAGAGAAACGGTAGCCTAGAAAATGTATATCTCGTAGACCAGTAGACGAGTGAACCTGAACACACGGCTAAGATACGTTTTGCGTGGAGCTGATGTATATTGGACTGCGGCAGAATAGGTTTCTTAAAGATTCGAGGAGTCAGATTACTCAAAGAGATATGAACTGTAAATAACTTCATGATACGCTCTGGTACTGCAAAAGTGGATTGTAATAAGTCCCAGTTGACATCTGTTTTTGGAAAGTGATAATGGGGATCTGCTAGGAGAGGTTCTTCAATGACAACACCATGAGAATCCGCGACAAAGCTGGGTAGTGATTGTTCATGTGGTGGTTCTAAAAATTCTGCCATTTGTGATGCTGATAGTGTGTTACCAGACAAATTAGAAGAAGATTAAGCGTCTTTTTGGTTATGTTCGTAATCTGGCTGCTGCAGTTGATTGAGCAATTGACGTAGTTGGGATGATGCAAGAGTTATGCCTGACAAAATTTCCAGCCAGTTTCTTTCATCTTAAGGTTCCTGTACTTGAGGTAAAGGTTTTCTCTGGAATTCTAAGAGTAATCTTTGAATATCAGGCATGGCAAGGTGGGCAATCTTCTGGAGGTAGGGTCTAAAATGCGGAACAGCTGAGTCCGGCACATTGAAGTCCATACCAAGAACTGGAAATAAAGGAAGACACAGCACAGGAATGAGTGTAGGAGTTTGTGGCCGGAAATCATCGAAGGGATAATTACATAGAACTGGTGTCTAGGCTTGCACAGGATCGGGTGAGAACGTAGGAGTGACATCTACCTGCGAACTGGGAAACATTGGAAATGAAAGAACTGGGGAAAAGGCGGCTGAGTTATCCACCAGTGCTAATTTTAAATGAGGAGAAGTGACGCCTGCCAATTCCGTCCATGCTGAGGTGTCGGCTGCAGAATCCGACCACGCTTGTGAAGAGAAGTTAGGAAGAGAAAGAGAAGACGGCATGAAGTGATCTATGTGAATTAAACTAATTTCCGTGACTTCCTTGGAGACGTGATCTTCTGTGATTTCCTCTGAATTGCGATGTGGTGTACTGTGGGGCGTAATGACCTCTCTGTGAGACGTATCTTGAGTTGGACTGAGAGGGAATAAGATTTGGGATTCTAATGCTCTGAATTGGTCGTCGGCGGTTGATCGGAGAGTGGCTTTCCATCCATATGATGCTGCTGTGAGTAAGACTCTGATCCGTTGAGCGATTGTGGATTGGAGCTGACCAGAGAGAGAGTTGTATTCCTTGAGGATTGCTGTGAGAGTCTAAAGCTCGGACTTGTCTCTGTTTGGAGTGCGGTTTGATTGGAGGGCTCGAGTAATTGAAGTGTCGACTGTAATAAGTTGATCAGGAGTGAATGGTTGATCCTCCAAAAGTTGTGAAATGGACGTGGCGGGAGGTCCAGAATGAGCTGGAGGGTTCTGATTACTAGGTCCAGCATCTCGATCTCGGTGTTTCAGAACAGTGAGCCTTTTGGTAATCTTATCCAAAATTGAAACAAGTAGGGTAGTCATGCGAGATTTACCATTGAATAAATATTGAGACTCGATAAACTTTCACAAGATCTTAGGCCTGGAAGGCAATAATTTTAGGCAACAGAATAATTTTAAATTCTACTAGATGTCGCTAGTAAAAATGCTCGATTTCGTCTAAACCATAAATTTTAATTATAAAAAATTCAAAATAGGGTTACCATCACCAATGTTTAAGGTTATTGGCGAGGGCTTCATTTACATGGTTGGCTAGATGTAGTTGAAGCAGTAAATTTGCTAATGTACTCTGTGATGTGTATACATGCACAAAGTAGAAAAGAAATGTTTACTAGTGATTGGTCAAGATTTAAATTGACATTGTTCTAGTTTAAATAAATTTACCAATTTTACTTGTATGAAAGTAATTCTTCAACATTTGAATTTTATTACTATCTGTATTAACTGTATACATGTTTAGGAAAATAATTTGTCCGAATTAGGCAGTCTTTTTAGTTTTGCACCCACAAGTAGTCTTCACCAATTGTCATGCTGTATTGATTTGGTAGAAATAACCACTCGTTTCGATCCAGATCTAACCGAATTGTTGAGCCGTACTTTGTCAAAATTCGCTTTGCGTCATATATATTTCTCCACTCGCCTAAACCAATAAATACCTTTCTTTTACATGGTTATTAAGTTAGCATGCATTGTAACTTGTAATAAAAGACGGTTTTCATTAAACATTAAACTACATATTTTGGAAATAATGTATACACAAATGCTATTTTAGGTAAAATTATATGTACCATCTATATATTTTTGCTATTAAGTTTGATAACAGTAAATGCCAATCTGATTTTTTCCTTAAAGATTTGATATTTCCATTAACCGGGTTAAAATTATAATTAAAATAATGGTTGGGTTAATAATAACATTTAGTATTCTACATCTCTAAAAATGATTCAAAATGGAGGGATATATATATATATATATATATATATATTTACAATTACAACATTAACACTAAGCAAGAGAGTTTCACAGATGCCCCGTTAGTGTTTTTAAACCGATTTTCTAGTTCAGCTAATGACTTGTAGAGTTTCCTATAATCCTCGTCATCCATACTATTATTTTATGCAAATAATAATTTTCAACTGCTAGAGTGTTTTATACCCCAAATTTTAAACACCCAATAAAAACCGAGTCAATGAACTATATATATATATGTATAACTAACTAAAAAAAATCAACCAATCACAGAAAAGATTATGAAATATTTCGTCATTTTATAAGTATATAAAGCGGATTTATCTTATGCATAACCACTAGACTGGAAATATTAAAACTATGCTACAAAAATGGAGACAGTGCAACAGCAGTATTGAAAGCATACAAAACAGCACACCACAAAGACATTTTTTCTATTACAGCTGTCACTAAAATGATAAGAAAATTTGAAAAGATAAAATCTTTGCACAATGCTGCTAAATCAGGGAGACCGTTGCTCCAAGAAGACCGGAAACCAATTGTAATGAGTGCACTGAAAACTCTGCAAGATACAAATGTGCATGGCCATGCAGGTTCTTCTATTGTTGCATCTATTACAATTCCAAAGAAAGTGTTTGTCGAATTCTTAAAGCATGTGGTATGCGGACATACAAAATTACCTTGCATCAAACTATCACTGAATCAGACTATCATCATCGTCTGGAATTTGCACAATGCATTTTAGCTAAAGCCACGGTTAGCCTAGTGATTTGCTCAAAACTGATCTATCACATTTTGAGTGAATCGCACGTCTAACCACCCGAGATAATTAGCGATGTGTTGATCACGAAGAAATCGTGGTTAGACGTCCAACGCTTTCAAAAGTGCCAGATCACTTTTAACCAATCACCTAGTCTAACCGTGGCCTAATGCTAATTTGCTCAATAATGTGCTTTGGTCAGAGGAGGCCTATTTTACTATGGATGGAATGGACAATCGTCATAATGTAGAATCTTGCCAACCTTCATACCAGTACATCTTAGCTTAATTTAGGAGCTGCTGTGACAATTTGTTCCTCCTTGAATAGTATGGTAGGTGACAGATTCCAATCTCCATCTCTCTTCTTTTAGTTCTATTGTTTAGTTGTTTGTTAATTAAATTATTATCTAATCAACTGGCATTGATACGACACTAACAACTATCCTTTTAGATACAAGACACGAGACAGAGGGTACAAAGTACAGGGTAAACTACCCGACCGGAAGCAAAGCACAAAAGAGGAATCGAAGAATTACGCTACAACGAGTATTTCCATCCGATACTGAAACATCGATAGAGACACCAACCACAATTCCGATGACTCAGTGCAGTGAAATAGTGTGCATGAATACGATAGTGATAATGTGTGATACCTTACTAATTTAATGCATTGATTGTTCTTGTTATTAACGAGTTTGTCTACTAAGGGAATCTCACAACCGGGATGCATTAGCTTGTTATGATTCCTTACATATAATATCCTTACATATAAATAATTACATGTTAACCTAGAGTACATGTGAACAATCAATATGGTCGTGACAAAAAGGATGAATTGGTAGTACGTC